>VZTN01025585.1:30125-257026 GCA_013400515.1 Erpornis zantholeuca | reverse complement strand
GGGGCCGTGAGTGGCAGCGGCAGCAGCCAATGCGCGGCCGCGGGGGCCGTGAGTGGCAGCGGTGGGGGCCAATGGGAGGGTGCGGGGGGCGGGCGCGCGATGCCGCGGGACCGGCGCATGCAGGGATAAACAGAGGGAATTGGGGCGGGGGTCGGCGGGGCCGGGCTGGGATCGCAGCGGCCCGGCCGGCCTTCCCTAACCGGGCGGGGTCCGAGCGGGGTCACTGCCTCGGTTGGGGCACGGGGAATGAGCGCCTGGGCTGCCTGCGGAACCGCATCCTGCGGGGGAGCGGGCGTTGGGGAGCTCCCACATCCCCCGGTCTGTCGTGGGGCTCACAGGACAACCTTTCATCCTCCAGAATTTTATGAAGAGCTATAAGCCTGGGATCAGACAGGGCTTTAGAAAAGGAGATATCTATTACACCTGTCTTGTCTATGGTGAACACATATTTTATCAGCAATTTTTCAACAAATATTAAAAATTAATATGGAACCTACTAGGTTGTAGTCCTAGGTTGGACTCGATGATCTTAGAGTTCTTCTCCAACCTGATTCTGTGCTGCTTTGCTTTGTGTAGTATAAGGAATATATTCAAAACAAATGCAGTAAGCTAAAGGTTTTGTTGGGTTTTTTGTTTTGGTTTATTTTTTTGTTTTGTTTTGGAGTTTTTTTGTTTGTTTTTTAATACAGCCATCTGTATTTCCACAAACGCATAGAAAATTGTATCATCGAAAATAGAACTTCATGGATGGGTATTTGCTTTGTAGCTAGAGTTGCAGATTGCCTGTTTTCTCATTTGATTTCTGGGGCTTATTTTCATAAACTAGATTTTGCCACAATGGGTAGCTAATTCAAAATCCAAGGGATTAAGAAATACCTGTGGTATTTGTCTGGCTTAAATACAAAGATGTGCAAGTGTTGACTGGTAATTGTATTGTATCTCGCATTTTCTTTTCATTCTAGAGCAGGTCTCGTAATTGGGAATTTATCAACATTTCCACTGGGGTAATTTTACAGGATTATCCGCCCTCTGTTCTTCCTGCTGGTTCATCTGGACTCTGTAGAGTTTGCTGCTCGCAATGGAGCCTTCTGTGGGGGTTTATTCATGCTATTACTGAAATGGAGCCCTTCGCATTTGGATTAACTCTTTGTTCACTTTTCACCTGAATCGCTTGGATCAGCCCATGTTTAAAAAGGATCGTACTATGCATCTCTTTTCTGTTTGCTTTCTGAAGTTGAACTCTGAATACAGTCTCATGTTCAGGCTGTTCACTGTGCTTGAATTTTAGAGGAAGAACTGAAAAAAAGATAGATGACACTGTAATACTGCATGGGCAGGTAAATACATTTGACATTTTATACATGAAGACCTGGAAACGTGTTATGAAGGGTCACGAATTGAATGAGCATGAAACCTTTTTAAGATAAGGCTGTACTAGATATTAGGAAGACATTCTTTTAACCAAGTACAATGTTTGCGATGGAAACCACTGTCTTTAAAATGGTTCCAAGACTGAGCAAACTAAAAATTCTTTCCCTCCATATGAACAAAAGAATCTACATTTGAAAACATAGCTGTATAAATAAAAATGTTTCTGTTAATGTGTCACCAAAAGACTTTAATATTAGTGTTTGTAGTGCAGTGTGCCATGCTGTTTGGCTCACCACCATGCCCAAGAGTCTAAGTGGTGAACCAGAATTCTTCCATCCAGTTGTGCAGTCCCTGTTGCAGAGGCCCTGGTTCTGTTTGCTAACAGACTGTTGAGTTTTAAATTATTACCTGTTTTTGTCATGTCCTTTTGGCTGTACACTTGTGTATGTGCAGTCTGACCATTGTATCCCAGTCTCAAATGGGGCCACTTTAGGCAAAGATTCTACGCAGAATCTTTAGGAATGAGGATGCCTTTCAGTCTTCAGAATTGAAGGGATGTACAAGAATTGACTCCTGTTTCTACAGGGGTTTTGTTTTCAGGAAATACGTGTAATGTTGAAAGGTTACAGTTGTGTATGGTGAGCTTTAAAAAGCTACCAGTGACCTTAAAACACTACAAGAATATTCTCAATAGACCTAGCCACCAGATTTTAGTTCTAGTGGCATGAGGCAGAGGTTGACCCGTGCCCAGTTGTATACAAAGCATCTGGGGGTTTTGATCCATATATTGAAGTTTTACACTACTTCCCATGTCAAAATACTGACATTACTGATTCCAGTCTAAATTTAGCCTTCTCCATGGTGTAATTTTGAAAGCTTTATGCATAAATTGCTCAAACTGAGTCACAGCAGGGTTTCATCTGTTTTGTTCCTTCTAAAGTGTTGGTGCTTCACACTTGGAAGTGTGATTATTGTACAATACCCTGCAAGATTATTAGCATTGTGTTAAGTGACATAATTTATGTTCTTACATTGCAATTGGATTGTAGAAGTCCATTCAACAAGGGAATCTTGGCATAAGTTTGGGGGCCTGCACTCACAATTTCTGTGTGGAGCAATTTCTGCAGCTGAAGTCCTGAAGAGTTTACAAATGCTCAGGCAGGTCCCAAAGAAAAAGCTGTTTAAATGCTTAACATGTACTTTTAGGTACTAATTGCACTTCCAAGATGGTGCTTTTTTAAAAAAAAAGAGATTGGCAACAACTCAGTTTTTCCTTTTGTAAAACTGCAACATGAATCCTTTTGTTAATGCCTTGGAGGCCTTTTTTCTAGTGTATTAATCAAGGAGGGACTAGGAGCAGTAAATATATACAGTTGTTTATTTCAGAGCTAAAATACTTGCTGTTAGGATTCCAATTTATGCTACAATGGAGATCTGCAGGAGGGGATTGATTTGACTTTAGATTTTTTTAGACTGGGAATGCTGTTAGTTGTTTTATGGAGGCTGCCAACTCGACATTGTGATCACAGCCTGGATATTTGGAAGGCTCTCTTGTACATCTTAGTTCATGTTCCTGGACTGCAGTCTTTATTCTGCAAGTGAGGGGGCTCCCTATCTGAAGACCTTCCTATAGTTTTTGTTCCATTTTCTAATACCAGTATCTCCAAAGCATCCTTTGAGCTTCCCCCTTTCCTCAGCAAGGCAGCAGTTTCACTTGGAAGACTGGGATTTTCCAGAACATGCTGAAGCAATTTGAATGATGGCTCCTATCATGAGGGTGCAGCATCTTGCCATGGTTATAATGACAATAATGTCATATCCTGCATGTTACAAATAATATGTGCAGCTTTATTGCTTGAGCTATTTTGGAGTATATTGATGGGTGAGATGTGGATCCTGCACATTGATCTGACATAAATGCTGCTCCACAAAAGTATCTCTCTGTATAGATCAGTTTGCAGAGTCAGGGAGCAGAAAAAAAACTTGCTTCAGGGACATATCTTTCATGTGATTTTTGCAACAAAGGCCACGTTTAGCCAACACCTACAAAGACAGAAGGCTTGAAACTAAACAAAAACACCACCAGGATTGGCTGTGCACCATCTGATGTGTATCACCTGTCAGAGAAAGGAAATGGCATCATAATGGCTGCATATAGAAAGTATTGAGATATTTTATGCCACACTCTGACCATTAATACTTTTAAATATTGTTTTAAAGAAGTTTTAACAGTTGCTCACCCAACAGAGGAACTTCGTCTGACAAAGCAAAGGTCCTGGGGACTAAGAGGAATTTCAGTACTGCTTTAATCACAGTTCATCTGCAGAGTACTTTTAGGGATGAGAGCTTTTAGGAACAAGTGATAAGTGTGAAGAATAATTACAACTAGTAAGGAATCCTGTTTTGATGAGGAACATGATGAAAGATCCACCTCTGGAGATTTGCAGTGGTCAGTCATGGCATAAGGCCTTTCTGTATAGGGCGCAGTGGACTAGGTCACCTCATGGTTTCTTCTGATTTAGTAGGTCAGGACTTCTCTCCAGTGGCAGAATTTGGAAAGCTGCTACTTGGGCTGCTCACTGAATCCACATAATCCATGTCAGTACAGCTGTTGTTAGAGTAATGCTCAGAACCAACCAGTGACATGGCTGAGTGGTGATACTTCATTATTAAAAAAAAAACCCAATCTCCACAACCTCAAACTCTACTTTCTTAGCTGAGTATCATTGTTGGTTTTCAGTATTGTCTCACAAACAGCTGCATCAACGCAACAGAAGGAGCTGATGCAGTGGAACATGGGGACAGGAAAGAAGTCTTGAGTTGGCTTTCCTGTGCAAGAGCGTGGTTGTGGAAAAACATTTTGGTTAAATTTGAAGCAAAACCAATCTGTGAATAATTTACTTGCTGTCAGGATGTGGCTAGATGGGTAAAGCATCAGCTGTGAGATGAGTTCTCTAACATCCTGACCTTCAGTTAGTTTAGCAACACTAATACTAACAAGCATTTAGGTATCTAGAAATTGTGTTTAGGAAGGCAGAGATTTTTGGATTTAGATACTGACACCTCTTCTCAAGCCCTAGTTCAGTTCTATAGCAGGAATGCTGAAAATGAGCTCATGTCCAACCTTCATTTAAAGTAGCTGAGTTCTCTCTTACTCCTTAGTTCTGTTGTAAGACTTAGAAATAGTGTTTTGTGTGGTGACTTTGTGTTTTCCCCTATGAAGCATCAGAAATGTGGTAAGTGTTCTGCAGACACATAAAGGAACATGTGGTAAGGAATGTGTTGGTGCATGTGCCAGTATTTAGAATAGCTTACTGAGTTGGACCAAGATAAGTTTTGCACAAGGTCTTCTGAAGAAGAATCAGTGTTCCATGTATTGTGAAGAATCATAACTAAATTGTCAAATATGATTAGATACAACCAGTGGAGTGGGAATTGATATTATACTAATGTTTTGGAGTGTAAGACCATTCTCATATTTCTAGAGATATTTCTATTTGAAGCTTTTAAGCCTTGGTCTTGGTCTTTCTGCCTACATTTATAAAACCTGAAGCCAAGTGTTTTACAACACAACTCTTCCTTTTAAAGCTAGTCTTTTAGGTTCCATCTGACTTGTACAGTATACAGTTCTGTAATGTGATGCAATTTATTTAAATTCCTAAAGTAATTAGCAGACCTGACATCTCCTTAATGTATTGGCATTTCAGAATACACTAACAGAATGTGCAAAATGCTGAATGCTGTGTAGTACTCATTAACTAGCCAATGTGGTCCCAGGGATACAAGTTAAGGTCAGTCTTTGCTTTGCAATTTGGTTTTGTGTTAGTGTTTGTTTTGTATACAGCAGCCTTTTACTATAGTCATAATTAGATACAATTTCTGATAATTAAGAACTATTCTAATCATCTTTGCTACACTGAGAACGCTTGGACATTGTATTTCTAGTGATTATATGTTGTGCAGAGTAAGGGGTGGGAATTTGAGAGTTTTTTATCGTGAGTCTGATAAAACAGATCTGTCTCATAGTCTGTCTGGAAGACCTCTGCTGAATTGTGCCTTTTGTATTCTGACCATTTTAGAGTTCTCTTTCAAACCCAAATTAGTTTTTATAGCAACTGAACATGAAAGTGGCAATTGCTTCTTTGCATTAGTGAAATGATGGTAAACAAGTTTTTCACACTGTGCAAGGTTTAGAGGATTACATGGACACCGTTAAAATACTGGGCTTGTCATTGCTTATCTGTGGGAAATTGTAATAGGCAGGGTTTGGGTAGAAAAAGTAGAAGTTTGGATAATAATTGGTCTTCCCTATGCCTGCCACTGCCAGCTGGAATCAGCCAGTTTGCATTTCTGTAAACAAGTAGTTATGAAGGACAAAGAAACCTTAATTAAATTTGAAATACCTGCAGGTCAAAATTTAATATGCTCTTCTTAAAAATAGGAAATGCCTGAGTTTTGAACTTAACAAAATTTAAAGCCTGTTCTAGTCAGTGCTCTCTAGTCTAATGGAGCCTTCTTAATTTGAAGGCAGCAAGTAAATCTTTTGACATTTATGGCCCAGTTTATCTGAACCAGGATGCTTTGCTTGAGTTTCAGCAGGGTTATGTTTCATTTTAGTCAACTTTGGCTAGATTGAGGGCTTTGCTGGACTTTAACAGCTTTATAGATTTTTGAAAGAATATTAAAGCATTTGTCAGCTTCTGATTTTTCTCTAGTAGAACTTATATATGCAAATTCAAATAGCTCATCTGATTAGTAATATTCCACATATACTTACATGAATTAATGGATATTGACTTAATCTTGTATTTATTATTACACATGTTCACATGCATGTTCACATCCCCTGCATTATCTTAAGTCTGAAAAATAGGAAGGGTAACTCGTGGGTTTGTATTGGCTGTCATGTAAAATTACAGTTTTAGAGGTCCTCAAAATAGGATGGAGAAGCATTACATCCCTGATTAATCCATTAAATCTTAATATGCTAACAGCCAACTAAAATGTGATCTTAGCAAGTGAAAAAGTACTTGGAATGAATCAATTGACTTCATGTTGACTTAACAGCTTATTTTGTATTTTTAATTTAGATTATTCCAACATTAGGCTATAAATTGGGTTAAAGGGATCTTGACACTTTCCCACATGTTATGGTTGAGTCTCTTGGGAATGGGGAGTGTTTCAGGAGTTGTCCTTGGGGTGCTGCAGTTCTGCCTGTGCCCACAGCTGGTACATGCCATCCCTCCCCACACTAGGCAAAAGGAAATTTTTAATTTACATCATGTGTTCTGAAAAATTCAGGTGTTGGCCTTTAGCTGATTTCCCAGTTGGATTTTTCCTAGCCTTATTTTTTATTTAGTATTTTTTCATTTAGTATTTTTTCAATACTAAATACTTACTGTAAAAAAAAAAAATTACTTGAACAACCTCTTTCAAATAAAATGCCAAGAGTGTTTGTACTAGTCCACAAATAACAGGTGTTTACACAACAGACTTGATATTTGCCTTGAAGTAGCACACTGGTAGGGAAAAAATAAATATGTGGTTTCTTGCAACACTGGTGTTTTCTTTCTATATATTTCAATAGAGGGATCTGGTTCATGCCTATGAAGTTAAATGTAAAGTTGTATTTCAATAGATAAACAAGTCCTTAAATTTCTGTTTATTCAGCCTCAAAATATATGTGATTTTAGTTCTTATGTACTGTAGTGTACATGTAATGTGTACATGTAATGGATTTCTCAATTTTGAGGCAGATTTAATTATTTCAGATTTTTTTTCTTTTTGGTGATGGCCCACACCTGCTTTCCTGCACTTTGGTTTATCTGCTTGTGTATTGTAGCAAAATATATTTTGTAGAAATGTTGCATGTTATAATACATTGTAGCAAAATATATTTTGTATGAAATACATTTATAAAATATGTCTAATGTAAGTATATATTGTATACTATATTGCAACAAAAAATATATTATGTAGCAAGTTATAATTCATAGCCGAATGCAAGTATTTTTCCATATTATGGTGTATACCTGTTAGTAGTTAGGAAATACAGAACTACAGGCATATATTAAGATTTATTTTTTAAAAAACAAGGTTTCAATTTAGTGTGTTTTGAATAAAACATTACTAGAAATAAAATGACATGAAATTTAAAAGGCTTTGTAGGAACAGTATCAGAATGCAGAAAAAGTATCCAATTCTCTAGTTTTATGTTTTAGGTGGGTGGGTTGGTGCCAAATCATTTAAAATAAGAAAAAAAATAGCTGAAATACATTAAATTTGCTTCACAGGGCACTTGAGGTCTAGCTGGGATGCACTGGGTGTTTGCTTCCTTTACTCATCATGGTATCTTGTCCATGAATATTTTTCCATCAGTTTTCAGTATTGACATCACTCTCTAGCTCGTTGCCCAGGCATGGAACAGGCTGGGGATAAATACAGTCATTGACTCAACTCATCCAGTCAAGTGTGTAAATTCTGCAGGGACTGACCTTTATCATAAACCCTGTTCAAGCTGCTGTTGCTTTTCTGTGAGGAGGTGACAGATGTTGCACCTTGTCATCCTGGCCAGGGACAGTGTTGTTGCTTATTTGTCTGTACTTCAAGCTGAAATGTAATTAAGTTCCCATAGAAATTCATGACTTGCTGAGTAAAGCACCACCAGTGACAGGACAGGGAAAGCAGCAAGCTTGATTCATTTTGGAAAAGCACATTTTAAAGAAGGGGTAGTGAGTCTTTGAATAGGAAAGGGCAAATCTGCAGTTTTGTAAAACCAAAATACAGCACTATGAAATTACCTTAAAGATTTTTTTCCAAAATACCGTGGCTATCTTTTAGAGGTACTTCTGTTCCCTTTGAAGAGGGTCACTGTTTGGAGTTGAATGCAGTAATTCCTGTTAATTCTAATAAAGCTCAACAGTAGAAATTAACCCTTTAAATACAGGTTAACACATCTGACTAGCCTATACATTGCTAGAACTGCTACAGCCTTTAGTTATCTAAAAACCAATGTACTTTGCCTTCAGTTAGGATTTCACACTTTGTTCAGTGTTACTGTTTAACTGGGTGAGGGTGGCTGGAAGCAAGAGTTTGCTTCCTGCTATGGGAGAGGAAATTTTGTGTCAGTGTGGCTATAAGTGCCATTATGGTGGTGTCCTGATTTCAACAGCAGCAAATCCACACATAATTCCTGCTATACAGGAATAATAATAACAACACAGGAAGCTAGTCTCACTCAAATATATATTTTTTTTTCCTCTTCCCCCCTTAGTCAGTTTAATTCTCTTCACCAGCTCCTTTGTTATCAGACAAAAGTCAGTGCTCATGCAAGAGTGAAGTGGAAATTCAAGGTCCTGGGGAGGAGGAACTGCAGCAGGACCAGCTTAGTTCTGCTTCATGCATTGTAAAACCACAGTGCAAGTGGTAGAGGGTGTGTAGGATCCTAAATTAACTTTGAATTCAAAACAGACCAGTCATTTTAAAAAACATTTATATTTGTGGGGAAGGTCATTGGAACTCATTTTTAAATGAAACTTCGGATTGCATGGAAAAGAGCTTCAGGGTTAAAGGCACAAGGTTACAAAAGAATGTTGTGGGGTGAGCTTCCAGTGCGAGGGTTTGGAGAGAGAAAGGGAAAAAAAAGTCCCTCATATATGCTATTGTTTTCTTATGAAATCTTTGAGCAACTTGACAGATTGCTTTCTATCCTTTTACTTTTCAGCAGTTCAGAAGTAATTTATTTGACAAGTAATACTGCACTGCATCAACAAATGGAAAATATTGTTCAATTGTCTTGTTACTTCTTACTTCATTAGATCTAGATTTGCATAGTTTATTCACTGTTTTTGATTAAAGTATCAAAAAGTTTGAGTAATTCTGCACTCGCTCAGGTTTAGTGCTATTTTGTTTATTTTCCCCTCCTAGCTATCTCCTGATCTGTGTTAGTGACAAGTAAAAGCAAGTAATGGGGAAGGAGGAGAAGTCAAAAGTTGTCACCAACATGTGTTAGGAAGTTTCAGAAGCAGAGTTGTAATGTTTCAGCATTGTGATCTTGCAGTATTTCTAAAGGTACTCCCAGATTTCTAAATGGGTTTTATAGATGGTTCATATTAAGTACTGAAATAGTTATTTCAGAATAGTTGATTAGATCAGTTGAAATTACATCTGAATACTGTGTTGCTCTTACTTGTTCATAATTTTTGACACTTTTAGAATACAAATTTTCCTAATTTAAAGATGATGTTTTAGGGGCAAACTTGATACCTGCATCCATAGTAATAGTATAAAAGATTGTACTTGGCCTACAGGAGTTGTCGAATATGTTTAGTTTTGAAATCAAGTTAATTTATCATGGTATTGTAGAAAGCATTTCAGGAAATGAAGAATTGCTGTGGTATTTTCTGTTGGAGCTTAAAAAAACCCCAAAACCTTAGTCTCAAAATAAGTGCTCACCTACCTATTTTGTTTAAATCTTCCTCCTCAGCATCTTTCAATTTCATAAAAATGGCAGAAGGGTAGAACAGGAAAAAAAATGTCATCATCTTTCCTGCCCTGTCACTCAGAGCAGACTCATTTCTTCATTTTGAAGACATAATTTATTGGTGGTTTTCATAGTCACCTGGAGCGTTAACTACCTCATAGCCCAGCTCACACTTTGCACGTGTTCATAGCCAAGGACACTTACCATTCCAAATGTCTTGTCAGGCAATGAGCTGAACTCCCCTCATTCTTCTACAGGGAGTAGTGTATCTAAACCAGCTTGGCCTCCAGGAAGTCCTTCTCTAGGCCAACAGCTCCTCCTGGCATGGTGCCTTCCGTGGCCCTGGTGCTGCGGCTGGGAGTGCACCCCAGGAGCTTGTGGTGCTGGTAATGACACTGTCATTGTCTAGGACAATTCCAAACCCTGTGCCCAACCTGGCTGTGCATGGCCTGGCTGCAGTCATGGCTTAAATCTGGAGAGACAGGCAGCAGTCAGGGCAGGTGCAGCTTGTCTTGGGAACATTTGGCTTTGTCTCCAATGGTCTGTTCTGGGTGAAGCCAGAGCCAGAGCTCCATCATCCACCTGCTGTAGCAGCCAGCTTTGTCAGCTCTTCTTTCAGTAGGTTGCCCTCCCTCGACATAACAAGCTTCAGGTTTTTTCCTTCTCTTTCTGATCCTTGTCACCCTTGCCTGAAGGGACTCTTGGTCCCTGCTTCCTTCCCCTCACCCTGTCCCAATGCCTGTCTCTCAGCACCCTCCGTACAAACAAGGGCTTAAAACAATGCTTGCACTGGAGGCTTGAGATCTAATTCCTTGTGTCAGACCCTGTGCACTGTTGACCTCATTGGCCTTGCTTGGCTCAGCTTCTTTGGGGTAAGGGGTGTTAATTCTGTGTGGAGACTGAGGGACCCAGGGTGGGAATGGGCAGCCAAACTCACTTCGAGTCTCAAGGTCTTCTGTTTTTATAGCTATTAAAATGACAATCTTAATAACCTGGTACAAGATAGTAAACAATTTCATTTGCATTCGAACATACTTACATGTCCTTTTCATTAAATTTATGTAGTCTGGAGTGTGTTTCAGGAATCCATGCCACATCTTTGTTATGAAGATTTTCTCCTTTACAAACTGATTTATTGTATGTGATAAAAACCTAACATTAATGGTGCTTCTACCATCTGTATTGGTCCAAGTGAAAATTACAGGTGGTGTAAATGCTTTTGAAAATTACCATGATAATTGTTAAAAGCTGCAGTTATCAATGGTTTTAAGGATGTTCAACATTATTTTATGGGTCTTACTAAAAATTGCTTTAGTCTGACAAAACTCTGTCACTTAATTTGATATTTACCTCAGCTTTTATGTTTCACTGTAGCAGCCCAGCAGATGCTAAATTTGGATTTGGGGAGGTGGAGAAAGGAGACAGTAAAAGAGACTGATTTTCTTGAACTACTCCATGCTGTGAAGTTTTGAAATGCAATTCAAGGTGTTGCGCTTGTATTTTATGCTGTCCTGTGAAATAAAACCCAAACTTAGCCTTCCTGTCAGTTCCTGAGAAATTCTGAGTTCTGGGTGATAGATGAAGATGTGCTGATGCATGGTGTGACAGTAGCCTTGGTGTGGCTGATGGCAGCGATGCTCTTGGGCAGCAGCAGCTCCTTCAGCCAGGAGGCTCTCAAGCATTTGCTGCTTTTTTGGCACCTGGTAATCCTAAACAACAGGGACTCATCCTCTGAGAAGTGCAGCAGTGAGAGAGGGAAAACAATCGAGAGCAGGAATTTTATTGAGAGGGATGGTGGTGCCATGGAGGAACCAGGAGTGCAGGGTCACCAGGATCCAGTGTTAAACCCTCAAATTCTTAAATCTCTAATTGTTTTGGTCTCCATTAACAAAACCCACTGGAAAAGTATGTCATCCTCTATTAGTAGCGAGCAGTGATAGACTGCTGGTACCAGCAAAGCTGTTAATTAGTGCATGTGATTGAGTGTGCTCTGGGGAGTGTTCGTGTTTCTGTAGTGAATGAGATTTCTGTCTTTGCAATACCTGCTTCTCAAAAAATTGGAACATATTTATTAATTCAGGGAGCAGCAGAAAGAGAAAGTGGTAAATGTCTGAGGAAGGTAAATGTTTCCCGACAAGCTAGAGCATTCCTACACGGTCTTTGTGAATTATATATAATTATACATCGAAATTTCAGAAGAGATGCTCTGTACATTACTTTGATGTATATTCTTACACCAGTTGCATAGTTATTGCAAGCAGAGGTTATGCTTTTACCTTTCTGGTGATTTTAATCCACTCTCCTCTCAGTTTAATTAGTGAAGTTTGCTGGAAAAAAAGCATTACACTTGGTGATTCCAGCACCCTGGGTACTCAAGTACCTCCATTCTGGAAGGAGCCTCACCCAGCTGCTATTTATAATCTGATCCTTCTACCCACAATTCACTTCTTAAAGGGGAATTTCTTTTTACTGCATAAATCTGGTTTTGACCGGGAGTGGGAAAGGGAAGGAGGAGTGTGACTTAGTAAAAGAACTGTTATATTAAAGTAAGCATGTGATACCTAAAAGTTTTATTTTAATTAGGATGCATAGTTATCAGAAAGTTTTTGGTGGATTTCTGTTGTTTTGTTTAACATGCAGAGTAAACATTTTCCGGTAAAATCAGTAAACAGATTACAAGTCTGGTTGATAGTCTTATTTATTTGGAGTTATACTTTGATTATATAATGACAACATTTTTCACTTTGTCCCAGGAAATGAAAAAATAAGAAAGCCTTAAAAGGCCTGGTAGGAAGATGTCCTTAGAAATTTGTCCAGTGTGGCTGCTTGTTTATTGGGTTTGGGTAGTATTATAGTATTGCTGTAATGTATTTTGCTGAATAATTGTATAATATTGCTTGTAATATTTTAAGTGTGATTTGAGCCAGCATTGTTAAATTTCTCTATTTCATATAAATAGATTTATAGCTTGTTGTTTGTTGGAGAAGAATGTTTGCTTCTCTGTCATGGTGCATGATTGAGTATGTTAAGAAGAATGTAGAAAAATGATTCTTATAGAGTTTTCAGGAATAATGTGAAAAAGAGTGAGAAAAATTTAAGCTAAATTTCATTAATTAAATACCTGGCTGAAGAAAGTTATACAAATATCTACCTTGGGTGCAATATTTTCAGATTGCAAAGAGTAGCGTGAAGGTTGGATTAAAACCAACCTTTAAACTTTTAAACCAATCTTTAAACTTTGCAGATTTAAAGAATTGAGGATCTTTTTGAAACCTTAATTCTTTTCTTGATGCTGATTTTTGTGAAAAGTTGGGAATTACAATAAACCTGGAACTGATAGGTAATCAAAGTTATTAGCAAATGTGTTCTCTAGGAGTATGAGAGAGATCCCAGTGATGGTGATGATCCTTCTTGAAGTTTCATTGTTGGAGAAACAAGAGCCTGCAGTGGGATGGTTTGGTTTTGAGCAAAAGTGGAAGGTGGTGGGACGCAATTCTTAAATTGCTTTGCAGAGTCTGGTAAATTATTGATGGGGGGGGCGGGGCTATGCTGTTGTCTGCCATTCTAGGAGCATTAGGAATCTGTTTCTCTATTTCATAGCAGTGTTTCCCATCCAGTGACATTTTAAAATGGGCACGTTATCTGTATCCGTGGGTTTGAAAAGTATTTGGTATAAAAGTCTAATATGAAATTTAACTGAAACAGGAATTACCTTCTAGAGAATTCTCAGTATATAATATTTCAATTAATTTTTGGTTTCAATAGGAATGCCCAAGGAAAAGTACGATCCACCTGATCCACGGAGGATGTACACAATTATGTCCTCAGAGGAAGCAGCCAATGGAAAGAAATCACACTGGGCAGAGTTGGAAATAAGTGGTAAGAAACTGAGGCATGGTCCTGAGTTATGAACTCACTGCAAGTAGTGTAGGCTTGGACAAGTGTGGAGGGGAGTTAGCTACCTTGAAGTGAGAACACGGGGATAGCAGCTGCCAGCTGTGGTGTGTGGAGGGAGGAGCTTGGGTTGGGATAACACAGGGAGCTGTAGGAGGGGTAAGGTGGGGCAAGTGGGAAATCCCCATGTGTAGGAAAGTTGTCAAGGTGAGGATAGGGATGTGAGCTCTTATGTTTTAAGAAGATGAAATCAGTGAGAGCATGAATTTAAGATCTGATTTGTCAAAGAGACGAGGGTGAAGTTGCAGTTGATCTATAGTGGTGTGTTCTTACTGTAAGTAATGTAGCAGTGAGGTATTAGTCCATGAAGCAAAAGTTTTCTTTTTAAAAGCAGTTGTAAATTTTGTTTTGTTCTTAAGATTAAAGACAAGCACCTAAACCTCCACAATCTGTGCAAGCTTTGAGATACTATTGGACTTCTGAAGCTTTTGTGAAAAATAAGATAATGCTCAGAATTCATAAGCATGTCTCAACTGATGTGGGCCACCAGTGTGTCTTGATTTATAGAGTAAACCCTGGGATTGCTACAAAAAGTGTGTTTACAAGGAAATTCAAGCAAATATTTTAAGAATTTAAAAATTATTTTGTGATGTTTAAAACTTAGGCTGTAATTTTGGTTAAATATGGAGGTTATTTAAGTGACTGCAAAAATTGCCATGTGGGATTTGTAAATAATTGTTCAGTGGAGAAATTTATGGAAGAAAGACTAAAACTAAAACAGTTTTTCAAACTGTGAAGAATCTTTCCATCCAGTTCACTGAATCTGTGTCTTGCTTCCAGTACCATGTGCCTCACCATGTGAATAGCATTCTTTGCTGAGGGTTACAGATACAGAAATCTAGTTTAAATGCTGCTTCAGGAATCAGCATTATACATCAGCATTAGGCTTGGAATCCTCTTGGACATCTGCTGCTCTGCATAGGAAGTGCATTAAGTGATGGCTCTTTCCTTTCATGCCTGGTAATCTCACTATAGACAGATTCCCGCCAAGGGAGGTGCTGGAGTGGAGAGCCTGGATCAGGGATGTTGATTGGAAATCCTTTCAGCTACAAGGCTTTCTATGATCACAGTCACCTGTTTGCATTGGGGGTGGGGAAGAGGTGTTAATTCAGTTTAAAAATGCAAAGGGCTATCGATTTGTATTTAAAACCTTTCAAAAGATTTCTTAACAAGCATTAGAGGAGCATTGATCTCTTAAGAACTCTATGCATTTGCCTTGCAAAATAGAATGTGCAATGTTTTTGTTTCATTATTGTTCACACTGTCCTTTCCTTTCCTTTACTTGGTCACGTAATAGGGAAAGCCACAAATGTTTTAACTGATAACTGATGTTGTTTAAACATGATTTTTCACTACAGGCTTTTTCATGCCCCTTGTTTTGTTATAGCTCATTGGAAATTATACCAGTATTAAACATTTTGCTGCCAGGGACTCACTCCCAGGTACACATGTCTCAGTGTCCTTGGGCACTAAAAGGAATTCTTTTATTTTGAATAAAATAATTTAAGGAAAGGAATTACAAAGTGTGTGTGTTGGTATAATATTAACCAGACTATTGTTAACACTGATGAGTCACAGTGGGGATTTTAAAGTTGTTCCAACTAACTTTTTGCCTTGGAGAAACTGATGTTGGTACTCCTAATGCTTTTGGTATAGTGAGATGATTTATGTAAAGGAAAAAGGATTTACCCCTGAAGTAAAAAAGAAATCTAGGAGAGAGGAAATATTTTGAGACCTTCTGATGATATCTCACATTCCTTGCATGTGGCAGTGTAAAATTCTTGATTCTGTCACACAAATCCATGTTTCCACCCTTCAGTTTATATGAAAAATCATACCTTTTTTAAAATATCTGGCAATAGTTGATACAGCTTTTAGTTGAATGCCAGATGGAAATCCATGTTCTCAACTAAGCATCTTAGTCACCCTAAATATAGTGTTTCTATCTGTTCTTGGCTGGATTAATGCCATAGAGTAAAGATTTTTGGTTTGAAAGATGTGCAGAAATAAGGGGTGGATCGAAGCCCTGTCTTTCATCTCAAACATAAATTATAATTGAAAAAAATCTGTTTCTTACACTTCTCTAAAAGATAAATTCATTGTCAGCTAGTTAATATGTTTTGTCTTGTATGGAACGAGAGAAAGATGTCTGTTTAAGCCTTAAGTATGGATTGGAAAAAAGGTCTCAAGGATCTTTGGCAATGTCCTGCATTCACTCACACAAAGACTAATTTTTCATCTATAGAACCAGTGATTAGTGGAATTTTCATTTAAGAAAATAATAATAATAAAACCCACAAGTAAAACTAGCCCTCAAGTTCCCCAGCCCCACACATACTTGAAAAATGTGCTACTATTGCCAGATCTGTGTATTCTAAATGTTCTGTTTTCTCTTGTACCTTTCTTCCACAGGGAAAGTGAGAAGCTTAAGTTCATCGTTGTGGACACTGACCCATTTGACAGCTTTGCATCTCAGTGACAATTCTTTATCCCGAATTCCTTCAGACATTGCCAAGCTTCACAATCTGGTATATCTGGACTTGTCCTCTAATAAAATTCGCAGTTTACCAGCAGAGCTCGGAAACATGGTGTCACTCAGGTATATAAATCCTAACAGGAGTTTAAATTGTTCTCTTATTATCTTTGTAGCAACAGTTCAAATTTCAGCATAAGTAAATTCCCCTTTCCTCCCTTCTTATCTGCCTCCCTGAATACTTGCTGTGGGCTGTGCAGCTATAGCAATACTGGCTTTTCTGTGATCTTCTGTTCTGATGTATGACAGCACAGAATGAGCCTCAGAAGTGCTTGGTTTGATGGCAATCACCCATTTTATATTTTTCCAAGTCAGGTTTCCTTTCAGGCATCTCTTTCCAGATTCTTTTAAAAATCTTTTATGTGGTGTTTTTCTCAAAGAGTAAGAGAAGCACCAAAAAAAAATCGCTTTTAATTCATAATGGTAGGAAAAAGATCAGATTAAACATTTATAATCATGTTAACTACAATGTTTTCCTCTTTACTCATATTTGGTAATTATTCTTAACAATAACTCTTCTTCTGTTTATTGTATAACAATTGCAATTGATGTCTAGTATCATCTCCTCCCCACCTTTGCTGTGATGTAACTGGAGTCTTGTGCATACTGGGGAGAAGAAAAAAATGTTCTAATCACAGCTTTTTGTGGGTTTTTTTTCCTTCAATTTTGCAATGCCAAGATGTACAAAGGTAGCATGGAATGAAAACTTCTTTTGAAAGTGAAATATGAATAATGATGCCTATTTAGATAATACTTAAGGCTGCAGCATTTTACTTTGCAAAAACAGTGTTACATAAATATATAAATTATTTATATAAGACTAAATATTTACAGGCAACAGTCTTTTGCCCTTGACCCAAGGGAAGAGCCTTATCTTAGGTTTATTAGACAGTTGCCAGTAGTTGCCTTCATTGCTATTAATTTTGAAGATACTTTTGAACAGCTTTCTCAAATCCAGAAAATACAGAGTCTGAAAGTAAAGAGAATTTTATTAGAAGTAAAGACAATGATAGAGAAATGGACTGCCAGCACAGCTTTCATGAAACTGGAAGCAAAGCAAGTTTGCACATAGAAATATCTGTCATTGCATTTTCTTCCCCTTTAGAAAAGTCCTCTCTGTTGGAGAGGATTAAACTAGCTGATTAAATTGGTACTAAAAGCTCAAATTCCAGAGCAGTTCAAGTCTCAACCTTGGAGGCTGAGCAAAGGGACCTTGCTTTTTGAAGCGTAATTGGCAGCTCTGTTTTGTAGCATGTTGTATAGCTGCTTTCAGCTGGAGAGGAGTCTGTTCTAAGCTCTGGTTCTTGGCATTACAATTTCAATTAAAAGCAGTTATTAGTAACAGGTTTCTTCCTTTCTTTATCCAGCTCCTTGGATATTGTGAGCTAGCAACCCTAAATTTACTGGAATACTCTCAAATTTATTTTTGTTGTTCGTTAGCCTCCTTTCAGTCTTTTTCTTTTGAAAACATTTTTGTAAATGTAACACTTGTGACATGGAGATAGCTTAGCAGTGCAGAGTAATCAGTAATGTCAAGTCATTATGCCTTCTTCCCAACACTTCTCCTGGTTTATTCTGGCTGATTCTATGAAGCTTCAGATCTTGCAAGTCCTAACTTTCTTCTGTGCAGAGAAGGCTAAATCTTGTAAATGTAAAATGTGTAGCTAAGGTCTAGGGTCACAGAAGTTTTCTATTTATGACCAAAACACAGCACTTGAGCCCAGATCTTTAGATATGAAAAGCTGTGCATGAACTCACTGTGCTCCTCAGTAGTTGCAGCTGCTCCATGGTTTTTTTTTTCACTGTGGTGAAAGTGAAGAAAAACCCATAAGCACCTCCTCTGTGACAGCACATTGCAGGTCCCAGCTGGGCCAGGATTTTGTGTTTCAGGCTGGCTCTTGCTGCAGACACTTCCCCTGGATTCTGGGGAGTTGTTCAAACTAACGGTAATTCAACCCTGGGCACTGCTGATATCCTGAGCCACAGAAATCATTTGTGCTCTCAATGCAGAGAACTGATAACAGCTCTCCCAGCTCCCACATCTGGAGCTCTGGGTTTGGTCTATGCTGTAGACTCCTTTCATCTCCCTTTTTACTGCAAGTAGTTGAAAAAAGAGATGTCAGAGCAGTAGGATTTCTGATTTTTGCAGAAAAAGGTGGAAAAAATAAACACTGTAACATGTTATCTTGGAAAGCTCAGCTGTAAAACAGATTCTCTTGATATGCTTGAAAGAACTTGAGTGCACCCCCAGGACATTTGCAGCTGACACAGGGCTGGGTGGAAGGGTGGATCTGCTGCAGGGCAGGAAGGCTCTGCAGAGGGACTTGGACAGGCTGGATCCATGGGCCAAGGCCGGTGGTGTGAGGTTTAATCACGTGGAGTGCTGGGTCCTGCACTTGGGTCACAACCCAGCAGTGCTCCAGTCTGGGGCAGCAGTGTCCGGAAAGCTGCCTGGGGGAAGAGGACCTGCTGGGGGTGGTCAACAGCAGCTGAACATGATCCAAGTGTGCCCAGGTGGCTGAGAAAGCTGATGGCAGCTGGCCTGGATCACAGTAGTGTGGCAGCAGGACCAGGGCAGTGACTGGCCCCCTGTGCTGGGCACTGCTGATACCACACCTCAAATCCTGGGGTCACTTCTGGGCTGCTTATGACAAGAAAGATGTTGAAACCCTCAAATGCTGTTCTGTAGAAATCAAAAAGAGTTAAATTAACTCTTACCCTACAGGTTTCCTTTCTTTTTTTTTTTTTTTTTTTTCCTTTTTGTTGCCCAAAAATATTCACCAAGTCTATAGGCACCAAATTGTAAACACTTTAGGGCAGCAACTCTATACTGATTGATTCTGTGAAAGTCTTCCCTGCTTAGTGGAGTGCATTTAGGAAAGTGAAAAGCTCTTAACAAGTCTATTTTGTCTGCCCAGTTTGTTGGGATATCAGAATTCAGGACATGAATTCTGTTGCTGCCTATATATTGGTTTTGTGAGCTACAAAGCACATATTTTGTCTTACCACTGAAATTATGAAAAGAAAACCAACAGAAAATTACTGTGCTAAATGACTACTGCATGGTAGTGCCATAGTTGTAATCATACTGCCATGATCCTGGATTTTTTAATTTGGTTTCAGGGATGTAATTTCCCTTTTATCAGGTCACAGCTGACCTGTTTCATGGTCTGGTTTGTCTGAGCTGTTACTGCATCATCACTTGTAGATACTAAAGTGTTTAAGTACTGCTAATGTTCACAAAATGTCCAACTGTTTAAGATAACCTCTCAAAACAGCTCTTTTCCTCTGTATTTCAGCATAATATGTTTTGTCTGAGAGTGTGTGTGTGTGAGTACAGCAGGATTTCCCTAACCATTGCTGTTTAGTCTCTAAATTTTTCAATATTGTGGTTTGCTACTATATTGATTCTCTTTTAGTTCAATTCTTGTACTGCTGCAGATAATGTTGCTCTGTTTTCAGCCCATATGACTCTTGCTCTGTCTACAGGGAACTACATTTAAATAACAACCTGTTACGAGTTTTACCTTTTGAGCTGGGAAAACTGTTCCAGTTACAGACTTTGGGTCTGAAAGGTATTGCTGCTTTTTTCTTGGTATCTGTGCTTGTTTAGTGATACTGCTGCTGAGCTGTAGTGGCTGTAGTCTGCTAGTTCATAAAATGTTACTGATTTGCAATCCCAGATGTAGCTGCTCACTCCACATTTATAAATACTGTTACTTAGGGATTATTTAGAAAAATAACGGGTTTGTCAGAGCAGTGCCCATAGAAAGAGGGTTTTGCTTTTCTTTTTTGCAGAGTGAGCAGAAGCTTTCTATTGCTTGCATAGGGGTTGAATGCAGTTCTGCTTTAACTAAGAAATAGTCTGTGGTTAACTGTGGTACATCTCCAGCCAGCAAGGGAACATGCTTTGTACAGCTGCAGGGTACTGTGCTGTTTATGCAAGCAGCAATTTAAGTCTTTTCCCAAATTGTTTTTTCCTCTGAACTGCATGGATTCTAGCTACAAAATTGCTGACCTTGGGGAATTTTGAGTCGCAAAATCAGAAGCACTGAGAGATAAATTGCCTCTAAACACTGTTAAGTCTCAAAAGCCTGTTTATGTCCCCCTTAAAACAGGGCAGTTGCAGTGTGTGTTGTCCATGACAACTTTTGCAATCTGCTTATGTTTGGCAGATGGCAGAGTCTCTGCTGAGATCTGACTGTCAGATCAACTGCTGGTGGATGTTTCACACTGAGCAGAGGTGGCTCCTGTGTTTGTGTTCATCAGCTCTGCCTCACACAAGTTCTCCACTGTTCTTAGTCCAAGGACCATCCTTGGAGTGCTCAGTCCCAAGGCAGAATCAGCAGGGAATGTTGTTAAACTTCACTAGGGCTGTCCACACATCCAGGGTTTTGTGGGATTGAAGACCTGAGATCTGAAACACCAAAGCAGTTCATAGTAGATCTTGTCTCCAATATGTCAGCTTTCAACACTGATATACAAGTCTGTAATAGTTCTGTATATTTTATTCAATATTCCTGTGAATTGGTTTGTAGGAAACCCACTTACACAGGATATTCTGAACCTGTATCAGGAACCAGATGGGACACGAAGGCTACTGAACTATTTGCTTGATAATTTGGCAGGTACTGCAAAAAGAAGTAAGTGATCATTCTTAAAACATTTATTGCTGTTATGTAAAATAAATGTGATTATCACTCGTTGTATCTCTATTTTAAAATGTTCCCATAGTTTCAACAGAACAGCCACCCCCAAGATCTTGGATTATGTTGCAAGAACCAGACCGTACAAGACCGACAGGTACTGTAACACTTCAAGGATTTCTCATTTCTCCTGTTTTCCTTTTAATAAAAGCTGTTGATCTTCACTGGAAAAAAAGTTAATGCTTGAATTAACCAATCATTCTGCAGTGCTGACCAGCCAGCTGAAGTCATTCTATCCCAACTGGAACACCTGTTCCAGATTTACCCATCTTTTACTCTAAAGTAATTTATTTTTAATTAACATCCCCCTCACAGGAATTGAAACTGTTGTCCACAATTAGTTAAATAGTGGAATTATAATGGGCTTAATTTAACATTTATTGAAGAATAAAAAAGTAGAAGCATTTGAGCGTGATTTCAAAAAAATGTAGAATTGTTTGAAGTAACCAGGGTATCATCCTTGATTCAGCATTTTTGTTGCTGCTGGGATTCAGGTCATGTTTAATTCTTCACTAAATTGTCTAAAATACAGCCTTTTCTATTTACCTGCACACCAAAAATCTTAGTGTATTTCTCAGTTATTGCAGTGTCCTCTCTTTCGGGACTGATCTACATTGCTTTCTTCTGTTATTAAGGTGATTGCTTCAAAGATGGTGATGTTAATGCAGCCTCTATTTTGCTGTCACCTGTTTGTTTCCAAAATGCTAGACTTTGACCCCAGTCAGCCTAAAATTCTTTTCCTCAATTTTCTGTGTCTTCAAACAATGGTGTTGTTTCTTTGTTCTGCATTTGAGAGGAGCTTCCGAGTATGTCATTGTTGCACTACGAATTTTTAAAGTGCTTTTTGGAAAAAAAACAAACCCAGAAACCCAACAAAACAACCCCCCAAATCCATGCTGCTGGATTACCTGTCAAGTTGCCCCAGACTATCTCATTATTACTCCTGTTTCAAATTAATACGGAGAGATGTTTCTTGTCCTACGCCTCAATGGCTTTTTGAGGCTGAAATATTTGGAGGGTTGATTTGCCTACACTTTTTCTTTGTGTGAAAGGATCCTTACCCTGCCTATGGATCTGTTACAGTTTGGGGTGGCAATAATTAAAGTAGATTTTAAAGAATCTGATCGTAGACTTGGAGATCTTTGTGTAGCTGGCAAATAAAAGTGTTCAAGTACACTTACTTTGTTTTGGGCTTTTCACAGTACAGCACCACTTAACATAACACACATTTGTCTGCTCTTTACTGCCTTAACCATATAAAGAGGGTGTTTGTTTCCTTATTAAATGCTAGAAGACAGCTGCCATAAGTCCAAACATGTAATTTGTCTCCCTAGAAGAACTAACAATTTTTTTTTAGCACAGATAACCATGCTGTGTTTTGCTTGAAACAAATGAAGTGTGAATTGATAAATTTGCAGGAGGCAAAAGTCAAGAACATAATTATTTATTTTTTTTAATCTATCAGTGTGTAAGTAAAATTATTGTTCTGCAGCCTTGTTCTCTGTCATGTGTTACAACGTCCTCTGTGACAAATATGCCACCCGGCAGCTGTATGGCTATTGTCCATCCTGGGCCTTGAACTGGGAATACAGAAAAAAAGCCATTATGCAGGAAATACTGAGCTGCAATGCTGACATCATAAGCCTGCAGGTAAAAAATACACCATTATTTCTTTTCTATTCCCATGTGCTGGTTTTTCCACATTAAGTGTATTTACAGTAAACGGTCTGTTTTCAAAACCTTCTGCAAACAAAAGAAAAAAGAAGTGATGTTTAGAACATTATTTGTTGCTTGACATCAAAAGAAGGCGCTCAGCCCCCGCAGTTGGAATGGGAACCAGCAGCCCCTGATCAAAGCAATGTTCGTGGGGGTGTCTTTGTGCCTGTGTGTGTATGTGGGGCTGTAATTGACACATTTTCAAATAAGAGGCTTGAGATAATCATAACTCCAGGGATTACAGAAATTCATTTATATTTTCTTAAAATAGGGATATTGCTCTTGAATTTGCATTCTCTGATGTACTTAATTCTCTAGATTTTTTTCCCCTTAAATCTAATTTAAATCTAATTTGAAAGTGATTTACACTTCTGAAGAGTCTAAATAATATCTGTCTTCTATATTTTGCTAGTAGTACATTCATGCTGTGCTGCTTTAACTTTACAGGAGGTTGAAACGGAGCAGTACTACAGCTTTTTCCTGGTAGAATTGAAAGAACGTGGCTATAATGGATTCTTCAGTCCAAAATCTAGAGCTAGGACAATGTCAGAGCAGGAAAGAAAACATGTTGATGGTTGTGCAATATTTTTCAAAACAGAAAAGTAAGTGATGTGGTTTGCTAAACCTCTGTTGTCTGTTGCTGTCTTTCACGTAATTTCTCAGGTCGGTCTATAGCTCAGTTTGGCTTTAATTGCCCTTTTGTAGCTAGGCAGGGTTTTGTACAGAGCATTCCTGCCCCTGGAAGGAGTGGTTTGTATGAGAGAGATCATTCTGGGTGGAAATGGCAGTAAAAAATTTAACCTTGAAGTTTTGTTGAACTTGAATGGGATTTCATTCCGTTTGAGCAATGCTGGTTGGGAGTTCACTAAATTATACTTTACTTCTTGAGGGTGTCTGTCCCAACCATTAGGTGGTAATAATAGAAAATGGAGGAAATAATGAAAAATGAAGCAGATTTTTTGGCTTTTTTGGGGGCGCTTTTTTAATTATTTTCTTTTAGTAACAAAATTTATAATCCCCCAAATTGCTGAAATAAGGCCTCATATGACATTGACTTTTTGATGCATTAGCCTTTTGATAAAGCAAACAAGGTATCACTGCACACTTCTGTAAAAAATACCCTATTCATTTAAGAGCTGCAGCACTTACTGGTTGTGTCATGTTGCACTTGTACAACTTTGGATATGATGGTAATAATGTCCTTTCCTGCTTCCCTTCCTGTGTATCCACAGGTTTGATACCTAGTGGCTTGGAAAATTATTTAGTCCCTCTCTGTTAATCTGCATATTTGAAGTAGGAACAGATGCAGAGTTAGATGCAAGCATGGCTTGTCTAAAATATGCCTCTCTCTCAACAAAATCTTTTAATTGTAACTAAGGTGCTATAGAATACATGCAAATTGCTAGGAAATCTCTGTCCCTTGATTCCAGTTTAGGATTTTATGAAATTATGTGACTGGCTGAGATTTTCACATCATAAATGTGTTTGAGCTTTAATTAAAAGAAGAATTACTGATAACGTTTCTTACTGTATCTGCTGAAAAAACATTTATATGAATTTTTTCTTTCAGATTTGCTTTGGTTCAAAAGCATACTGTTGAGTTCAATCAACTAGCAATGGCAAACTCAGAAGGTTCAGAGGCTATGCTGAACAGAGTTATGACAAAAGATAACATTGGAGTTGCTGTTCTGTTAGAACTGCGAAAGGAATTGATAGAAATGTCATGTAAGTCCCATTGCATTAATTTTTTAAATAGATGGTATTTTGTGAATGAAAAAAAATTTCTTTTGTCATAGTAAACAAGAGAAACTACGTTCTGCAGGTGAATTTGGCTTTCCAGATTGTATATTCAGACAAATTTATTTCAAAAGAGGATTTTGGGGAAAAGTCATATTGCTTAAATGCTAAAGTGGATTTTTTTTCCCCACTTGTATTTTTTAAGGAAAGATATAAACACTTGAACTTGAGTGATTTTGTTGTTTGGTTTTGGTATTTTTCTCCTTAAAATTATCTACAGGTATTAAAGAATCAGGTGGTGTTAGTTGTGTCTTTCTGGATCATGTGCCTGCATCATTTTAACTTACTTTCTTTACTGTCATGCTTATACAACCTGTTTGTTCTGCCCTGTTATTCTTAATTTAGGAAATGTAAATTGGCTTTATAAGTATCGCAGTGGGAACCTACTCAACCTGTGTTAATATTTATCCAAATGATATTTTATTAATTCAGATTGTAGCAAACAAGCCTTTTAAGAAACACTTCTAGCAAGAGAGGTAACTTAGATTACTTAGAATTCAGAGCTCGCTGCCTAATAAGATATGAATATAGCCCATTTGCTATCATAGCCTTAGGAAAGCTGCTGTAATTTTTTGGAACAACACTATTTGCCTGTAATTAGGATTATCTGTTACTTATGTTAATTTTCAGTGAATACAAAAGCATTACATGTAACAAGATAGTCTGTTAATGGTCTTGAATGTGAAATATCATTCCTAATGCTTTGTGTCAACTAAAACACTTGTTACATGTAAGAGGAGTTATCTGACCCTCTTCATTCAAATGGTATTAACCCTCTTGAAGTCATACTGGTATTTTAGTTTTTTGTCCCCTCAAACATGTTGCTTAAATTTCTGTAATAATGTTTTCTGTTGCTGACTGATTTTAAATAAATAACTGGTTTTAAATTTTAGCTGGAAAGCCACATCTTGGGATGGAAAAGCAGCTAGTTCTTGTAGCTAATGCACATATGCATTGGGACCCAGATTATTCTGATGTGAAGCTGGTTCAGACTATGATGTTCCTGTCCGAGGTAAAGAACATTATTGATAAAGCTTCTCGTAGTCTCAAACCTGGTGTTTCGGGAGAACTTGGAACCATTCCACTTGTACTGTGTGCAGATCTCAATTCTCTACCAGACTCTGGTAAGAGCTCTATTTCTTATTCTTTAGACTGTTTCAAGTGTGTAACAATTTAAGTTTTTCAACTTAGAGAATGCATTGTTTGATAGTATAAGCTCTAGAGGTTTTATGGGAAGAGAAGGGAGAGAAGGTAGAACTTTTGTTTGTGAGTGACCTTATTGCCTGTGCTGTAGTATAGCTGTGTCTGGTCTTTCAGAAGCATTTCCACTGTGATTTTTTTTCCTCTTTGTTCTTGTATTTTAAAATGTCCTCCAGAAATAACTGAAAACATGAGTTTGATGCTGATAATTGGGTTAATTTTAAGCATGTAAAGATAATTTTTTATCTTTAAATTTGCTATTATACAATCATTTTCTGTAATGTTTTAGAACTTCTAAAATTCAATACATCCCCTTCAGAAGGAGACTTTTAAGAGGTCTTTGCTAACATGGAACTTTGTTTCTTAACTTGGTGGCAACTTCAGTTAGTGGCAGCTTGGCTTTCTCAGGCACCCAGCTGAAGTGCTGTACTCAAGAGCCATCTTTCCTTCTTAGTGCAGGTTGTTCAATACAATAATCTCCATTCCTGGTCCCCTTCCTTCTGGCCTCATCTTGGCAACTCTTAACATCTCTTAGGGTTTTAAGGAGCAGTTATTGCTCAGCAATAATGGAAATGAGATTAATTCTGATCCCAGGAAGGCCAGTGGTGCAATCACTAGTGGTGATTGCAATGACCAGTTCATCTGTCTGGTTGGGTCTTGAGAACAACTAACTGCTTCATTTACCTTCCAGAGCTTTCACACAGCTGTTTTGAAATTGAGGTACAATCATAGTTTTCTATGACACAAATTGAATCAATTTGGCTTTGCAGCCTCTTTAAAGTTAACTTCTTTTGAAGCAGTGTTTCAGAAGTTGGCTTTTTCGCAGCACTTTAGCTGAAGAAATGAATGGCAGGACCTGAGCATAAAAGCAAGAAGAGGCAACCAATAACTAGCATTGATAGAATTTTACTTCTGATTTTTTTTCATCATCCCCTTCCCAATCTATTCCTTATTATTCTTCTCATTTTTTCTAATCAAAGCATGTCTCTTTGTTCAAGGTGACATTTGCTCTTCATATGTGTATACATTGCCCTGCAGTATTTTAAAAGAACTGCTGTTGGTTGTACTGTGTATTGTTAAAGTTTTGCTTATATAAAGCCAAAAGTTGCATGTCTGACTTCAAGTACCTACACACACTTACTTGCTGAATGCTTGTTAATACCTTCTTGTTTGTAATGTGTCTCCTCATAGGTGTTGTTGAGTACTTGAGCACTGGTGGAGTGGAAACAAACCACAAAGATTTTAAGGAACTGAGATACAATGAAAGTCTTACTAACTTCAGCTGTAATGGAAAAAATGGGACAACAAATGGAAGAATTACACATGGTTTCAAGTTGAAGAGTGCCTATGAGAATGGTCTAATGCCTTACACAAATTATACATTTGACTTCAAGGTAAGGACTTAGTTATATTTTGAAAAAGTTTTTAATTTTCAAGTGTAACTAATGTGATTTTCTCTATCAAGTTGTTACATAAGTTAATCTGTGTAGCTAAATTCACCAAGTTTATGCTTAAAACACAGCAAACTAGAATGCCCAACACTTCAGTCTCCTAGAAACCATCTTATTCTTTTTAGTAACTTACAATAGCTTTGCAAGAGTTTGGGTGCTCTTAACCTTCCCTGTAAACAGCAAGAGTTTGTGTTTTAATACTCTGAGCTAAATGACAGGGGCACTTAAGGTGTCAACTGCAAGGAAGTAATCCATGGTGCTTCTGGAAAACTCTCAACTTTTATTGCCCAGGGAAAACAAATATGTTTTTTTTCTTCTTTAAAATCAGCTAAATGTGATTTGAAGCTCTGTAGGAGGTTGGAAATTGAAACCCACAGAAGCATAGCAGAAGTGATAAAGAGTGGCCCTTTCTTTTGGTTTCCTAATCTATACTGAGCATCCCACAGGATATAGGAAGAAGAACTCTCTTAAATTGATGATGTGCTTTGGTGAAGGAATGGGATATTTCATTACTTGTAACACTGAGCTCACCTCTTGTTTGGAAGAATAACTTGGGGCAAGAATAAATTACTAACAATAATCTTTTTTCCTCTCTTGTTTTAGGGTATTATTGATTACATCTTCTACTCTAAACCTCAGCTAAACATACTTGGCATTCTTGGACCTTTGGATCATCATTGGTTAATAGAGAACAATATAAGTGGTTGTCCACATCCACTCATCCCTTCTGACCACTTCTCACTTTTTGCACAACTGGAGCTTTTGCTGCCTTTCCTGCCTCCTGTAAATGGAATCCATCTCCCTGGCAGGAGGTAGTCAAATACATTTTAGAGGGCAACCTCAATCTAACTTGTACAATTGTAAAATCTGAATATAGAGGAGTGAGGTATGGCCAACAGGGATTTTTTTTTCTTAATAATCTTAATCTTAAATCTAATTATTTGCTAAAGACATAGTAAAAGCCAGGTGCTATCAACAGACACAATTCTGAGCCCAATATACTTTGTATACTGTTCCACGGTGATTGGTGCATTTGCACCTTTCTTTAATACGTTACAGTTAACCTTCCTGTTTCTTTTCTCCAACATGACATTTTCATGCCTTGAAATAGGGAATTGTTATACAGTGTATTCTCTTTGCACAGTTATCTGTAGCACTACTTTTTTGAGGCCAGTAGGAACATCCACAGAACATTCTCCGTACTTCACTCCCTCCTTTTTCAGACTTGTTTGTAAAATATAGAATTTGAATTTAGCCTTTATTGATTGTATATGAACAACAGAAAACCTGATTTATGAGATTTTGTACTTTAAAAAAAAAAAAAAGAAAAATCAGATTTGGAAAATGATTGTATTGTAAACTAAGGCTAAATTTTTATCTGTTTTCATGTGTTATAAAGGCCAGCATGTAAAAGAGGTTGTACAGGTTTTCTCTGCTAATGATTTGCACTGTTAGGGTTTTGTTAGCCCTTTTATACTACTTTTTAAGTTCAATTGAGAACGTTGCTTTCAAAATCCAAACCTATAAAATCTTAATATCTTACAGAGATAACTAAATACATTCTATTTCTGATAAAAAAAAAGAGGCATAGAGTTCTCGCAGAACAGATAAGCTGAGCAGTGAGTATAAGTAGACCTGTATGGATTAAACATTATTGCTGATGTGTATACACTCAGACATTTTCTCATCTCTAACTTTTGAAGTAAAATCTAGGGATACTTGTGTACAGCTTCTTCATTTCTGTTTTAAATATTTGTCCTATCTCCACTGTGCCTGCTTAAATTTGTTCTCAACTAGCACTGCCTGTGCATGCAGAGAGATCCTGTGCATCCTCTTTTATTTTTTTAAATAATGTTAACACTTGTGAAAATTTTATGAAGATACTTTTGTATAAGCTGTGGCATCTTTTTTTCCTTTGTGAAGCATTGAATATCACACTTTGGAACATGTTCAGGTTATGGGTACACAGTTTCTAGCTTCTAATGCCCATGCACTGCTTCTTTCAGTGTCATTGCACAGTGCCCTTTTTCCCACTAAGAGTTACTATCATGTGGATTCTCTTTCGTTTGTGTGTTCCTCAGTTTCTGAAAGTATAATTCCTTGAAGATAAAAACCTAGCCCTACATTTTCTATTAATGAAGCAGTGTAAAGTAAATGCATTTTTCAATACAGGTCCCAAAGACAATTCTTCAGATCATATTTTAAAGTGACCAAGTCTTATTTTAAAGTGTCAAGCAAGACCGAAGTTACAGTGTACCCTCAGTGCCATTTGTGTCATGAAGCCAAGTATATAACAGCTTACAAGTTTAACTTGTCTATTTGTATCCTAAAAAGGAGAATACATCATCTCCTTAAACTAATACAGCTTGAATAATCAAATGTACAAAAAAAAAAAATTAATAATGGAGATAGAGCTTGGTCTTAAACAGCTTTTGTTTCAGCTGCGGGCAGGGAAGCAAAAGGACACTGAGCATTAAGAGAAAACTTTCTAAATATTGTGAATTTTTTATATATAAGAGAGTGAATTGGTAATAATGATTCAAAATTTTATTGAAAAGTAGTGAGCACACAAGTGTGCTCAAACCGTTCTGTTTTAAGCTCAAAGTAAAATTTACAAACAGTTCGGGTGTGTAAAATGTACATTTTAAAATTTCAATACGAGGAATTTTGATCTTGAATCCTTGTCTGGGACCTGATCTCTTGGGGTTATCTTGTTTTGGTTTTAGTTGTAAAAACACCAAACATGTCCAGTTTATAATCAGTACATTGAAATGCTGGTAGTATTGCTGTAGTAGATTTAATGCGTAGTGTTATTTTTTTTCTGTTTGTTTTTTGGGGTTTTTTTGTAAAGTGTGAATAAAAGGTGTTTTACTCATGTTTCCTTAATGATGTCTTGGTAATGTACATCATGACAATTTCCAGTAATGATGAGCCAATTTAGCTTGTCAGACTAAGCAAACTATTTTTCTTTTCTGATACCTGGATTGTGTAAGGAGTCCAGAAAGCTTTACAGAAGGGGAAGGGAAGCACTTACTCATTTTGTATTTTTTTAGAGGGGGATAATTTACTTTAATAGATGCTGGAGCTTGAGTGCACTTGTTAGATTCTAAAGGTTTGAGCTTTATCCAGTATGTGTTCTCCTCTATTGCTTAGTCTTAAAAAATATTTGAATTTATGACAGCATGTGAAAATATGGCCCCTTGTGCTTTTGGAGACACAACTGTTCTTGCTTAGTCACCTTATGGTCTAAGGGTCCATTTGAATAACCATTTCCTCCAGCTTTTATAGTAGTCCATCAGGTCCTGATTGAAAACCCTCTGAATCCATTGAAGATACTCCTTTGACTTCACTGGGTTTTAACTGGACTGCAGCTGTGACTCAGGGGCTGAAGGAAGGAAGGAGAAATGTTTTGAAAATAGGGAAAGACCAGATGGCACCAAAACAGAGCTGAGATAAATTGTCAAACAATCTTTCAAAGAAAATACATTCTTGTGTCAAAAAAATCTAACTCAAAGTCTCAATTTCCAGCTATAACATAGAATAAGGCAATAAACCGTGTCTTCACAAAATCAAAATGTTTGCTTCATAGTTTTTAACATGAAATGATTATTTGCAATATTTTTATTCGAGGTGGTTTTGGGTGTTGCCATAATGTACCTTCAGTGTTCTTGTTGTAAAAGCACATATAGCAAAAGTCACAGAACATCCTTGGGGTTGAAAGGATTTATTTAGGTAAGACCAGGCTTTTTTTCCACTTAAAGTACACTCTGCCATATCTTTTCTAGTTTTATTTACATTTACCAAGAATTCTGGGTGTGAAAGTGTAAATTGAACTACACCTTTAACTAAAACAATTGTTTAGAGTACAAGACTAATACCACAAGTTACTGCTTTTAACATAACACAAGTAGGGGGGGAAAGAGCATATAAATTGGTGTGTGTTGTAATTGTTTTGTCCTTCTAGCAGCTTTAAATGAGAAGTAAATTTGGCTAGCATTTAACTGAACTGATTTTAAAAACATTGTGTGCATCTTTGATGTAACTTCAGCAAATCTCTCAAGGTTGCTTTTTTTTTAGAGCAGGCTTAGGAAATAGCTTATGCTTTGCTTTTTCAACCACACAAAATCTGTATGAAAGACAAAATAATTGCAACACCCTTGTGGGGGAGGGGGAAAAAGGAAACTAATTACACTGTAAAACTTTGAAAAGTTCAGTTAACCGCTTCAGTAGCAAAGCCTTTCTCATCCAGCCAGACACAGTATTTTTTAGTATGTTAACTGCTATTCTTTTCTTTTGGTTGCATAAATTTGTAACACTTAAGTGTCTTGGTATGTTTAAGTAGTGTCTAAAATAGAATATCTTAGTCTTTATTCACAGTACTTCTGTATAATGTGTAATGCACTGGACTAACTCTTGTTTACCATTCATGTAACAAAAACCAGCACATTATCTGCACTAAGCTCAAAGAATGTTGCATTTGTCTATAGGCAGCTCTTCAATAAGATAAATGGGAAACTGAATATGGTCTGATGGTAAACAAGGGCTTTTACTGTTCTCTTCAGTGGAACTTTCTTCTTGGTCAAATTTTAACTAGTTAGTATTATATTTATATACAGGGTCTTCTTTTTCTTTACCAATGTATTTTCCTACTCATAGCTGACCAATAAATCCAGTATCTGTTTCAAACCTCCTTGAAGTCTAACTCATATTTTAACTTGATTCCTAAAGCTCTTCCTCAAGAGTTACACATACAGCCAAAGTGAGTGAAGTGTGTCAAGAGTATAATGGAAGCAGAAGGAACTTGATAATCCCAGGAAGATCTTGCTGTACTTCCTATTACTTTGTAGATCTGCACTCCAGAAGTCTGCTCAAGTCAGTTGGGTTTGGATTGCAGAGTCAGGGAATGATCAGTAATGCCTCCAGAGCTTGTGGAGAACCCTGTCCAAACATACTCAGAGCTCAACCCCTTGTCTTCGTACCTGGCCATGCTCTGACCTTCCAGCTCAGTCTGTCAGGTTGGTTGTGCAGTGGTGTTGTCCAGTCCTGTACACCCTGCTCCTTCCTCCCTCTCTACTGCTCCAGAAGCACAAAGTAGACTTGGGGTTTGACAGCAGGAAGGGAATCAAATACTCCATTAATTTACTATGGGAGGGGAACAAAGTGAAGACTGTTTCCATCTTCTTTTTCAGGAATGAGATTCAGCAAACTTGCCACTGGTGTATTTTCATACCACATTCCTTCTCTGTGGGTGCCTCTGTCTCGGTGTCTGTGTAACAGTGCAGCCTCACCACATCTGGTGTGGTGTTCCCATCACTGGCAGCAGCAAACATCAGACACCTGAGCGTGTGTGTGTGTGTAGCACTGAAGCACCCAAGAGCTCTCCTGGCACTACCTCCCTCCTCAGAGCCCATGTTCAGTATGCTGGTGCTGCTTTGCTATGAAATAAACAATCTAGTTCAGCATTCCCATAAATACCCCAGGCCCCAGCATGTTCAGCTTGTTTATAGGTTTAAAATGTGCTGTCTTGAAGCAGCTGTAAGTCCCCAGCACTGTGGTGAGTCCATTGCAGGCCTAGCAATGTTTTTTCTCTTGGTTTTATCTTGTGGGTGAGATGTTAATTCCCATCACATTTCCCGGATTGCCACTAGATGGTGTGGGAAACGCAGGCTTCAGCTGTACACAGCCTGAACCTATTTCAGTGCCATGTACAAAGTGTGGCTTGTAGAATTACTCTTAAGGATATTTGTGGAAATTCAGGCCCCAGGGATGAACCTTTTCTAGTGGCAGCAGTTGCTTTGGTAACATCCATGCCAATTAATACTGGATTTATAAATCCAGCTGTCAGGATGGGAATGAAAAGGACCTACTTGTTCCTCAGTGGCAAAATCATTCACTAGGGCCTTCCCTTGCTGCATTAATCTATTTAATGTTATGTTTTCAGATGAATACAGTTGTTACATGGTTCCAGATTGGAGTTTACAAGCTCTTAAATAGTATCTGCAAACCTGCCATGTAAGTATGGGGAGAGCTGTTTGTAGGGAAACTGCCAAAATTAACAGAGAGTCTGGTGTCCTTGTCAGAGAATGTAGAGAAAACAGCATCTCTCCCTCGAAGGCAAAGAACTGAGCTGTGCTTGTGTCCTGTCATCCTCAGCCAGGTCAAAGAAATCTTGTCTTTCCTTAACTTGCAGTAAAATCACTGCTGCTATTTTAATATAATTGACTACATAGTCTCTCTGGACAGACTCTGGTTACTGGTCTTTCATACCCCTTGTCCACTCACTTGTCAGTAATAGAAAAAAGTTGGATTTGGGCCTTCTAGGGTGAGAATTTCTCAAATCAGAGCAGTTCATTGTGTGGCTTGTCTGTTCTACTGGCATTGGTGAAGCAGAAGAACCTTAAAACCCATGGAATTTAGCCCAAAGAGAAAGATGAAAGGAGGAGAAACAGAAAAAGGTAAGTGGAAAGGACAAGACTACTCCAGATACATGGTGTGACCTTTTGGGAAAAGCCATACTTCACTAAAGGTGAGTGTTCTGGTTGTTTTCTTGGTTTTCATCCTCCCTTCCTAACCCAAAGGCAGTTACTGTTTGCTTTCTAAATGTTCCCTTACTCTGTATGGAAAGCAGTAAGTCTAATTAAGCTAATTATAGGGATCTTTGGTACACTTGAATATTTTCTTATTCCAAAATAAGCCTAATGTTCTCGCAGATTATCAGTTTTTAAAAGATAAGACAGTATATTTTGCTTAAATCTTCCTGGTATATCAGTGAACAGTACTGATATATTTTTAAAATGCTAGATGTTTATTTTTAAAAAGCACACACTACGGAAAATAAAAATCATAACATACCCTCCTCCTGGGATTTAGTGACCCCAGACATTTAAGTAACACATCAGTCACTTGATGAGGCTATACATTCTTCCTTCCAGTTTAAGTTTTCTCTGCAGTTTTCTGGGCTCGGGGAACATGCCAGGCTCCAGTGGCTTGTGAGAGTCCTTCATGGCCAGCGTGGTGCTGGGATGCTGGGAACCAAGTCCTTGCTACCCTTGTGCACTCACGTGGGTCATGGGCTGTGTGCTGCCAGCCATGGAACAGCTGCAGCTGTCTCAGAAACATGAGTTACTGGTTACTGTGCAACAGGAACCAATGCAGACACTGTGAATATCTGCCTTGCTTAATACCTCTGAAAACTGAGCTCCAGGGGAAACCTCATCCCACTGTACAGCTCTCTGGAAGGAGGCTGCAGCCAGGTGGGGGTTGGTGGATTTTTCCAGGTAACCAGCAACAGGACAAGAAGAAGTAGTCTGTCAGGAAAGGTGTAGATCGGATATTAGCTTTCCTTGGAAAATTTCTTCATGGAAAGGGTTGGTCAAGCATTGGAACAGGCATCCCAAGGAAGTAGTGAAGTGGCTGTCCCTGGAGGGTTTTAAAAGAACAGTAGCAGTGGCACCTGGGGACATGGTGGGCTTGGCAGTGCTGGCTTAATGGCTGGACAATTTTGCAGTAAATAATAACACCTACACCCAGTAAAAAGTCTACAGGTACTGCCCAGTGAGAGGAAATCAGATCAAACACACTTATCTTTGAACTGCTCTTTGATTTTCAGTTTCTGACTTCACATATTTTTCATGTCCTTTGCAGTGTTTTCAGTTGGTATGTGAGGCAGCTGAAGGTTTTTAGTGCCTGAGCTGTCCTCTGAGAGGCTGTACCCCTGTGTTAGTGGGGGCTGTGCCTGCTAATGCTTGCAGGTAGTAAACTAGGAGCATTTCTGGTGTAAGTTGAGGTAATAGACTACAGGAAGGGTTGGGATAACCCTCAGGTGGAATCATTTATCCACAGATCAGTGAGGGAAGAGGGAGATGAGCAAAAGATAGAAATTTGGGTCTTGGCCCAAGACAGCCAACAGGAAATTTTCCATTGACTCCACTGGACTTTTTTATGATGGGAAAACATAATCAGGAGTACAGAAAAATGAAGTTACCATGTGTGCATGTGGAACAGGCAGGCTGTCTTCCCTGTCCTAACCCCCCAAAGCCCTGCAGGCACGAGGGCAGTGTTTGACCTGTGGCACCCAACACAGGATTCACATTCCACTGAACTCAGTTTGCATTTTTGCCGAGTCCAGTGCTGAATCTCTGGCATGGCTGCACAATTTAATTAAGCTTTCAATTTGATGGTGTGAAAACTGCGGTTTCAACTTGTTACATCATCCTGAGGAGTCAGCCAGCCTTTCCCTTACATTTGTCCTTGTATTACTCATGTCCTGTAGGAACTGGTGAAATGAATAAAGAACCACCTGGCACTGCAACACATGTTCCTCTTTTACCTCTGATTCTTTGCTGGCTCTGAAAAATCTGTTTCTACATAATTATTTTTTTCTTACATGTTTGGCTAATCTTAGAAATCTTCTTTCCCTAAGTAGGAATGATTCCCACCCTACAGAGAGCAGAAATAACTCCAAAAGCCAGCAACTTCCTGAATGTCCTGCGTGTCTGGGTGGTGGAGCAGGTCACACCTGTAGTCCCCAGCTCAGACTCTGGGATTGCTTCTGCTCCCTCTTGTCCTGCAGGTGAGAATCTCGTCCCATGAGCTGAGGAACTTAAAAAAGGGTAAAACTATTTTGCATTCAGCCAGGTCAAATGGTCTGAGGAGGGTACAGAGCCATGACCTTGTCCTGCCTGGAGTTCCTCTCCACAGCAGGATGAGCAATGTGCCTTCAGTCTGTCAGGTGGGTTGGTTCCCTTCTGTCCCCAGGAAAAGGAATGTGTGTGGTGCAGTGCTTTGTTTTCATAGTGATTTTAAAAGTACTGTACTGCTGGCCTGGAACACTCTGTACAAGGTTCTGAGAGCAATGACTTAAATATATCTGCAAAGGCTCTGATCCATAAAGATACCTAAGTCTGTGTTGTCTGTTGAAGGACAATGGAGCTGAGAGATCTTGGGAGCTCCTGTGGGTCAGGAAGTGAGTGCTTGTACCAGGAGCAGTAAAATCTAAGAGTCCAACTGTTTTATTGTGGTCCAAGCAAAAAACAATTTTCTAAAAAAATCCAAGCATGTGTGACAAACTGCCATGTAAAGATGGTGCTTGATACTGTTGGTGAGAAAGGAAAGAATTCTAATAAAGGCTAATTACAGTGTTTGGTTTAATAGCTGGGGCCTCAGAGCCCCTACAGGTCTCAGAGTCTGACAAAGTGGGACAGGCCATATTAGCCATTGCTATTCCTGGAAGAATGGAAAAGAGCAACAAAAACATTTTGAATTTCCTTTTGAAATTAAATTGCTAGAATTAGTATTAGATTTGACAAAATGCAATGGGGCAGTTTGGAGATGTTTTGTTTCTTTGTCAGTTTTGGCAACAAATACAAAAATGAGTGGCTTCAAACTGACAGAGGGCAGGGTTAGATTGGGTATTAGGAAGTTCTTCCCTGAGAGGCCGTGGCACAGGTTACCCAGAGAAGCTGTGGCTGCCCCATCCTTGGAAATATTCAAGGTCATGTTGGATGGGGCTTGGAGCAACCTGGGATAGTGGAAGGTAGCCCTGCCCATGGGAGGGGGTTGGAAAAAAATTATCTTTAAGGTCCAAACCATTCTATGATACTACGAAAATTTTTAATACAATAGGCATGACAAATTTTGCCAAGCCTAATGGGGTGATATTTAAATGCAGATGTTTTCCTTTCTGTCCTGTATCCTTTGCAATGACCTGTAGGAAGAGGGCTTCATCTTTGGGCACAGAATCCAAAGATTCCTGCTGCCTGTCTGAGTTCACCAGGTAATTTTCTGTTGCCAGCATTAGCCTCAGCAAGGCTTTTCTCTCAGAACCCTGTTGTTGAAGACAGTGGAATTTAATGAAGTGAACCAATGTGCTCAGAGCAGCTGCACTGCCCTTGCTGTCACATGCAGTGCCTTGTGCCTTCTGGCCAATTGTGCCAGGAGTGCTTTGACGTGTCAGAAAAATGTGCAGATTATGGATGTTTGTCAGCATCTTCCTACTGAAAAACAAAATCTTGGAAAGAGTTAGGCTGGGTATCCCACCTTCTACCTCCATGGCAGCTCCCACCTTGGAGCACCTGGTGCAGTGTCTGCCACCTGGAGAGTGAACTCCATTCCAAAATCCAAAGGATTTTTCTCCTTTTCTTCCTTGTTGCAAGACCCAATCTCTTCTGCTCTCTTTGGTGGAAGAAAACATCACTCCCATTATCCCCCCGACACTTCTCTATAATATCACTATTGGCTTTTGGACTCAGCTATTTGCCCCACATATTTTTCTGGTCAACACTGTTGTACAGTGATATAATCACTCTGGTTAATTATGCTTAGAAAAGGGTTTCAGAGTGGAGACACAACCAGCTCATCTGCAGCCAGTTTATTGTGCGGTTCATTCTCTTCTTGAGAAATTGTTGATCTGAAGCTTAGAGGCAGCAGAGAAAGGAAACTTTCATTTTCTGCCTTTAAGATGACAAGGAGAGGGTTTTGCTGAGCGCTGAAGCATGGATCAGTTGTCACTCTGGTCTCGAGGACTTCCTAGAGCAGGCAGTGCTTTATTATTCTAAGGGAAGAAAAGACACTTTGCAATAGATCCTGCTATCTGCTTGTTGCTATAAAAAGACTGGGAAAGGGAGGTAGAGAAGAATCTGTTCTAAATCCAGCTGGTACCAGCTCAGCCCTTCAGGGAAGCACAACATTTAATTTCTCTTGTATTTCTTTGACCCAGTTAGCATTGCACAAATGTTCCTGATCACAGGACTGTCTAATCCTCTCTTGAATCCCACTGAATTTTATCTTGTTGACATCCTGCAGCACCAATTAATTCCAGGAGCTGACCCTGCACAGCAAGGAGGTTCTTTGTTTTCTGTCTCAGTGCCCTCGTTCCAGCAAACCAGGTTTGAGCAGAGGCAGTATGGAGGGTGAACACAGAATCTGGCATCTGAGGCAGGGATGTCACCATCCCTCAGGGGCTGGGGATGCCACACACCCAACCACACCTGAAGGAACGTTGGCTAAGCAGCTCCAATGTCACCACAGCTTGGCTGTGCTTTGTGTCACCTTGTAGTGCCTGAAGGAGCAGGTGTTGTGATCTTTTGGAAAGTGCTGGGAGTGAACCAGGCTGGGAGCAGCAGCAGAGTCCCAGCTGCAGCCTCTCCAGCTCATCCCTACCAGCTCTTCTGGGCAGGACCAGGAATTCACCTGCAATATTTGTACCACCAGATTCTTCTTACCTGCAGATAGTGTCAGTTGTTAGACACCCATCTGTCCTAATCTGGGGTCTGGAGTAGGACCTGGATGCTCCTGGAGTCAAAACTGGGCATGATCAGCCTGTGCTTGTATTTGTTTCCCCTAAAAAACAGGTATATTTTTCACTGTTTTTCACAGCTGGCTCTGCTGTGAGCAAGGACCATGTGCACATCCCTTTGCTCTTTGTGCAAATCAACCTCAATCTGAAGCTCCCAGCTCATTCCACTAATGAGGCTGGAGTGGCTCGTAGGCTCAGGAGGCCAGGGATGGCCACTCTGTGCATTTGCACAGCCCCCAGCTGAACAGGGCCTGGTGGGAGCCTGGTGCTGCTAAACCATGAAGGGCATGTGTGAGCCAACGTCACAATTTATTCTGTGCAGTTTTTGATGCACAAAGAGGTAACATGACCTGAGGGGGAATGTGAAGAATCTGGAGCAAATTTGGTGTTTCCTTTGTAATTGCTTTGGAACCTGGACACTGGAGATGTGGAATCTCCTTGTTCTGCAGCTGAGCTAATGTAGCTCAGCCAGTGTTCATTGAGTGGAAAGATAAAAAAACACAAAATAGAATAATTAAGGTTGGAAGAGCCCTCTAATATCATGGACTTCAGCACAGCACTGCCAAATCCACTGCTAAACCCTGTTCCCAAGTGCCACATCTATGTGTTTTTTGAACACTTCCAGGGACAGTGATTTCCCTTGGCAGCCTGTTCCAGGGCTTGACAACACATCCAGAAATTTTTCCCAATGTCTAATCTAAACCTCTCCTGGCACAAATTCAGGCCATTTCCTCTGGTCCTGCCACTTGTTACCTGGGAGGAAAGCCCCTCCCTGGCTACAGCCTCCTTTCAGAGAGTTTTAGAGAGCAGCCCAGCACCTCTGGTATAAACCATTTTCTCTTCCACATACTTGCCATCCAGGAAAAAATAACAAAACATTCAGCTAAGCCCAGCTGACTTGCAAATGTCACATCATGCTGCCAGATGAGATGTGGCAGTGTCCCTGCTGGCTCCTTCTGCTCTCACCGTGCGTGACCACCCGCTCTGCAGAGCAGGGATTTGCTGATCCCGAGGGACAAAGCCACTGCAGGTGTGTGAGGCACAGGCAGATAAAGCCTTGTGGTTTGCACAGTTTTTGCTAAGCTCACAGCAGACTGATGGGCTTTCAGCTAGGTTAATTTAAAAGCTTAGGCAAGAAGCAGTTGATACAATGCTAATACACACAAATAAATAAACGAATAATTTGATTTTCCTCATCGGCTGCTATTAGAAATCTGTGCTTTAAATGCAGCGGAAAATTGTTCCCATTACAAGCCCATTCCAAAGCACTTAAAGGCTCCCTTTGATTTAAATGGCATTTGGTCAAACTCTATGTAGCAATAAGCTGGTATTCTAAAAATGCCCAGTTTTTCCACAGCTCTTCGCTGGAAGCATTGCCTCCAGGACCATTAATTCCAGGAAGGCTGCAATTACCAGGAACAATATCTCTCTCTTTACACAACATGTATTTTGCATCAACTCTAGCTCGTGTCAAGCAAATTAGATTATACTTGAGAATCCCTGAGCATGGGGAAAGGCCACAAGCCCAAGATGTGGTGCTTCAGGGATCATCCCATCAACTGTGGCCCACATAAGTTGTGCCAGCCACAAAAACACACGTGGGCTCTGGTGAGCAAGGCAGAGAGCTGTGCCTGAAGCCTCTGGCTCTTCAAACACAAACAGAAAAGCTTTCAGCCATCATTTCAGATCTCTTTTCTGCCCGTGGTTACAGCTCCAAATGGAAAATACAAAACCCTTTGCCATTAATCACATTGCTGATGGTTCAGTCAAGGTTTCATTCAAAGCTAAGGGATTCCTGCTTAGTCACTAAATGCAGTTTAACTTCATTCTGCACCATGAAAAATGAAATCAGTTTCCACTTAGGAAGGCTCAAAGTTAATTAAAATATGCCCTCAGTGAGCAATTAGGCCCAAATGCAGGCACTTGAGGGCAGGGGAAAAGCCTGAAGCACCACCCACAAAGCCCGTGTTTTCAGCTGAGCCTGGGTTTTGCCTCGGGCTCAGGTCTGATCTCCTTAAAAGGTCGGAGCTTTAAGTTTTCCTTGGAGCTTTAAGATTTGGATTTTTAGTTAAATCAAAAATGGCTGCTTTAATCTTAACTTCAGAGTTAAAGACCTTTTTAGAAACTGTTTTTGCTAACCTTGCTCATACCCCTCCTGCACCTCCCTGTTTGTGCATGGCCCTTTGATCTGCTCCTGCTTGTCTCTCCCATCACAATCCCCGGCTGAGAGAGCCCCAGTCATGGCATATCCCTGTCTGTAATCACGCTGCACTGGCTCGTATTTTAGTTTCCTATCACCATCTCTCTTGCTGGCTGTCCGTGCGAGCACAGAAAGGCTCCTCCTGGGCTGGGCGAGGCTCTCGGTGCTGTGGCTGCTGTAGGAGTTTCTGAGCAGCTCCTGCACTGCTCCAGGTCTGGTCACCAGAGAGACACTCGTGGAGTTGTTGCTTCCTCACCTTTGATTTCAGCTGATGGGTATCTTCGTCATTTAAAAGACAAGAATCTGAGTGAGGAGTGGGACAGTTTTCTTTCTACCTCACCATCTTTGGTTTGTAAATTCTGGTCATGATTTTCTCTGTCCAAATGCATTTACTGTTTGCAGCAGGGAGAGGCTGCATGATCATGCAAGCAAAATTGCATGTTAGCTCAGAGTTTGCTTGTGAACTGGATGTGAAATCTGAGACTGAAAGCTGCCGGTGGGATTTGGATACCAATTCCCCACTCAAATTAATCCAAATCCCTTTGGCAGTTCTGATGATCTCAATAAATTAGATTTTTCTGCCAGTGACTTCAGATGCAGAGCCTGTCATGAGATTGGCCATTGAAGCAGCATGGCTTTTATCTCACTCTGTGACCTGAATTCCTAGATAAGGTTTTCTTTCTTGTCTGGAAGTACTTCTAAAGAGGCAGCAACTTCTGCAGGCTTATCCTGACCAATGATTCCTCAGGGGCTGCTCTGCAGAGAGGGAAAGAGGGGAGCATTTTCTGATGGCCCGGGTGTGCATCCATGGGGTGAACAGGCAGAAAAGTGCAGTACAACTACAGGCTGTGTTACCCCATCCAAAAGCATCCAATTTTTTTTTCCTCTGGTGGCACTGCAGGCTCCCTCTGCAGCTGGGGGCAGAGAGGCTGTGACAGGGGAGTGACAAGGCTGCCTCAATCCCCATCCCCTCCCTGAACCAGCCCAAAGTGCATCTGCAGCAGATAGGTGATGTTGTACAGCTGCAAAACTGCCTTATCCAAGGAGCTGGTGCATATTTAATTGTGCTGTGATTTCACAAGTACCAACGTGCTCATTTCCAACAGAACTGATGGTGAAGAAGGTGAGGACTGTGCTTTTCAAAAGAGGATTTAGCTGAACCTGAATAGAAACGACTGTCCCTGTTGATGCCTTTCCCTGGTCTTAAAATCACCCCCGACCAGCCTATCTTAGTTTACAAAAATATGTTTTGGAGAGGACCTTGGTGTCTGGGGCTTCCAGACTGTTTGGTCTCCTGGTTTAATGGTACAGTGGGTCTCAGCTAAGTTATCTGACTTGGAAAATTAGAAGTATGTGGGCTAAAAGTGCTAAGAATACATAAAACTATATAAAAGAGTATGTAAGAGGGGTATAAAAGAAAAAGCAAAAAGTCATTCTAGCATCACTATCTGCTGCCTTTGTCCTGTGTTAAACCAGGTTTTCTTTTCTTACCTGTCACAGCTTTTACTACACAGCTGGAATTCCTCAGTCTGGGGCCCCCAGCCCTGACACCCAGCATCCCCCTCCTTCTGGGAGCTGCCCTGCTCACTCACTGACACCACCTGCCCCACATTTCCCTCCTCCCCTGCCTGCCTTGCCACTCCTATGACCCTAATTTGCCCAAGCCTCTTCAGCCCCATCTTTGCTGCATCCCAGCAGCTTTGGCTCCTTTTGCAAAACCCAGTTGCTTGAGTAGAACCTCAGTTTTCACTAAAGAAAAAGTATGGTTCCAGAAAGAGCCAGTTCACTCCAAAGCTTTATTGCTCCAAACCTGGCTGCACCTAACTCCAAACTCCTGGTGTTCCATGGGCACATAGCAGCTGCTGAGGAGCAAACCTGGAACTAACACTGTGTTTGCAAATGCCCCCAGCTCTGAGCCCAGCCCTGCCATCACCCCAGCCCCCACAGCCTGCTCCCAGTCCTACATCAGAGGAGCTGGAGGCTTTTCCCAGTGTGTCCCAAGTTGCAGCTCTTATCTGCTCCTGTGTCTCTTTGCTCTGGAGAGAAAAGGTGATGGGTTTCAGGGGTGTAGAGACTTGCAGGGTTATGTGGCAGCTGAGAAGGAATTACAGCCCTGGGCAGCAGCCCTGGAAGAGTGAGGTGAGGAGGCCTGGTAGAGTGAGAAGGTGTTTTCATGGCAAGTCATAACCCATGTGCTGTGGACCAGCCCAGCACCAAAAATAATTCCCTGTGGAATGCAGAATGGAAACAACAACTGGATGGAAGGATTTTATTTGTTTCCTCTGTCAAAAGCAGTGATACATGCAGTTGGCACAAGACTTGTTAGGCATTAGAGTCATAAATATTCACATGGAGAGAAATTTAAATGACAGCAGAGCAGTGAGGACAAGCATCACCTAAACCCCAGCATTTACCTGAGAAGGGAGGGACAGGTGTGGAGGAGGCAGAGCGGGCTGGGACCTCCCGGGTTCAACTTTCTCCATCAGCTTTAATGAATGCTTGGAGCCACCTCCAGTTTTGTTCTTGCTGTGTGGTTAGTTCAAAAACAGAGCTGAGAAGCAGCTCAGCTCCATAGCACTAAGGAGTTTCAACAGGAGAAAAAAAATATTTGAGGTAAGGGATATGAAGATGAGAAGCTCAAACCTTTTGATCCTTGAGCCTATTTACACTCATGTTGGTACTGAGTAGAAGTTGCTTTTTCATTTCTTCTGCTTGAGGGTGGTTTGGAAATCACTTGTGATCATTTTTATAATTGCAGCTTTCCAATGCTGTTTCTCAGCTGCTGTTGAGCAAACAGCCTGGTCCCTCTGCTCTCTGCTGTGCCAAAACATTTATTCCTAGTAGTAGTAATAATCAGGCTAGTATAGTTTGCAGTTTTCTCAGCTACTTCCCCTGCTGGCTATGGAGAATGTGGCACCAGACACAGGTGGGTGAAGTTGCTCTGACTGCAGGAGAAAGTGCCAATGACAGCTTCTCTGGATGGAGAAGTCTCTGTGTAGCAGCAAGAGATGGTCAGGGCATGTGCCCATTGTCCCCTGCCAGGACCTCCCAGCCTTGTGGGAATGCTTCTCATCCTACAGACATCCCATGTAGCAATAAGATCAACGTGAATCGTTTGTCTGTGTCATGTGCTGGATGGTTGGAACATGTGCATTTGTTTTTTCCATGTTTCAGTCTCACAGCACGAAGCGAAGCTCAGTCAACAGCATCAGCAAGGTCAGGTAGGTGAGAATACAGAAGCACAAATATAAAGGGAAACACCAGTTATTATTTTACATTCAGGTTCTGTGAGCACCAGCCCAGCATCCCTAGGCTGCCCCTGAGAGAGAGCCAAGGCTGCTCTTCTGAGCCTGCAGAGCTCTGTGTGGGCTCATGGGCTCCTGCACCTGAGCAGCAAATCCTGTGGGTGCCCATGCTGTGCAGCCTGGCTGTGACACTGCAGAGTCCAGCACGATGCCTTTTTCTTTACAACTGGCTCCAGAACAGCCACAGCACTGGCATGGCAATGCCCACCAGGGCTCTCAGCTCTCCTCCTGCCAGGGGTAAGTCCAGGAGTAAAGGGAACAGAGCTGTGCCAGGGTAAGCACCAGGAAAATCCCCACCCAAGGAGTTGTAGTATTCTCCACATTTCCCTCCAGCAAATCTTCATTAAAGACTTCTTATGGTTTTTAAAAAATGTTTCTTTATGCTACTGCTCTAATGGATGACCTCTCCAGTGGGATCCTGGTGCTGAGGCAGGGATCTATGATGGGTCTCCCAGTAAAAGTGTGCCAGAACAAGTGCATTTCGTACTGTCTGAGCCTTGGCCAAAGGGTTCCTTTTTTGAATAACTGTACCCAAGCATGAGCAACATCTGGCTGCTTGGCATTGGCCTGAAAACACTGGTATTTCAGTGTTCCCACTTCTTCTCCAGCACAGATGGAATTTGTGTTCTCTTCAGCTCTCTTCAGCTTTTCTTCATGCTCAGGGCAGTTCTAGGCAGTAGGTGGGAGGAGATGCTTTATGAACTGTTGCCTTTCTAAAATGAAAACTGATTGCTGTTTCCTTAGCAGATGAGACTCTGAATTGTCCCTTTGCCCACGGATGAGGGATATGATGGATCACAAGAGTCTGCCTGACTCGCATGCATGTTCAAGCCATGTTTTCTGTGTGAGGACTCCAGGGAGAGCTGCTAGAGCACAGGGTGGTTATATCTTGTGAATAAAATTATTCTAAGCAGCTACTTCTTCACACTTCAGCAATGGCTGGGAGCAAACAAGCTTTTATCTTTGCTTCTTTCCAGATGCATCTGTGCTCTGAAATCCAGTTATGGATGGTGCCTTTTTTAGGTACCTGGAAAGACTCAAAATATCTCTGCTTAGTGGGGACATCACCCATAGCATTTTTGTCACAGTGAGAAGTTTCTCTTCCCGATTTTTCATCTATGCCTGCTGTATTGAACAAACTCTGCCTTCTTACAGAGCAGGGCAAGGCTGGGTTTCCTACCAGCTTCCCTCTGGCTGAGGGTGCCAATAGCTCTTCAGTGTTAATGGACACGGGGCCATTTTCTTTTTGACTGTGGTTACTCCCTAAAAATGTTCCCTCATCCCTTCTGAGATACCTCAGCTCTGAGCATACTCCTTCTTTCTGAACTGGTCTTGGGGAGGGAAGCCTTGGAAAACTAAACACTCGTGGAAAAGTGCTTTTCCCTGTGTTTTTTTCTTCCAGGTTTGTGGGATGAAGGTCACCATTTGGGATAGAAGAGTTGCACTGAGAATAACCAGTGCTGGGACTTTCACCATAGGAAGAAGCCTTGGAGAAGCAAAGATTTCCTGCATTGGTGTAAATTTGTTCCAGGGGATCCTCTCTGGACCAAAAGCCAGTTTCTGCATGTGAGACTTTTCCCAGTGGCACCACATTGGAGATTAATTTGGTCAATTTACATTTTGGCCTTTCCTGCTGCGTCCCCACAAGGGGTGGAGAACGTGACACATCTTCAAGGGTCTTCAGGGTCTTTCTGTCCTGACCTTTATGTCTGCTTTCCAGAAGGGCTGGGAAGGTGGGTCTGGCAAGGTGGCAGATGGATTGGATGTAGTCGTCGCTGGAGTACAAGTCTGGGCCAGCTGTGGCACTTCCAGGGCGCTTTGGGTTGCTGCTTGGATCTTCCATCGCTTCCTCGTGGGTTTCCCGTATGGTTGGGAGAGGCTTTGAAAGGCTCAATCTGATCCGGGGTGCCATGGCTGCAAAGAACAGAGCAGACACGATCAGAGTGTGAAAACCTGCTGTGGTAAAGAGATCCTGGGCTTGCTTCTACCTGAGCCACCTGATGTCTTCTTGTGGCAAACAGGGCTGTTTACAAAAACTGCGTTTTAAAAGGTTGCTGGCAGTACTTTTATATCCATGGTTTCATAAAGAGCTTCATAAATGTACCAAAGAAGCCAAGTCCTTAAACGTGGCAGTAAATAAAAAGTCCATTAAGGAGATCAGCAGTGGTGCTCCCTCCTGAAGCAATGCAAGGGAGCACAGCTGGAGAAGTGTGTGGCAGGGGCATGAGCTTGTCTCACTACCCCAGTTGTAGCAGCAAGGCATAAATTACTCTCCTTATTTAATGCTCCATGTTCACTCTGAAAGGGCTCTGACTTCACCCTTTGTCCAAGCAGGCAGGAGCTGAACCCAACAGGAGAGGAGCTGCCCTGTCCCTGTGGGGAGCACCATGTAAGTAAAGAAACATTACAGTGGTCTCTTCTAGAAGCTGTAGGTGAGAATGTATGGGATGACTTGTCTGTGCCAGGGGTTCACAAATGCAGTTATGGAGAGGTAGGTCCTCCCCTGAGTGCTTACATAGAGTCAAAGGGATTTAATTCATATCCTTTATATTCAAATAGTTGTTCTCAATTCCTTTTAGGATGGATTTCCATCAAACTTCTCCCACTACTCAGTTAAATATATTGAATTACAAATATTTCAGTATATTTTGTGCTGCAGTGTTTTCTAACTGTACTGATTTTTTTTTGTCCAAACACTCCCCCCTGTGCTTTGCTTATCTCTCCTTCTGGCAGAAATGACCACAGAGCCTGGATTAATTTTATTTTACTGCTTCCCCCAATGAAATTTGTATGTGACTAATCTGCAGACACAATATAGCTTTGTTGTGTGATTAAATGCAAAAGTGCTTTGCTAGCTATTTTAATGCCTTGCTTGTCATTGCTGGAAATAAATCTGGCTTTGTTGAACCTCCCTGCAAAGCTGCAGATCACACACGGAGCACAAATGAGCAGCTCGTGCCGAGCCCAGGGTAGAGCTCGCTGGGTGCCCATCCCTCCCCAGGCTGCTGCTGGCCCTTACTGGTTTTTCTCAGGTGCTACTGGTAAAGCCAAGCTGGGATTTGCTGACCTGAGAGCAAGAGATGCTTGTTTTAAGCCTTAGAGCCCTTTTATTATCCTTTTTCCTGCCTGCTCTGTTTCTCTCATGTCTTTAAGCCTTAAAGAAAAGGCTTGTTCCTTTGCCTTCCTTCCCTCCCACCCCTTGCCTGAGCTCGGCAGTGCCAGTCTGGGCAATGAGAGCGACCGGATGCTCCTGATAAGGGGCACGGGCATGTCGTGTTAAATCACGATAGCGCTAATCAGTAACTAAGTCCTGCCAACACACCCTTCCTCCGGAAAGAAACTAAATTACCTATTTGCAGTAAAACTATTCCGATGACGGGATGGATCTGGTCCCGCCCGGATGCCATCCCCTTCGCCCTGGGCACCCCGCGCTGGCACGGCCGAGGTCACCTCCCCGTCACCTGCAGCCCCCGGGGAGCAGCACCCCCTGCTCTGCAGCTTCCCCTCCACCACGCCTTGGGCATCACTGGCTACCACATCCCGGATATTCCTAGCGACCCCCAGGACGCAGCCCTCGGCCAGACCCCCTCCCCTTACCTGCGGGCTGCTCTGGTCTCCCCTGGCCGCGCGGCTCGGCCCCGCTCCCTCCTCCCTGTTTCCAGCACGGGAGATGTGCTGTCTAACACTAACCCATGCGCCAGCTCCCTGCCTCAGTCAGCTGATCCCGCTGCCTGTTTTGTTGCTGTTGCTAAATATATCCCTCTGGCTGCNGGGCTCTGCGGCCCCGCCGGCTCCGGACACCACGCACCCCCGCGGCTCGGCTGCCTGGCCACAGTTCCCCGTGCGGGAGGGACCGCGGGCTGCGGGAGGGGAAGTGCTGCCTGAGCTCCAAGCTGGGGTGGGAAAAGAGGCGCAGTAGTTCCTTCACGCTTTATTGCTGAAAGGGGAATCCTTAGGGTTTTGGGCTGCTTTTGTTCCTTCTCTGCCCTATTTTGTGAACAAATTGGTGCCCAAGAGGCAGTGGTGGTTTGCAGCATCTTTAGTGCTGCTCTCTGCTCTCCTCTGTCCCTTCACCCTTTCTGCTCTGAGCCACACATCCCTGGGCCGAGCTGTGCATCCCTGGGCCGAGCCACACATCCCTGGGCCGAGCTGTGCATCCCTGGGCTGAGCTGTGCATCCCTGGGCCGAGCCACACATCCCTGGGCTGAGCCGTGCATCCCTGGGCTGAGCTGTGCATCCCTGGGCTGAGCCACACATCCCTGGGCTGAGCTGTGCATCCCTGGGCTGAGCTGTGCATCCCTGGGCCGAGCCACACATCCCTGGGCTGAGCTGTGCATCCCTGGGCCGAGCTGTATATCCATGTTGCTGTGGAAGGACAGCAGCAGCCGGCCCTGCCACAACAGTTCCCAGGGCTCTTCTCCACCAACCTCCCTCTCCCACTGCTGCCAGCATCATCCCTGTTCGTGTTTCTCTGAGACCACACAAGTGCATTACAGCAAATTGCTTTGCCAGGAAGACTGGCAGCATCTGACCTTGCAGGTCCCTGGGCAGCAGGGATTTGCCTTTGCCTCCTGGCTTATTAACATGCTGAAAACTGATTGCAATTCTGGGATAACCCCTGTGTCCCTCTAATAACCTCTCTTGCACCATCACGTTGCATGGGGAGATAAATTGTTATGTTGCAGCAGAATCTTCCTTCTGTATTTATTTCCCAACACTGTCCTCAGAGGCAGCCCCAGCAGCTGCTGCTCTTTCTTGGGGAATAGCCATCCCACACAACATCCCTGTCTGCCCAGGCCAGGGGGCATGACTGCATTTCTGAACCTTGCTGCTCCCCACAAAGCTTGTCCTGACCTGCTGGAGGGATGAAGAGAAAAGCAGAAATCCCAGATTAAAAATCAGTGCTTTAGTTTTAATGCAAATATTCTCTATGTTACCAGCATTCAGGCTGGAGTTGGCTGTAACTGCTGATTTAGTCACCCAAGCCCACACTCATCATTCAGGTTTTTCCTTTATCTCCAGTAAAAAGAAATAAGCAGTTGAAAACACTTTTGCAACCCTTCAGGATATGATTCCGAGCAGATTACTTTTTTTCTGGAAATAGTCATTGCTTAGCATTTCAATATAACAGGTGTGTAAGCTTAAGCTGTTTGTCTGGGCTTCTGGTGCCAAAAAGCTGAATTTAGCTGAAATGACCCACAACCTTCATGCATTAAATTTGCTAACAGCAATGATCAGCTGGGATCATGCTGTAGTGACTTCAATTTTTCCTTCTTGCTTGCAGGAAACATAATTATCATTGAAAGGAAAAAACCCTCAGACACCACTATGTTAAGCAGCTGCAGTACAGAACTTGGGAAAAACATTTTGTGAGGAAGATCACTGATCTGGAAACAAATTCCACATGTGCAGATGTGCATGGATGCATTCCCTTCAAAAAGAATCTTCAAAATGGCTCCTCTGCCCTGGTAAGTTCCTCCTCCCTGCTGGAGTTGCCTCCTTCTCCAAGGTCTGATTGAGTGAATAGAACTTGCCAGGTGGGAGGGACAAATATAATATACCTCTTTTATTTTACCTCAACCACATCCATTTGGTTTCCTCATTCATCAGCTGCATCCTCAAAAAATCTTAATTGAAGAGAAACAAGGTGCAACTTTGAATGCTTGCAAGACTGCCACAGGTTTCTGGCAAGCACTTGTGAGGATGGTCCTGGATAAATCATCCCAGTTTCCTGTACTTATACTCCCCAACAGTGCAGTGAGTCAGCATTCCTGGGTCCATGAAAACAGTCACCAAATGGGATTAATGGCAAAAGAAAAGAGCAACAGCAGCAGCAACAGTGCCTGAGCTGTTGAGGAAAACAGCAGTTGTTAGTCCTACAGGGCTTGGTTGAGTGCCTGAGATATAGATGCTGACATTTTTTGGTTTGGTTTTCTGGTTTTTAGGGTTTTTTTTCGGAATGCTTCCAGTTTTTAGGAAATGCACAGAGTTTAGCCGAGTTGGGTAAGTGTAACAGGTGACTATCCTCTGGGCATTTCTGAAGCTTGTTGGCTTTTGCCAGGGCTAGGGGACAGGGTTAACGTGACACTGAGAATCTCCACACCTCAGTGCAGGTCGTCCTTGAAGGTGCATCAACAACATGAGAGAGCTGCTCCTCTCTTGCATGTGGGAGAGTGACTTTTTACACAGCAGGTATTGAATGAGACAAGAGGAAATAGTTTTAAATTAAAAGAGGAGAGATTTAGATTACAAAGAATTTCTTTATTGTGAGTGTGGTGAGGCACAGGCTGCCCAGAGAGGTCGTGGGTGCCCCATTCCTGTAAGTGCTCAAGGCCAGGTTAGACAGGGCTTGGAGCAACCTGGGATAGTGGAAGGTGTCCCTGCCCATGGCAGGGGGGTGGGATGAGGCAATCTCTAAGGCCCCTTCCACCCCCAACCCTTCTGTGATTCTGTGTTTCTCTGTCAGTAGAAGCTTAGGAGAGGAAAATGTTTTGACCCGGTTTGTGCCAGATTCCAGAGGATTTGTGTTCTCTAATTACATCCTCCAGCCCATTAACCTCCTGTGCATTACAGCAAGCAGCCACCACGGTACCAGCGAAGATATTGCTGTGAAACATTAATGAGCTGTTTTCATATTAACTAGAGCTGGGTTGGAAAGGCACCCACAGCTGTTGCCTTGACTGCAGCTCACCCAGCAACTGGTGGTGGCTACATATGCCAACACTGCCACTGATGCACACAGATTTTCTGTAAGTTCCCAGCTATTTCTTGGCCTTTTTCAGGTGAGGAACCAGTCACTGTGGGGGCTGGATGGCTGCAGCACAGGGCCACAAGGCACAAGGGTTGTTTGCAGGGTCTGAGCCCTCCATCCAGCCAGGAACATGTGGAGTCCTCCTGGCAGACTTTGCAAAGGCTCAGAGGGATTTAGGCACTTTGTTGCACTGGGAGTTCAATGAAGCTGGAGAACGACTCCTGGCAGCCTTTGCTGGGAGTTTCTAGGCCACGCCAGTGTCATGGCTTCATTGGCAGTGCTTGCTCATGGCCAGCAGAAAGAGAAAGCTCTGTAACAGTGCAGACTTTTCTTAAAATACTTCGAAGTCTCAGCAGTGCAAACCATGGTGACAATTTTCTGGCAACTTCCCCATGGAATTCACCCCAGACTATTTCTTTAAAATAATAGAAATATTTTTATTTCTGTTATTACCAATTTGCCTATCATTAAATTGTATCTCTGCATGGATGCGTTTTTCACACATCGTTTTAGATTATACATATCCCAAAGTGCCTGAACCCTGGTGTTGACTGGTCTTTTTTGGACACACCATGCAAAGAGGCTGGAGGGATGAGCACTGTGAATTGTTGCAGGGCTCAGAGAGAGCAGCACTGCCATCACTTGAAAGCCTTCTCCTGCCTGGGGTCACAACCTGTCCTGCCAGCAACCCGGTTCACCTAAAACAGGTTTGTCTTTCCATAGCTGTTGTTTCTTTAATAAAAGATTTTTAAAACTTAAATTACAACCATCAGTGGAAGCCCCTGTAGTGTTACTGGCCTCTAAACTTTCTTCTTTTCAGAGTATCTGGGATGTTTTTAGATGCCTTAAGAAATAACAACCCCAGAAAACAACTTATTTTTGAGCTATTTTCAGTGGTTTGAATGGTGAGATTGATCATGGCTCTATTTCTCCACTGCTGCTGCTGTCTGTGTTTCTCTCCTGCAGGATTCCTGCTTGTTCTTCAGTCCTCAGCCACTGTCAGCACGACAGCAGCACAGCAGCATCTTCGACTACATCCACACTGTGGTGGGGACTGAGCCGAGAGGGTTTTATTCCATGTGGCCCTTCCTGAGCGCACCTCACCAGATTTAGGGGTATTTCAGGCTGGGATCGCAGTCCAGCAGGCATTTCATTATCGTACTTCTTGTGCCGTGCCACCATCTAGTGGTGACTCCACCAGACACTGCATCTGAGAGGCGAAGCATCCCCACGGCGCTGGGAACAGCGGTGCTGCTGGGCTGCGCCGTTCAGCTTCATGGCTGGGGGGATGCTGCTGGGAGCACTCGGCTGGTGAGCCATAAAACCCAGCGGACTAACTAGGATAAGGTTTCTCCCTCATGTGTCATCCTGCTCTGCTCCTCCCTGTAATGGGATTTTAGAAGTGCAGCTCGTGCTCGATGCATTCTCTGGCTCCATCACTTCTGTCCCTGCTCGGCTTTGGGAAGTTGCTGAAGGAGGAGGGAGTGGGGAAGGCAGTGGGGAGGGGGCAAGGGGAGAGCCAAGGTGGGCAATGCACACACACACACATCCACATGCACACACCGTGGAGTTTCCAGACATTCACCTCCCAGGAAAGCTGAGCAGCATTTTTTGACCCTTGTGAGCAAAACCAAGTGTTGAGGCAGAACATGGAGTGGGAGGCTGGAAATCAACCTGAGCCTCCCTCGCTCTGGGAAGGGGCAGTCAAATTTGCACGGCACTTTGGAGGAGCTGCCTTCTGCCTGGAAGGAAGAATAATTAAGAATAACTGCTTTCCTGGCCTGGAACTTGTCCTTTTTTAAAAACTTTTCCTCAGAGCCAGATGATGGTGAAAAGGGCTAAAAAGCTGATGTAGGCCAGGAAAGGAAGAGAAGGCCTTGTGTGGGTGTCATCTTTTGGCATTTGAGAGAGAGAGAGCAACACTGGGGGGAAGGAGAGGTGCTGGACATGGCTGATCCCACCTTGGGTGTCTCTCATGTCTGGGGTGCAGATGTGAGACCCTTTGCCATGGCCACTCTAAAAATCTCAAAATGTATGAAAGCAAAAGACAATTAAATATAACCCTTGTCACAGTTGTAAATGCTGCATAAATTATCAGAGTAAATGAACCCAGGTTTGAGCTGGCCCACTGTTTTATCTGGGTGTTTAAATATGTAAATTACTTTTCCAGATGGAAAAAGTTGACATGGCTCATTACCTGATTAAAGAATGCTGGACTTGAATGCACTGCCTGGTACTCACTGAATAATCACAGTAAGCAGGATCAAATCCTCAAGCAACAAACTTCAATTAGACAGGAAAGATTCAATTATGGTTTAAAGGGAACCTGGCTATGAGTGTGCAGGATACGGCAGGAGAATGTGTGCAAAAGGATTTCATGGAAAGGAGCAATTACTTTATCAACAGGACATGCAAAGCAGAATTCTCCCATCAGTTCTGAATAGAAGCCCAAGTAACTGAGCATTTTAAAGAGATGATACATGGACCAGGATGGATTTGGGCCTCAAGCAGGTTTAAGTGAGTTTGATTAATTTCTGTGCAGTTATCAACTGAGGCTTTGGTCCAGTAACTTCATGATATTTAGCCTTGGATAATGGATGTTGTAACAAGGATGTAGGACTTTAGCAGCAAGTGTATCCCAATCCCACTTCATTAAATCATAGAAATTGAATTGGGTTTGAACCTGAAGATGCTGAGTCTTCAATCTCCAGCATCTCTGCACAACATCAACTCAATGAATAAAGCACAGGGAAAAGCCAAACACTTTTTTTTGCAAAAGAACACAGACATTTGAATTTAATAAATTATAAAATTAAAGATTCTAATTTATATATACATTTTTAATATACAAGAAATGGCTATTTATTGCAATTTCTGTTAAGGCATATGTAAGTGAATGGAATTTGCATATAGATATTCAGATGAACATAGCTAATACTGTGCATTGTAGGTGAGTAAATAAAACATTAAATGCATTATGTAATAAAATAAAACATAAAACCCTTTGAGTACTGGTAAAGCACCGTTTCTAGAATTCTCAAAATATCTGAAAGCATTCTATGGAGATGTTGTGAGACTCTAAATATTGAATGGATATATGAATATTAAAAGTGATGCATTCATAATAGATAACAGAAAATTCTAAAGGAATGTTGGTGAGAAAAAATGGCAGATGACTGAAGCCAAAGAAACCAGATTTTGTTTGGGATTTTTTCTTTCATGAGAGGCTGTCACTTGGATTTTAAGTTTAGACAACCAGAAAAATTACAATTGAGAAAACTTTGTACTTGCATGGTTAGATTATAAATTCATTGCTTCATGAGAGCACATTACTTTATCTCTCAGATCTCTGAGGTGGTCTCTGCAGGAATATATTTGTTTATAAACCTGCTTTAGTTTCTGGGGATTAGTTAAAATATCACTTTCTGCTTGTTATGTCTGAAAATGCAGCACCTGGGCAGCAGCAAACCTCTTGGAGAAGATAGACTGCAATGATGCTCTTGCCCACTTACAGCATTGCAGAAAAAATGAAACAATTGTCAAAGTCCAACCAAACAAAAAAATGACCAAATTTTCCACTGCATGACACAGAAATGAGATCAGCTCAGGAGAGCAAAACCCCACCTTTTGTTTGGGGCTGCTTTTTCTTTATCAATAGAGACCTGCCTTGTGTTTTCCAGAAGTGATGTACATGTTCTTGAGGAACAACCATCATGGGGAACTGCTGAAAAAAAGCACCTTCTGAAGAACCCATGGTAGCTTGAAAAGAAGGCATCTTTCCTGGTCTGAAGAGGCCTAACTTCCCCCCTTTCTCATCCAGGAAGACTGTGAGGAGAAGGCAGCTCTTGGCTCCTGCACCTTAAAGAGGTGGTCCATCAAGAGATGTCTTGAGCAATGTAGATTGAAGCTGCTCCTTCAATTAGTTCAGTGTTCCCCAAGAAACAGTAAAAGAAATATTCAGTACAATTTAAACCACTGAGAAACAAATCAAATTAAATTTCCCAAAAGGTGAGACTGAGAAGGGAACAAGCCCTTCCAAAATGCAGATGCCACCAGGCATCTTAATGAATGCTGGACCTAACATAGCACCAGAACAGATTTCCAGGAGGCTGCTCCTGCTCCCTGAAAGCAGAACTTTCCCCTTAATCTGGAAAAATGCTTTTTTTGAGCTGTGGGCACTGCCTGCTGTGGCATTTCCTCACACTGCCTGGTTGACTAAGCCTATTCCAGAATCTAAGGCAGAACAGAATCTACTACATGAGTTACCTCAGGGGGTTGAAGCAATGGGTCTTGAAAAAGTCCCAGTGGGTAAGACTGGTACCCTCCAGGCAGCAAACCTTTACCTCTCCATCTGTGTAAATCCAGCTCCAGCCCTTTCTATCCTTGGATCTGTAAGGGTTTTTTCTAAGTTTCATATGCTTGGATGAGCTTCTAGTATATGAAAAAGCTGGCGGTTGTGGTTTATTTTTATTGTCCACAGAGCTAAAACAATATTAACTTGAAGGGGAAAAGATGAGTTTTATACAAACCACATCTGTGTAAAGGAAATGTGGAAGGCAAGAAATACTATGACTACAGGCTGGGAGCACAGCTACAGCTTGTGTCTCCCATGGCACAGCAGCTGGAATGATGTTGATTTAGACACGTCTTCCTTGCTTATAAATAGAATGGTGGGGTTTTTTTCCCTTCAGTGCTCATTACTACATTGCTGTTGTGCACAGACATGACCTGACCCTACACTGTTATTAAAACTGTTCCTGTCTGTAGGCAACCACAAATCCCTTGGCACAAGGCTCCCGGGGCTTGCCCGCACACCGTGGCCATGTGACAGCCGGCAGGCCATGGAGCAGGGCTGGGACAGGGCACTAAGGATAAGCAGCCCTTGACTGCAGGAAAACACTCCACATCCCAGGAGTGAAAGCCTGTGGTGGAACTCTTCCTGCTGTGCTGCCAAACTGCGGAGCCTGAGTTTTACTTCTCCAAACCAGAACAGATTTTTGCTTGTGCTGGCTGCTGCTGCCACATCTGCAGCCATGTCTGCTTGGCTCAGGAGATGTTTCCTAATGCTCTGGACTCTTAGCATGCTGTTGGGCTTCCCAGTCTTAATGGTCTTCAGTGTACCTCTCATCCATATACTATCGGAGCCGCTTCAACTCCATCACCTCGGTCCTGTGTAAGAAGGCCAGCTGAAAACATTCCACCTCTGCTTGGGCTAGTATCTCCATGAAGCATTTTTCTTAGACCAGGTCTTGTGCTTCAAACACTTCTGACCACAGTTAAGGCCAAAAGAGTCCCACATGTAGGTGTTGTAAAGCCTGAGGTTCCTGCAGCCTCTTGCCTCCTTCCCAGCAGGAATGGTTCGTATGGAAGAGGAGACTGGGCAGTTCATTCAGTCATAGTGGCCAAGGGCAGAAGGTAGGGTCACAGGGAGTCACATGTGCTTTGCCTTGAAATACCTGTGAAGTTCTTTGCCAGCAGCTGGGCCAGAGAAGAGCTCACACATTGCTGGGAATGCAGCACATTCCCAGTAATTTTGTGACTCTATATACGGGCTTATTGCTGGTGCCACTTCAAACCAGGACCAGCTCAGGCTGGAGGGTGAGATCTTCCTCTCAGATTGGAAAATCTGAGCTTGGAACCACCAGACCTACCTAGTGGTAAAGAGAGGATTTCAGGGAAGCCCCAGGCTCTGCAGGAGGTTTACCAGCAAAGAAGAAACAAATGGAAGAATCCAAGCCAGGAAAAAACTGCTCAGATGCCACCCGCAGCAGGAACCAGTCCATGCTCCCTGTCTCAGCAGTGTTAGAGCCAAACTGAATTCATCTTCTGTTCTCCAACCAAGAATTCAAAATGACCTATGAAAATCATGATGACCCTGAGGGGAAAAAAAGTACTCAAAGGGTTGTCAGGTTACACATTTTAAAGTTTTCTAGCAGACCTGGTGCTGTGAATACAGGTGTGTGTGTGTATGTGAGTGTTCATGTAAGGGCACAGCAAACTGTTGTTCACTTCTGCACCAATAAAGCTGTTCTAAGGAAAGGAAGATAATACAAAATTATTGCCTCAAAAATAATTGCATTCTATGTGGGGAAAAAAAAAGTTTGTCTTAATAAAGCACCAAAGAAAAGACAGAAAGAATCCAGTCATCTTTAACTTAAACAGAATGTGGGTAGAAAAAAAATCAGACCAATAAAAAAAGCACCAACCAATAATGATCACTGAGGCTGCTGCATTACAGGAATTTAAAGACTATAAAAAATATGAATAATTGTAAACAGAAAGACTAGGATGTTGTCAGTCCAAGTTGGCCAGATCTACCCTACTAAATGTCTTGCATGTATCCAAAAGTTTAAGAGAATCTTTTGAAACTGTTTGTGGAAGTATGTAAACTACTGTTTGTCAGTTTTTAATTTACACATAAATATACGGCTACAGAATTTTCTCTGTATTTTCTTACACAGTCCTGGTTCCAGAAGCTACGTGAGCACATGCCGAGCTGTGACCACCAAGTCAGCCAAACTGAGCCTGGCATGTCCTAAGAACCTTCCTGAAAGGGGCTGTGTTAGTGCCAGGATTTGTGCAAAGCACAGAAGCATCACAGGATTGCTGACCCCCTGCTTGTCAGAGTTAAAGGGATTTATCATGTCTTGGGACTGCTTTCCTCCATACTAAGTGTAACTCCCATTACTATTCCCAAGCAGTTTTACACAGGCATAGAAGACTTTAAAGAGCCCATAACTGAGAAACCTGCTAACCTGGCCTAAGTAATATGATTTGTTTGGATTCAGTGGGACACTGTAGGGATATTGCACTAATATTCTGCCGTACCCTGTACACCTAACCTAGCCATCAAAGTGTTCAGATTAGCACTTATAAAACAACCTGTCATTTCCATTTATAGTAGGCTTGAGAATTTGGTATCTCTGCCATAGCACCACTTCGATTTTTCCCCATTTTTAGTCTCTACAACGCCCAATACGATGATGTTGGTAACATCTCTATAAGAGAAAAATGTTGTTTGTGCCGTATTTCCATTTTAGTTTATTTTCCTAAGAGTCTCTTTTTTCATTTTCTCAGCGATCAGCTCCTGAATTCTTTGATTCCTTGTCCTTTCATAAGGCCTCCTCCGTGTAATGATGTTGTGCTGTGGCACTTCGTTATCCAGCCCCTCAACCTTATAGGGAACATCCACCGCGTTGATTTCTGGGCGCTCCTCGGTTGCGTTGGAAGGGGGTGCGCGTGTTTTGGGAGCCAGAGGAGAGCTGCTGGTGGACACTGCCACGGGAGGGCTGGGGGTTGTCAGGAGCTCCTCCTCAATGACATTATTCTTATTGGCATTAGCATCAGTTACATTGCCGTCCTCTGTGACGTTGCTGTACGTGTTGCAGGACTTGCAACACAGCTTATTGTACCCAGGAATGGAGCAGTAACGAGAGAGAACTTCCATGCGGCAAAACATTGACTTGTCTCCTTGACAATGTTCTTCTGAAAGAGAAAAAGGGAACAGATAAATAAAGAGCATCTTCACATTAATCAGAAAAAGAAACACAGCTGAAGCTTTGGCAGTGGGCAGACGGTTTGATATTTAAAGTGGGATGGGAAACTGGCAAATGAGCCTTCTATAAGCAGAAGCAGGCTTATATTCAACCTAAAAGTCAACTCACTGCAAGAGCTGCAAAAGCTGATCTGAACTGTTTGTACCAGCCCCATCTTGACCATAACACTCAAATTTTCACCTTCACATCCTGGAAGCACTACCCTGAAGACCATGAAGCCACAATGAATTGTGTTACTGTCTTGGTTTAAACTTCCAATCACATTGGTTGTGCTGTGCTGTTGCTAAAACTACATTGAACTCCCACAAAGTCATCAAGGTTTATATTAAGAAATATATTTTTTCCCTCTTTGCTCCTTTTAATGCTTTTCTGCAACCTAACAGTGACTAACCATGCTCAGGGGTAACATATATTTATTTTGACTCTCTCAGGAAAGTCAAATCCTATTTTGATGTGTACCATATAACCCTCAGAATCAATCCATCTCCCATTGGAGTGATATTGTTGCCAGGTACCTCTATTCTGAAAACAGAGGCATTTTCTCAGCATGTCTCTTGTTTGAGAGAAAAGTGGTGCATTTACCATGAGGTTTTCTCCTCCTCCTAGAAGGGAGCTGATATTTTTGGAACAACAAACAGCAATGGAGCCAAGCCAGTCCATTAATGACTGGGAGACTCAACAGCAAGCCCTGATTTCTGTGTCAATGACTGTAATAAAAGAAAGAGAATGATAATCGATAAGCTTTAAGCTGTCGATAGCTGTTACAACAATCTGCATTATAATAGAGGTGTTATGGCAGATCCTGATCTTGCTGAAATGCAGGTGGCAAATTGTAGGCTGAGGCATTAAAGGTGAAGCTATCAAAGTGTTCCAGCCTGAGAAACATAAACAGAAGCCTACTCTGAGATTCCCCAAAGCCCTGTGATTTCTGCCCAGGGGAGGCAGAGGACAGTATGAATTGGTGGCAAATGGATGGTGAGGGTCTAGCAGACTCCTTGGAGACAAAGCTGCCTGTCATCTGTCCTACACAGACACTCCTCAGCTCCTGTGCCTTCAGGATGAAGTAATGGAGCCAGGCACTGCAGTGAAGGAAAAATCCCAACATGCAGCCCATGCTGAGAGGAGTCAAAGGATTTGCAGGAGAGGAGAGGGCTGAGGAGAAAAGCAGACTGACCAACGCTTGGCAGCATCCATAACAAATCATCTTCTCTGTGACCAGAGTGCTGAGACAGAGATCAAACCACTTGTGTCTCTCCCCCTGCCCTTACTACATTTCCACCTACTCTTACAGTAAAGGATGAGTAACTCCAATTACTCTCGTTTATTTAGAGTGCACTTGATGGCAGACAGTGCTCTCAGCCTGATCCTGGAGCTCACATTTCACCCTCCTGCTATGAGCACTGGCTTGTGTCAGCACCCTCACAGCAAAGGAGAGAAGCAGAGCAGGTTCAGAGATACCAAGGGGACTCAGAAAGCGTAGGTGCCACTCTTCACTCATCCTCAGTTAACAAAACAGGGCATCGTGGGTGTTTAATTGGCAAACATATCAGTCTAAAATAAAATAATAACTGGTGCTGCTGCTTTAAAATGCTAGTGCTGGCTGAGGAAGGTGAAAACACCTCCTGCACATTGTATCTATGCCCTGATTGTTGCACTTGTTGCAGAAAGGCAAAATTCTAGTTCCTACATTAGAATGTGACAGTTAATTTTCATATTTTTCAAAGGCTAAACTGAAACACTGCTGGAGATTAGGAATGACTCCTTCCTGAGGAAACTAAGAATAGTACCTTGGTCTTGGAGAGATTTTCAAACCAGCCTTTAAGAGCTGGAACTCTTCATACCTGCATGCACAGCTCCATACAAAGGTCTACACATGCCCATACAGCTCAGTATATATATATATATATTTCTTTTACATATCCCATAAGAGTCCCCTTTGAGCATTTTGCCTTGTGTTGCATGACCCTTATGCACATTCCTCCAAATGGCTTCCATAATAAAAGCCAACAGATACAATATTAAATGTGGTTTTAACAAGGCAGGTCTGTTCTTGGCTTTAGAAGAATCAGTAACAGCACCTTTAGAAAAATGCCTTTTTCCTAACAAAAATATGCAATGTCAAGCTTAACAATACATGGAAATAAACCTGCATTATGTAATAAGTTTAGTGACATCTGATAAGTTATATAAATAAACTCTGTAACTTTTCAATGCCAGAATGAAATTTCGATCCTCTGTCCAAACCAAAATATCCAGATTTGCTGAACTTTTATTTATTTTTACTTGCAGTATGCATGACAGACTGGAAGTATATATTCAAAACATCAGTAAGAAAAAAATAAATCAGTTTCACAGTCACTTTGGTACACATTAGTCTCATAAAAAAATATTGAAAAGCAAACTGAATTGGCACATCTTTAATATTATGTTAAATACATACAAAACACTAATAAAATATCCCTGATAAACCAAAGTGCATATAGACATAGTGCACAATGCCCAGATACTTTATTGCACCATTCTCTATAGCCACCCATCTCTTGAAACATCACTAAACATTGTCTATTTAAAGGTAACAGTCATGAATATATTTATACAGTTAAACACCGATTATTTTACATAACAGTATTCAGTGCCAGATACGTGTCTTTGCTTTTTCACCTTGTCATGTAAATTGTTAACATGTTTCAGGAAATATTAACAGCAAAATTTAAATATGTGATCACATGATAATGACAAGTTTGAAGTGCTACACTGTTGACGACCCAAAGATTCAAAAATGCCACTTTTCCAAAAAATATGATCAAAGCAATAAGGTAGTAATTTGCTCCAAGACTGCAGTTTTATAGTTGATACATTTCTACTATTGGTACTGACTGTCACAAAGAAGTTTATGACTTGTGAATTCCAAATCTTCAACACAAACACGGAAGGTGAAGCACGAATGCCAGTTAAATTTCAGTAAGTCAGGCCACAATCCTGTCTCGATGAAGATATGGATATGCACTGTGCAAATTAACCTCCAATTAAATTTACTGCCTTCCAATAGTTATCGTTCAAGTAAAAACACTCCATATGAAGATTAACTCAAGGTACCAGTGTACTGTTCATATTTAAAGCTGGATCTGGTAAATTAATGCCATTTACATTTCAACATTAAGGCATTTTTCTAAAATTCATCTCCTAAGCAAAAAAAGCAATAAAAATTGAGGTAATTCTGTAGTAGTTCACACTGTTATGTTTGCCAGTTGACACATCTAAGAGCACACACACGCACACACACACACACAACCATACCAGTCAAATCAGACATGCACATGGTGAAAAAAGACCAGAGATGTAATGAGTATAAACAGCTCCATGCTGAGCAGCTGGAGACATTGTAGTCAATGAAAACATCATAGTGCCTCCGCCACGTTAAGAAAAACACCACCATGCCACCTTCACCATGGACCATGCCTGTTCTGCTTTGGGTTTGTTTCTAAAGTGAAAATACGCAAAACTGGCAAAAATTGTGCGATGGAAAAAAAGAACACAACTTTTCTCGAGAAGAAAGCCACCAACCAACCACCGGGAGTCTGGTGAGAGCAACGGCATTGGAGCAGCACGGCAAGTACTGAGAGAAACTCAGCTTCTGCCTCCCAGTAAGCCCTCCCTGGGTCACAAACATAAAGGTGAGGGGTCAGGAATAAAAAATGAGCAGCAAGGGTGAGGAAAGCAACAGCACCACAAAGGAAAATGGAATGAAAAAATTCTTCCACTCATCAGACCACCCTGTCAGCGAACTGAAACCAGAGAGTTACGCGATTTCGGGTTTTTAGATAAAGGAGAACTTTAGCACTACAAGGTGTCATTATTGTGATGTGATCACATTCACAATAAGTTCTCAGTTTTGCTATCAAACTGAACATCAGGAACCAGTAAGAGCCTTTTTTCACCATCACCAAGCAAACAAGCAAACCGATCCCAGCTCCCTTTCAGAGGACTGCAACACACTGTGGCGATCCAACTTCACACATCCAACATTTCAAGACCTCCACCACCAGTGCTACACAAGCTCCAGAGAAGAAAGACACCGAGCACCTAAGTGCCTGGTGTGAAAAAACAGATTCAGCCCAAGATTTAAACTTGGCAAAGTCAAGGGAACTTTCCGCATAGAGAGAAGAAGAGAGCAAAAGGCAAAGTCCACATTCGATGTGGCATGCATTTAAGGGCAAAGGCAGAGTTATAAATGGGTCTTTTACTTGAAGATATTTTCTGGATGGGGTAGTCTGGATCAGGTCTTGACAGCCATTGTATCATGTAGGTTTTCTTTGAAGGATCAGAAACGTTTCCTTGAATAGAGGAAAACAAAAAAGATGCAACAAAATATGTTAGACAGCATTAAATTGTTGCTCTGTCAGAAGGGGACAAGTTCAGAGGGTGAGTGGGCTCCAGTTGAGAAGGAGCCCAGGGAAGGATTACAACCAGGCTGTGTGATTTTGGGCAAAGGATGCTGTTTGGGGAGTTTGCTACAACTCGTGCCCAGCACTTCACAGCCATCACTGAAGACAGCCCACGGGACAGTTCAACAGCAGCACTTCTCGTGGCAGAGTCACACATGTCCCCAGAAACATGCAGTCTAGCTTAGTTACACAGCCTCATTAAAATCTTTGTATTGGAGACTATAATTGACAGATTGCTTCTAATTAATTAGAAATCAAAAGCTACCCTGAGAGATACATCAGGAAAAAAGAAAAATATGAATTACTTAATAATAGGAATATGTGAAATGATTCCACAAGTATCATTTGCAAACAGCTGAAAAGCCAACGAGGATAAAGGCCTTATTGCCCTGGATCAAGCAGGAACAAATTAATTATAGCTTTTAAAAACGGAGTTAGATAATGCCTGCAGAAAAATTACGTTCGACAGAATGAAAAACAAGCCTGGAACTGTCGGTGGAGATGGGAAAAGCAAAGAGGCATCCTTGGTTAACCACAGCCCAGCAGCCCTTGCCAAGCCCCACAGGTCTCAGGGGTGCAGGGCTGGACTCAGGCACTGACAGCTGCTGGCCACATCCAGCCATCAGCACTGTGCTGAGCTCTGCCCCAGACTCTCAGGCTGTCCCAAGGCCAAGCAGTGCTCCCCAGCAGGAGAAGAGCCCAAGGAGCCCATTGGCCACACAGCAGCTCCACATTTGGAATTCTGCTCAAAACAGGGACTATGGAGAATGTCCCTGCAGGCAGGTATAGCACACAAGTATCAATTAGATGAAGGCATTGCAAAAAAACAAATTAATGCTTTTCCAACAAGTAATAGAAGCTACAGAAGACAAGCCCTTACTGGGACATGGAGGTAGTCTGCAAATCCTTATGGTCTCTGGTTTGCTGTCCTTGCACAGGCCGATGGCATTGTCCCTGGTGCGGCACAGGACCGGGCGATCCTGGGTGCCATTGCCACAGCTGACGGAGCACTGAAAGGACATGCAGCAGTTACACCCCAGCCACCCTCTGGAAACAACGGATTAGAAACCAGCTTTTCAATTCTAAAAGACTGCCCTTGATTTGAGCTGACACAGTGCATTGAGCCACTGCAGTACCTGCAGTAACTAAGCAAGAAGGAGAGCCACTCACTCCTTCTTGTGGTACACCAGTAATTGTGAAATACTCCAAGCACGAGCTATGGTCTGAGCAACAAACAAACAACTGTACATGTGAGTCATCTATTCCCAGAGCCATCTATTCACAAATTCAGGGATTGCATTACTTGCAATGTTCATTCCACCCAGTCAGAAATTAGGTGTTTGAGACCTCCGTAAAGCAACTGACCTGTGACCAGGGCCCTATTCTCCACTGTGCTGGACACAGCTCCCTGTTGCAGGGCCTCCTGCCCTCTGGGCGGTCGTTGTTGCAGTACTTGGTGTGCACAGAGCGATTGGTGTTGTCGTGGAGGGGCTGGATGCAGCGCACAGACCGTACCTGGTACCCTGTCTTCCCACAGGATTTGCTGCAAGGCTCCCATTCTCCTGTAACCCATCTGGGTGGGTGAAAAAAGAATGAGAAGAGTAAAATTCAAAGTGTTGATCCGTAATTCTTGAATACAAGTTTAACAGGATGTTAATACTAGTTCTAATAAAGAAAAAAAGAGAAGATAGCAAAAAACCATGATGAGGGTTATTTGACTGCTCCTGAAATATCATTAATAAGACCCAGATCTTCAATATTACTTCCTTATTATCTCTAAGATAAGCATTATACTTACTTGGCTGTATTTGCTTTGATTTTAAGCTGCTCTTTCCGAGACTGCACATAAAAATATGGTTGCTTTTATGTCAAAAGCAGCCACCCCAGGGTGCTGCTGAGCTTCCCAGGTATGGGTGCATGAGAATGAAATGTGCCTTGTCTCATAATGCAGCATGGATCAGCTGTCCCTACAGCTGGTTCCCACAGGAGTGAAGCCAAAACATCTGGGCTAGAAACGCAGCTCCAGCCTGGCCTGTATCTGGGCACTCCATGGACCATATCCCCAGCCAGACTCAATCTCTGAAGCACTGGCAAACCCTGTGAGTGCTGAGCTTGGGCAGATCAAGGTCCTCATCATCATAAATGTTAGGTTTGGGGGAAGGGAACACTCCACCAAAAACTAGAAAGTTCAAGTTCATGATGTCTAAATCACTATGGCCACTGAGAAATGAAACCTAATGTTTGTAATGTGCTGTAGTTGAAAACCTCACTGATCACCCAAACTGGCTCATTAATTATAAATACAAACTGTGAAGACTTACAGAAGAACATCAGGGACAGACAGGACAAGAGGAAATTTATCTAGACTACTGAAAGCTGGTTTATAATTACGTGAAGATATACAACAGTCTATAAATATTTAGAGATTGCAGAGATTTGCAAGATGGAAATATTGTTCCATGTAAACAGTATTCATGGGATAAACTTGACCAAAAAATATACACAGTCTGGAGAAACACCCTGAGCTTGAAGGAATTGTCCTAAAATACTCATAAAATCCTGGGTTTGGAAATAGCCAAAAAATAGCACAAGGCACTGCACTACACACTCCAGCTAAACAGAAACTAACAATTTCACCCAACTTTCTCTTCGTAACCTACAGAAATTGCACAGCTGTGGAGAAAGGCAAGAGCTGTCAAGCCATGAATCCTGAGGTGACTTCTGAGACAAAGATGAGTTTTTCCCAGAAGTGAAGAAGCAGCATATTAGTGTAGTGGGTGTCACAGAGCTTTGTGAAACCCCTTAAATAATTGCCTCTCCTATGTACCAGAGCAAAATGCTTGAGTGACATTCTATGGAAACAGAGCTAAGTGAAACTTCAGGGATCCAAGTACAATTTAGGATCCTATTGAGTCTTTGTGGTACCTGGGCCCAATTATATTTGCAGCTGAAAGGAGAATACAGACCTTTCCAGAGAGCCTGAGATACAGTTAGGCCATTACTTCAGTTTTCCAATAAACATTCAACCCTGACCCATGCTGAGTTTATGGGGCACAGTTTCTTGCCTTTTCTCTCTTTCAAATCTTTTTTTTTTGAAAGGAAGTTAGGAAATATTGTGTGGTATGTTCTATTTATTTGCTGTGATTCCTGGAGCCTATATTTAGTCCCCAGAGATAAAAGCTGGGATCAACATTCTCATTTCTTGTTGCAGTAGCAGCACAAAGAATATATTAGTCTACATGTGGCAGGAATAACCTGCTGCCAGTCAAAAAAATCACCTGTAAAATGTGAATTAAAATATTTATAACACTTGACAATGTAGAGCAAAAATTAAGGCACAACAGGCATTTTGTGCTGTAAAAGGGCAGCCAGAGAAATCTAACAGGTCAAATATTTAACTCTGTTTAAACGTACAAAAATGTGCTGTGAACTTCATGAAGATTTGGATTTGAGAGACTGGATGACATTGGCTGTCTTCTGTAGCACTCTGTACATTTGCTCTGACATGGTTAAGTCACACCGTGTAAAATCCACCAGTATAAATTGAATTTATGTCTATTTTGTATTACCTCAAGATGGCCTGAACACAAATGTCTGGATCAAGAAAGCACTTCTTTCCTAATACAACTTATTTAATAAGTCGTAGGAACCAGGAGTCACAGAAAGAGTATTTCTATGAGCGGAACTGAGCATGACATCCTCACAGTCCTGGGTCTCTGTAATAACCACGGAGGTGAAGTTAAAGCCCCCTTCCCTGAGGTGACAATGCTGGCTGGGTGTGGTGCCCCTGCACCCCCAGGGAGCAGGGCTGGGCTGCAGGGATGCTTACACGGGCTGGGAGCACTCCTGGAGGTTGCACACCCTGCGGATGGGTTTGGGCTTCTGGATCAGCTCGCAGTAGCTGCGGTGAACCATCTTGTGGTCAGTCTTCCTGCGGCAGCCGTACTTGGTGAACTGGTAGCCTGGGGAAAGACACTCCTCTTATTCTCAGAACTGGCAGATCTCACAGAGGGCTCGAGTTTCAAATGAACTGCACAAACACTGTCAAGGGTTGCAGTAGGAATTGCAGGTGAACACAAAGGAGCTGTAAGCTGCACCGAATAAACACTTGCCACACAAATTTAACACCCAGACTTGCTCACCCTCTTTATTTTTCATTACTTTAATGAAAATAACAGCCAGATCCAGCATCTCAAAGACATTCTGTAAACCTGCCCAGCCACAAACCAACACTGCAACCTGACCATCAGCCTGGGGAACAGCATCAGGGTTGACATCTGGCCCCAAAACAGGAGTCTGACATTGCAAAGATCACATCACTGGACGAGGATTTCCAAACAGCTGCCCCATGGCACCTTGACATTCAACACCTTCACAGCTTGGAGACCCTCATCCAAATCTTGCACATTTGTCCAATTTCTCAGTTTCCTAACCATAAATCAGAAATTAACCAGCCCAGATCTGCCCCCAAATCATTCAAGTCACATTTTAATCCCATTCACTATTTATCTATTACTTAACTTAATTAAAACTTCTCCCATACTCTAGTCTCCCTAAGGTCTCGTGGCAATGAATGAATTTTGAACGATTTGTGGTTTTGTTTTTACCTCCCCCACAAGCTTTTGAACACTGGGACCATTTCTTCAAAGCCCATTCATATGACACTGAGTCCTCTTCCAAAACATTGTTGTTATCTACATTCAAGGAATCTTCATGGATCATGTACTTGTAAGTCAAAGATATCTTGGCACCACCATGAGGAATCACCTAGTAAGAAAAACAGATGTAAGGAAAAAAAAAAAGGTATGAAAGACTGATATCAGGAGCTCTGTGAGATGGTGTGAAATAGCCATGATGGCTCACATATAAAAACATCCCACTGGGATTTCAACCTTTTAGCTGAACTTAATGTATTTTTTCTCTGATGAAAAAGTATCTCTATCCTTATGACACAGATTTTCTAAACTGCATGTTAAGAAAGACTGTTGTTGATTTAGGCTTATTTTCCTTGCCAGCATTGGACTGACATCCTGATACTAAATTTTTCCCATATCCCATCACAAAGGAAGGAAATTTTGTACTGAAATGATAATGGATAGTTCCACTAAAAGACTAAGCAAATTCAACTGCAGAAATAACTCAAAGTGGCAAAGAAAATCATATTTCTGATAAAACACAAATATTCTTAAGATAATCCTGGAATTCTGCAAAGCTTTTTACTTAATCTTGACAGAAATATAAACTATTTAGAAAGAGGTTTTGTTATCACACTGCACTAAGACAAATGCAAGAAAATGGAACTCAATGTGAACAAAGTGCAAAATATTGGTCCTTTGGAAACATAATATTTATTCTTTCTTTGAAGTTCAGCTGGTGTAGATCAACACATTACAGTTGTTTTCAGAGGGATTTTAAATCAACTCATCCCTGCTAATTGAAGTTTATTGCTTGCTAGTTTGCAATGAAAAAAGAATATATTTGGCTAGTTTTGGGAATTGTGGAACTGGCTTTGCCCTGAAAAATGGAGCCAGGAAGCACAAAAATCCTGCATCTGCCTTTGCAAGATACATTTTCAAAACATGGGTGGGAGAAGGAGCTATTAGATCTAGCTGATACCAACCACTCTGACCTTTTTTTGACTAGTGCTCACATGTCAGAGGGGATAAGTAAGCTGCAAAGTCTTTACTCAGTAGCTGATTGCTAGGCCATCCACAGGAAATAATCAGGACAGCTGCTTGCTCAATACATAACCCTGAATTCTAACAGCTCTCACACAGAGCAATGAATTAGGGGAAGGGAATTAAAATACATCTTCTATTGTCTTATAATTGAAGCAGATGTCTTCCTGTAACTCACAAGAGGAATCTGAATTACATGCTAGCCCATTACTGCTCTGTGGAAGGTGGTTTTCATTTGACTTACCAGAATAACTATTCCATTACGCAGTGGCCCCATGGTCTGCACTGTTTCTCTATCGTCATCATTCCGATATTCCCACTCCACACCCATGTCAATAAATACTTTAGAGTCTGGCACATAGTTGTCTTCACTTAGAATGAATTTCCCTGTTTCACGATTTTTAATAGCTGGGAACAAAACAAGAAAAGTGAATATGAGAGGTTCGCTTCCCATCTCTGGTTTTGTTCTGCTCGTGTCCCAGTGGAAGAAGCTGAAAAGGCCAGTGTGCATTTTCCCTCTGTTCCCTCACAGGTTTGGAAAGACTTTTTCAGGTGTTTCACTGAACTGCCAATGCTTTTCTGCTGAGCTCCAGAAACATCAGTCGTCTTTTTTTTTTTTTTTAACTTTTTCATAGCCTGCCTTGCCAGAGAAATGAGGCCAGAATGGCTGCACCACAAGGATCCAGCTGCCTGCTCCCCTGTAAAAACTTCTGAAACCACTGGCCAAATCCAAGCAAATTTGAGAGCCAGTGGGGGTCCCAGAGCCTTTCAGCTCTTTCATATGTTGTAAGGCAGCTCAGGGGGCTGTTACTGCTCCATCAGAGAACGGCTACCAAGCTAATCCCCAGCAAGTCCCCTCAGTGAGAGGCAGAGACACTAGAAACAGTAATAATTCTCCTGCTTAGATCCAGTCCTGACACCAACACAGCCCTGTTAAGCTCCTGCTGCTCTGCAGGCACCTGTCTCTGCACACAGAGCCTGGTTCTGCTCTGCTTCAGCTCTCACCAGTGCTCCATCCTTTACCTGGAGAGACTTCAGCCACCTTTTTATGAGGACAGGTTTTCACCTGAGATGGAAAATTTGCCCTCCTCATTAGAAGAAGCAGGGACTGTTTGTTATGTAACACCAGATTTTAACTCCATTCTCTCTCTGGCAGCTACCTCAGCATCCTGCTCCCTCAGCAGTGGCCTCGACAGCGAGCCAGCTGTTCATGTGCACTGCACTCACCCCATCCCGACAGAACTCTGTCTGAAGGAGGATTGCTCCTGGACCCACAGGGCCAGGCTGCCCTGAGAAGCAAGGGAAGGACTCACTGGGGAGAAGCTGGGATGGCTCATGCTACAATTAGCAGACCATTAGCTGTGAATCTACTTCCAATTAATAGCAGCCCACTAGTCACTGCTTCCCACTGATTACAGGGTCCGGGGAGGAGAGGGTTTCCATTATCTCCTAAACTGCTGGATTGATTTGTCAGCCTCGTGTCAATACTGTTAGCAGTGGGGCAGAATTTGGAACAGATCTGGATATAGCTGGGAAACGACTGAGGGTGGGAAGCACGAAAGATGCACACAAAGACCATAGAATTATAGAATGGTTTGGGTTGGAAGGGACCTTGAAGATTATCCAGTTCCAACCCCCAAAGATGATGCATGACACCCTATAAAGTAACTCAGTGCCTCTTCCAGCAGCTTTCACACATGCACATACCAACACAGAGATCTGGCTGGGACACCCTGGAATATAGCACAGGGAAATCAAATCATCAAACAAGTTTCCTAATTTAACATACTTAGAGAAAGTACGTGGCGTGGGCGGGTAATGGGTAAACAAATGTATAAACACATTGTCAGCCTCCAGAGACAAAAATAAACACCAGAAAAAATTATTCTGACTGAAAATTTTCTTACTTGTTACTTACCGAGATTATGAGCAGTGGCATCTGTTTCCTGTATAAGTAAATGTCTCGCACCAGCAGGGATTTCAAACATCTTAACGTACCCTACATTGTAGTATTGGAAAAGATCATTATGGATTAATATAAACAGGGAGGGTTTGTCTTAGGTTTTTAAATAAATCTTATTTTCTGAAAGCAGGCTGTATTAAACAGGATGAACTGAATCCAGCATTATTCCCATCCCCATTTTTGTGCCAGGTGATGGAACGTAACAACGACAAACAGCTTTGGGTCGGAAGAAAGATGCCTGAAGTATCATCAACAGACTTTGCTTCAGACTAAAATGGCCTTTGAGTGCCATATGCACTCACAGAGTCCACACAATCTCCTGCCTGACAGTGCCTGATGACAACATGTTAATGCAGCTCTGCAGTGACTTGGACAGGGCAGCTGGGTGACAGCAGCACAAGTACATCCATAGCTCTGCAACAAGGAGCAGGGAAGCCCTCTTCTATGCATGCACAGGCCCTGGAATCAGCAGCTTTAGCTGATCACTGGACAGAAATCTTATTTTCAAATTATAAACACATCTGGAAGTAAGTCCAGATGGTTTATTAGAATTAATGATGCTGCAAATTATTTGTAATTGTCCTGGTACTTTCCATGAAACATAAGAGACCAAGAAAAAATACCCTGAATTCTCCAGGCCAAACCATACTGAATGTACTGACCTTGTTTTTTTGGTACTCTTGAAAATGTTCTTTTCACCACTTTGCAGTGGGAATTATCTCCTCCACAGACACCACACTTATCTTCCTGCTTTGTGGAACCTATGACTCTGTCACATCCAACTTTCTGTGCACAAAAGAGAGAAACAGTCATTCTTATTTATCCACCCTTCAATTCAAATGGGCCTTCACCTCATGTGTCAATCCCCAGATTCTGCTTAAGCAAAGCAGCATGCCTTGTAGTATTCTCCTGGAAGATCAACACCTAAAGAGATTTTAATACTTCCAGTTCCTGTAATAGCTGTCAATTGGGTGATTATATTTTTATATTTTGCTTCACAGTGTTTCTCTTACTGAAGAAAAGCAGCATGGTTAAGGAAAAGCTCTTAAGCCTCAGCTTATCTTAAGACAGATGCTTAAATTCCAGGAGAATCTAGGCATCTGTATGGGGATAAGCACCTCCACCAGTGCTTTCCTAGTCAGAGACTAATTCCTTTGAAAGATGACCTGCAGCAGATCCTGTCTTAGAGGAACTGTCATTGATTTTTTAGAAACAGCATGATCAAATACAGAGAGAATGCACATCAGCCGTATCCTAACACCCCTTTCCTTGAAAGCTGCTGTGCCTTCCTGTTTCATTGTACATTCCACCCCCACTAAACCTCAGCAGGAAAAGCTTTCCTTGAAAGCTAATTGTAATAGTTCATCTTAAAATACTGCATGAAATATTACTTGTGTAGGTAGGTGCTTCTGGAACCGAGTCACATGCATGCCAACTGTGAATATCACACATAATATTGTGACAATAATCCTAATGAAATCTCCTTATTGCCCAAAGTGTTATTATACTTAGTCATTCCTGGAGAGGAACACTCAGGGTACAATTTTAATTGTTTTCACATACTGAGCTCTGAATAAGCCCCCAGGCACTCACCAGGCAGTCCCCCCGCACGCAGATGCTGTAAGCATCCTTGTAGGAGCAGCGGGTCCCGTCGTGCACCATCCTTTTCATGTACACCACATCCCCTGTCTCCTTTGATTCACAGTACAGGTGGCACCTCTCCTTAGCTGAAAAAGAAAATGACCCAAATTGTGCATGTTCAGCTCTGGCAGTTTAGTTGCTGACCTTGTGAGCAGCACTCTCAGTAGTGTTGGCTCCCCCTCCTTCCTTGCACACATCACAGAGCCCAACGTGGTACCCATAAATCATTGATGCTTATCCCCTTTGAAAAATCCTGTGATCTCTTGGAAACTGCTGAATCATAAAGCACACATGTGTCACCATTAGGAGACAGACTTAAAAATAACAGATCATTGACTTTGATGGGGGATCTATTTAATCCTTTGCAGCTGATACAAGCTGGTGGAGCTTTCCTCAGTTGCACAACTAACTGTGAGAGATGCTGGTTTCTCCTGCACTGCACTTAAATGAACAAGAGCCAAAGTAACTTTCCCATTAAAAGCAGCTGTTTGACACTGAGTGAACCTGGCATCAAAAATTTCTTCAGAGACATCTGAGCCATAGCATTTCATCCTAACCACAAATTTAATTTTCCCTCATGGTTGTACTTTTATTTATGATAATTTAAACCATTAAACAAGATGAGATGTCAAAAAGATTCAGACAAAACCCATTTTTTTACTGCTAACACATGAACAGACAGCCAGACAAGTTGTATTTTCTCTAAGCTGCTCCAAGGAGCTAAAAACAAAAAAAAAATAAAGCTGAAAATGACCAGTCAGTGGCTGAATAAAGTTGTATTCCACTAGTGTATTTCATTTTATCCATGTCTCTTGCTATCCTCATCCCCATAACAGAATTCACTATGCTTTCCTTGGCACTGGAGAGCAGATGGCCTTTCTGCTAGATGAAACAAATACAGATTCTGCTATTTTAACATGATTAAAAGTGGGAATGCTTTTCCCACCATTTAAAACAATAACGACCTTTCCATTATAGCAGTTCAGCTGAAATAAATCTTCACAGGCCCTTTGCATTCTTTCCTCATACAGTTCCATGGCCTCTGCCCTCTTTTTATAAAATCCTTGTTATTGCTGTTGATGTCCTCAAGACCACTGGGTATTGGTACATCAGAGACCTTTGTTACTGCTCCCAAATGATGCAGAGAAGTCACGCTAAAAATCCAGGGCCTAGTACATACCTAAAATCAGTACTTTTTTTGGTGCAAATTCTTAATAGGAGACTATTAAGAGTGTAATAACGACAGACCTGCTGTATTTGCATATATTAGAAACATTAAGCTATGCACAAGATAGATGTGTGCACACCACCCCTGGGTATGCCCCCACGCCCACCCCACACATACCACGCATTCACTGCATGTGATTAAATGAAAATATCAGCAGGTCTGACTGGGTGCCAACAGCTCTGTACAAGGGCTTTATTTTAGAGATGGTTCTGTTCCCACTGCTCCATAGGAACAGTAAATGTGCAAGTGCTGTTAAATTAAACCCTGTTATTGCAAAGAATTATTTTTTTCCTACTCACTGGTGCTGGGCACAGTAGAGGTGCAGGAGCAGGGGTGTGATGGTGCGTCTGTCCACTCCCTGCTCTCTGTGAGTCCTTCTCATTTAACTGAGGCTGGGAGCTCATAGCCAAACTCATTCCCTGCTGCCTTGGCAGATGCACAAGGCAGGAGTCTGTGAGCACGGCAGGGGCGAGGATGTGGGGGCTCACAGGGCCTGAAACAGGAGACAGGCCATGGCACAATGGGGTGTGCCCAAGGACACACTGGGGTGTGCCCCAGCTCAGTGGCTTTTCTCTGCCCACAGCATGAGACACTCCTCTCTGTTCCTATCCCCTGCACAATGTGTCAGACACATCCAGCTGAGCTGCCTGTGAAGGGTATGGATTTCTGTCACTTCTGAGCCACAGCTGCATTATCCTCACAAGTATGTCACTGATATATCTTATCCTTACAAAAAGGAGTTTTAAATAGATTGGAGTTCAAGCATAAGCTTGTCTCTGGCCTTGTTTTCACACAAAAGCTGTTCCCTCTAATAACCTTGCACAGGTAAATGTAACTGTCAAGGTGTCTGCAGTTATACCATAGTTATATGGGAAACCAGCAGTGCCCAGGGATCAGTGCTCAGACATCAATGAGCTGGTTTCTGACCCAGAAGCCATTGAATTTAATAGAAAAAAAAATCTGATTTGTTTCACTGGTCTTTGCAGCAGACTGCTCTGAAGGCTAAAGCATAAGCAAAGGTCCTGTAGGCCACAGCCTTCATCCCCTCACCCTATGCCAGCAAAGCTATTTCATGAAATTAAGCTGTGAGCCTGTGTCTGTGCCTTTGAAAATACCAGACTGACCAAGATGGCATGAAAAGAATGAGAGAACTCTGAGAATTGTTTGGGAAGAAAGTCAGGCAAATTAATTATAAGGAATTTGCTATTAATTTCTGGCAGAGTGTCCTCTCACTGGAATGCAAAACGATTCACCCAAAGTAACCCTTCCCCTCCCAGTGATGAGACTGGGCTGAGGATGGGGTGAGTGCCCAGAACCAGGCCCTTGCCTGGCCAGCTCTGCCCTCAAGAATTTGTCATTCAAGTGAAGTGACAGGGTTCAAAAACCAGTAAACAGCCCACACTGAACATCCAACAAGTTGAGACTCATTGCCCTCTGTCTTTTTGTTTGGTAAAACATCTCAGTGTGTTTTCTGGCAAGAGCAGACATGTCCCAACCAAGCAGCTGCCCTTGCATTGACAGTTGAGCCAAGGCATTAACAGGAACAGGAGCATTTTTGTTCTACGAGGTGATCTCTGTCAAGAGGCCACAAAATCAGCCTGACCTTGCTGGTTGAGAGCCAGCACCCATTCAACCCAACAGCTGCCTCCAACACTGCCAGCAGCATTTGCAGGAAGACACAGGAACAAACTTGAAACTGTGCTCAGAATATTCTCCAAGTTCCTCCTACACTGCAGCTTGGGGACTTCCAAAAGCATGGCTGGAACTTGGTGTTTAATAGCTCTTAATGGATTGTAGAATTGTCAAGAATTTTTCAAAATAATTTCTAAAACTTCCTGTGGCAGTGAGTTTCAAAATCATTGTACTAAGTCTTTCCTCTTATTTGTTTTAAATCTGCCACTTGATAATTTTATTTGATGTTCCCAGTCTTGTGTTATGAGAAACTCAATAATCATTCCACGTTCAGTCTCTCTGGGCCACTCACAACTCTGTAACTCTATCTTTTTAATCTACATCCTTGCTTTTCCAGGGTAAAAAGTTCTGATTTATCCAAACTCTACTCATCCAGAAGTCATTGTTTATGTTTGCTTTATTCTGGTCTTTCTGAGTTCAGCTGTGGGTTTTTTAGCAGCATGGGCAACAGTGAGATGGGCACAACCTGAGCTGCATTGGCTGAGTATTTAACATGCAGATACACGGAGGCAGAGCAGTGCTCTCCATCTCTCCCTTTGCAGCCACTGAACTGATCTTTTCCTAAAGCTATTCCCAACTTCCAGCCTTACTCTTCAGAGCCCACCATTGTACAGAGCCACACACACACATACACCAGTTTTTACCCCCATAGCTATTACTGGCATTCATTAACACCAAGTTTCCTTTGCCTCCTTGTGCCACTTAGTGTCACAAGGTCCTTCTGCAGCTCTCAGAGTGGGCCATGCTCCTGTGCAAAACCATTCCCTTTAATCTCATGGTAAATCCATTTAACAGCTGTTGTTGGGGAACAGTGTCCAAAGTTTTTTGAAAATCTAAGTACATTGGATGAATTGGATCACTCATACACTGATGCTCACTGCTCTCTCCAAACAACTCCTGACAGGTTTAGGATGCATGATTTCCCAGGAAGAAGTTTTACCCCTCTCTATTAAATTTTTATTCCTATTTGCAACTGATTTTAGTTTTCACAGGAAAGGGGCTGCTCACCATCAACATGTTCATAGGGGAGCCAGTGGTGTTTGGTGTTCTGGTACTCAAAGTAAGGGTCCCACTGCCGGCACTGCTCCTCTCTGAAATCCTCCAGGTCCTTGGGACAGCTCTGGGTGTTGCACAGCTGGAACTCGTAGCTCGGCCCCACACACGTGCGGCCTCCGTTGGCAGGACTGTCACAGGGAGAGAAACCCATGGCTAGTTTTGCTATTATTTCATTAATCAACTGCCTATCAAATCTTCTGAGGGGAAATTTGTTTCTCAGTCAGGCCAGTAGGCACTTGATGAAGCCAGGGCTGTATTTCTGATATGTAAAATATATATTTCCTTTCAAAACCCACTGTCGCTATTTAGCTTTTAAAAAGCAAATTCTGCATGTAGAGGTTAAAACCACTTGATAAAGGCAAGGAAAGCCATTTCTTGGTGTAGCCAGGAAAGGAAAGCACAGCAGAACTCATTCACATTCACCCCTAATGCAGCAGCAAAGGCAGAACAGCCCAGCTCAGTGCGGTGCCCCAGGCAGATGTGCACCAGATCCCCGGCAGATCTGGCAATGCAGAGCTCAGAACTTGTAGCTGGGTTTGCACCCTCTTCCAGGAAACACAGAAAATGTTTTCAGTAGTGCTTTAGGCTTTTCCTACATGTAAATAGATTTTACAACTAAAACTGTGCCCACAATTATAAAGGTCACTTCCCTGTTGCCAAAGTAATAAAGGCTTAAAAGAGAACTGGCAAATTTTTTCTTAACAGAACAATTTCCATCAGAAATGCTGCTTTGTAAAACACAATTAAAAAAAAAATCAATGATAAGATGATTTTTAACACTAGTCAAGTTCAATTGCTTTATCAACAAACCGAGAAATTCAATGCTAAAAATATTCTCTCTGTTAAAATAATTTAATTCTGACCATTGTTTTTGTTCTTGCTGTTAGGATCTTGACATTTTATGATACCACACTAAGATAGCAATAATTGCATATTTCCTATCATTTGTATATACCAATCTTTATTAACTAGACTTTACTTCCACTGTTACTGGAATGGAATCATTTTACATTGTCTAGATGACCCACATGTAAGTTATTAAAGCAAGACGATTCAAAATTCCTAAAATTAACTTTGGGGAATATTCTGATGTCAGGAGTTTTGTTCCAACTTGGAATGAAAACAGTCTGAAAATATTTTAAGACCTTCTTGTTGAAATATCCTAAAAGGTGGATTAAAGAAAACTTTTTTTAAAAGTTTTTTAAAAAAATCCAGTAAATCACTGCTATAATTTCATACTCACATTTTAAAAAAAATAGGACCCTAAACTTTTACTTATGTTTTAAACAGCACTGTATGAGGATTTTCAAGATCCTTGTAACTGCATAACCAGTTCAATGGATGGATAAACTGAGAAATAAAGATGATTCATGAATTGCTAAGGGCGAAAAGTAGAATTTCTGACAACTTATGCTATAGGTCAGATTTAACAAGAACCACTCTGCATCCTTTACTGGGCATGCACTGAGGATCCTCCCCGTGCAGCCTCTGCACATCAGTGAAACTCGTGGGGGTGCCACTTACTGTGGGTTGTCACACTGCCGGGTCCTGTACTTCACCCCGGTGCCACACGTGCGGGAACAAGAGCCAAACTTGCTCCATGCCCCCCAGTGTCCATCCTGTTTCAGGATGTCTGGTGTGAGCCAGATGCAGTGACCTTTAAAGCAGTGCTGAAAGAGAAAACTGGATGTCAGAATGATTAGATGAATAACTTATATCAGATGAAAAGCTGTTGTACCACACATTAGAATTTTAGGCACAAGTTCTGGATTTTTTTCACCTCTCCAGCAGAAAGTAGAGGGAATTGCTGTCAGATTGTGCCCATGATCCCAAACTCACTCAGATTTTATAAACTTACATGTCAGTATGCACATGTGTGCATGCAGGTTTTAAGGCTACCAAGTTTGTTACGCTGCTCTCAGTGTTACATTTCCTCATCACCTGCCTGCAGAGGAGATGTCTTTTAAGGGAAATGGCAGAATCCCAAATCTTGGAGGCTAACAGTAACCTCCTGTCTCCACTATTGCCTGCAGCCTCTCCAGGCAGCACTGTCAGGAGCTCTGGCCACAGCACCATCCTCTCCCACAGCCCAGCCACTCCCAAATCCATGCACATATTCCTACAATAAATGTGGTCAGCAAAGTGTCACAAAACCAAAGCAAGCTCACATTGTAGACATTAGTGCTATTAAATAACTTTTGCAGTGCTGCCCTGGAGATCTCATAGTAAACCTGACCAAAATACCAGGAGGCATTCTTTAGGGACAGCCCAGGACAGTCCTGCAGCAGCACAGTTCATCACACCCTACCACATTTTTTCCTTTCTTTTACCTGGTTTTTAATACAGTCATTCTACAGCAGTTGAAACATAGAATTTACTACATTCCCCAAAGCATTAAAGTATTTATTTTATTTCTTTAAGAGCCTTCATAGCTTCAGTACTGATCACTTCTAATGCCATCTCCTGTTAAAGAAACTTGTCAATGCCTTCCCACCAATTTCTCCAGTCCCTAATCAAGGAATTTTTTCTCAGCTGAAGTCAGAAAGAATTCTTCTCAAGGATCACAAGATTCTGGCCCCTTTTTAGTACTATTTCTGCTTTCATAAAAGTCTACTGATGAAGTGTGGGTGCTGGAAAATATATTCCAGCAAACAAATGACTTTGCATGAGACTGTCACAGTTTGTCTGCCTTAGCGGTTACTGCTGGGATGAGAGCTCTGGCTCAGGAGCACAGATGGCTGCAACAACAAGTGAAATCAGTCACTTACTTTCCTTAACATTCAAGTCAACAACAACATTTTACACAGCTTAACAAGCCCTGGAACGCAGGAATTTGGCAGGCTGCACAAGACAAGCATATGGCTAAATGCATGCTGCCAGCAAAAACAAAATCAGAAGATATATAACAGGAGAGCGTTCTTGAGCATAGAGCGATTAGTGATCTGGAAGGCAAATTTAAAAGTGATGGATAATCATTAATAATGCTGAATTTAAAGAGAGAATCATTAGTAAAATGGTGACAAGGCACAGCTTACTGATTCACTAATCTGCTCAGTGACTGGCTCTTTATTCATGCAATTTATTTTGGGGCTGATTTGGTTGGACAAGGAGTAGAAGAGAGAGTAGAAATTAGGTTTCAACTGTTTTTTTCTTTCCCATGACTTCAGATATTCGAAGTCAAAAGCTATGAAATAGATGAGTTATCACAAAGCCAATTATACCAATCCTGCTCCAGAGCTGTAATGGGCACATTTTTCTTAGATGTTTGACAGAACAAGAGATAATTCAGCAAAGCATGAAAGAAATGCAAAATGCTAATATGTCCTTTGCTTTTTTTGGTTTAGAAGCTAAGGGCTGTACCCTTCAGGGACTGTTTACTCATGGCTTTAGAGAGGTTTGTTTGAATAAACAGTTTGAGTCGTGGGGCCCTGCACAGCCAGGGAACCATTCAGAGATGCAGGGGGAGCTGGCAATGCTTCAGCTTGTCAATAGAAACTTCAGCTGGGCTTGGAAGCAGATGTGAAGTGACAGCTCCTGATCTGTGCTTGCTCGCATATCCTTTCATCAGGGCACTGCATCTCTCAGGTGTAAGTTCCACTGCAGTCACCAAATCCATTTCAGGATCCATTTAGCCTATGTTTATTATGTGATGATCCAGAATCCAGTGCTGGACTCATGGGAGGAAAGGGAGAGACATGATGACACACGTGTTTCCCAACCTCTTCCCTGTTTTACTCAGGAATAGAGGGATGTAAGTTTGCAACAACCTTTAATAAACCCCCTCTCTGATATCGAGACTGGTCCCTGAACTGGAAGACAAACATGGGAAAGTGCTATGGACTTTGCTGTGTAAAGGAAAGAGCAGCACTGATTTTTAGTGGAGAAGCTGCTCAGATGCTGATGGGAAGCTAAGGCAGAGCTATTAGGAGAGAAGCATTTGTGTAAAATGAGTCATCCACAGCTCTGCCTTTTTTTGTGGATTGAAAGAAAGGAGCCTACAGAAAACAAAATGATTCACTAATGACTCTTACCCTGTGCAGACCCGTGCAAGAAAATGCATGAGAAGGTAAAACCAGAGACAGAGCAATCTCTGGTGTAATAAAGGAAGTTAAAGCCAACCCTTGCTATTGCTACTACATTAACTACATAATGAGGTGGGAAAGAGCCAATTTCAAGCACTATTCCCTTAATAAACAGGGGGTTTCACTTAAAGAATGAAGCATATTAAAGCAAATTTTTTAAATGAGAAAAAAAAGAGTAAATGCAAATTGTTTTCTTAGTTGAAGACAAGATGACTTCTTGCAGTCTCGCCTATTTTTCTGGCAAGCAGGACAGTCCAAAACAAGTGCAATTTCCAGGAGAGGGAGCTTAAATTTCTTGCAGTAAAACATTCCACTGCTGTTTTCAGCAGTTCTTTGAAACAACTCCTGTGGATGCCAAAAAAAGAGCCAGTGTGTTCCTTTGGGCTTAACACATCTGCAAATCAATTTTCCAAGAGACTTGAAGATCTTCTGTGGGCATCTGCAACTACTTTATATTGAGCAGCAATGGGCATTGCTCTGATCTCCTCACTTGACACCCCAGGTATCTACCAAGTAACCCCTCATACAGCACCATGGCTGGGGGTCCTCTGTTCTCCTCACTCTCCTGAGGTCCCATCAGGAGGGGGTTACTTATTTATTTGTATTCCCCATCACACGCAGGCTGGCATGCTCTGCTCCAGCTGTTTCAGAATAATTAGTTGCAAGGGATGAACTGAAAGGTTCCAACACTAAGGACTACTCTGAGCCAGCAAAAGTTTCTTCAGTGGAGAATCAAGTATTCTCCCTGTTTCTGTGGTGACTAACACAGCACACACTCACCCATCTGTCTCCTGTCTCTGAGAGAAGCTGAGGTCAGCTTTCTCAGTGGGAAATTATCTGGATTGCTTTGAGCACACATTAGTGTTTTCAGAAACCTTTTTTCTTGGTCCATTTTTCTTCTGAAAAATATCTATTTATTTCAATATTTAATCATTCCCTTCCTTTCCTGACAGAGTAAAAAATCATTCCAAGTTTGACTCAGATCATCTCATTAGCACAGTGCAAGCAAAGAGAAGACCTGCTGAGTTTGTGCTGGATCCTTGGCACAAAAGCCTAATCCAAGAGCAACATCAGCTTGGTTGGCAGGGGCAGCTACCAGGCTCTTACCTCTCTCCAAGAAAAGAAAAAATAAGAGGCTCAGGTGGTGCAAACCTTGATGTTAGTCACTGCAGCAAGCAGATGGACTCAAGCATGTGATCTCCCTGCGTGACTGACTCTGGGTTTTATTTCTACCCTGTGGAGAGCAGTTAGCTACTTCAGCCGACATAAATGTCTCCCCAGAAGAGTAATGATTTTTAAAATGGAATAACAAAAAATGATGATATGTTTCTGAAGTTTGCCTGGATTCAGAAGCCTGAGGTTAATGGTAGAGCTGACAGAATTGTATACAAGTAAATAAATTGTCGGCTAACAACATATGTTTTCTTTCATTCTACAGAATGCCAGGCAGAGTTAAGCTTTGTGCAGTTATGTCTTGCCTGCATGGTTTACTATAGCAATTTATGGTGTGTCTCTGACTCCACAGTGAGACTCTGAACCTCCATGTGCTTAACTTTACACACTGGAGTTATTTCAGGGAAGTTAATGTGACCATCATCAAAGCTTCACAAAATTGATAGAAACTTCCCTCTTGCTATTGAAAACTCAATCTGGTTTTTAAAAATCAAGCCAGGAGCAATATAAATTATTCTATTTCCTTTAGGATTCTGTCAAAATAGTAGTTTCCTTTTCTGTCTGGGAAGCTCCAGGAGAATATGTTATTTTTTTATCTTTAAACTCAGCAAATTATTAGTTTGTTGTCAATTAACATAATGGTTGCTCAATATCTCTTGTTTGCACAAGAACACTTATTAAGACATTTTTAAAATGGCAGAACCTCACTCTTTTGGCAGCATAGTTCAAAGAACCACGTGTGCAGAAGAGCTTACATACGTTTACATAAACGTACATAAAAGTTTACATACTTATCTGTACACATACATACACACATATAGACAGCACAAGAGAGCCTCATCTTCACTTTCAAAGGGTTGGTGTCTGGGTCCAGGATGCAGCCTGGGTGTGCAGAGACATGACCCTCATCATTCTGCCTGCTGAAAATGTGCTACAGATTTCATGTCTCCCATATGGTTGTTCTTGCCCCTTGACCATCAGCTAGGAAGGAGGAAGCTGGACTGGATTCTCCTCAATGGCATCTTGCTAAATTTGGGATCAGTTATCAATTATGTGAACACCAGCCCTGGGTGAGAACATCCATGCACCACATGCCGTGTTCGCCTCCCCAACACCACTTCCATTTCTGGCATCCAGTCCCCTCAGCTGCAGCAAAGCCAGGATGTTTCTGTGACACATCAGCAGTGTTGTGATTGGTTTGTGCTTAAAATAGGCCCTGGGAATTAGAGGTATGAAATCATGAAAACTGCAAGTCTCTAAACTGGGAAACAAATGAATTTTTCTCAATCAGCATCTTTATTGCTTATATTTCTGTATTTTTCTTTTCTGGCATGATTCCAAAGAAAGTAGGAAATCATATTTTAAATTATTTTCCTTTTTCTCAAATGCTGATGAGGTATCATGGGAGATGTATCTGAAAGGAAGCTTCCCCACAGCAACTGAGTCCCTGCTTTGGGCAATAAATCCATTTTACAGCCCTGTACATTCAGGTAAGAGCCTCTGGTATTGTCCCAGTTGGTGAAGAGAGTGAACAGAGGAAGGCAAAATCAAGGGCAGGGATGAAAACGAAAGGAACAGAGGTAAAAGCATTGATCTGATGTACCTGTATTAAAAACACCAACATCTAATAAATACACTGGTCAAATGCTGAGTTCAGACACATAAAGTCAGCTATATAACCTTCAGATCCCACACTATTTAAAAAAAACCCAAAACATTTAGTTCAGACTACTGAGCTTTATCTAATAAAATGGTTTTCATTTCACAATATTTTCTCAGGTTTTTGTGGAAGGTGGCAGCAAGTTTATTTATCAAAAAACTGGGACAGCTCCCTTGAGAATAAAACAGTCAGAGTCCTATCATCTACTGAAACTTCAGAATGTGCACATACTCTCTTGCATCTCTGCTGAGCTCAAAAGCCTGGCTGTCTGCACAGCTTGCTGAAGCCTTGGAACCCAAGTTCCAGTCCAAAGAAAATTTTTACAGCTGAGTTGCATAATATCCTGACAAACTGTTTATAATGGAAGCACTGACAGATCCTTAACTGTAGGGTTACAAATTCCTTTTTTCTCCTCATTTCTGTTCAGGTACTAATATGAATGAATAGGTCAGGGAAGCGGGTAATGAAACAAAATGGAATACAACTGTATTTTTCAGTTGGGGGTCATGAATATTTTTAATGTAAAAATCAAGATAAAGAAAAGCATATCCGAATAAATTGTCTAAAATTTTCGATTGCAACCTATTTTTTTTTAAAGAAAGAAATAATTTAAAGAAGAGAGAACCAGAAGGGAGTGGTTTATATAGAGCGTGACTTGCTGGGGAATTCATTTAACATAACATTTTCATAAAAAAGACTTTTCAAACCATAACAGCAGCTGCTAATATGGCTCATTTATCACATAAATGATGTCATATTGGGTTATAAAAAAACCTTTCCAAGTAGCGACATCTTCCTCTCCCCCTCAGTCACTGCATCCAACACCCAGGGAAGCCAGATTTTTTTCAGCAGACTTCAAAGGACTTGGAGTTCAGACCCACTCTGAGCAGAGTGTGATCTCCATGGAGGATAACTGGGGCTGGGAGCAGCTCCAGCGTGGTGGTGAGCGGCTGGAGCTCTCTGAGCCTTTGCCACCTCACACTGTCCCTCCACAGCTCCCCATGCCTCCCTGGGCTCTCCTCAAACCAGCAAATCCACCTCCACAAACCTGCCCTTCTCCCCTCTCAGTCCCCTTTGTGCTGTCATGTTGGTTCTCTCTAGCTGGCACTCGCCTCCCACATCCATCCTTTCCTTCCGGGAAGCTCCAGCAGCTGTGGCTTGGCTGTGACTCTGCATCCCCAGAGAGGGGAGGCCAGTCAGCTCCACAACAACATTGCTGATACAAGCACAACACCCTGACCTCAAAAGAGTCATAGGAGAGAAGAAATTTTCCCATTTTTGGCTTTGCCACAGAGACTTGCACGGGGCAGACACTGCCATGACCTGCCTGAGGACAGGGTTTAACAGTCCCAGAGTGGCCATGCAGGACACGCTAGGCCTCACCCCATGTCCTCCTTTCACACTGCTCAGAATCACAGAATATTCTGTGTTGGTTGGGACCCACAAGGATCATCAAGTCCAGCTCTTGAGCAAATGGCCCCTAGAGGGATCAAACCCATGTGTTATTAGCACTGTGCTCATTAGCTGAGCTAACGCTCAACACTTCACTTGCACTCAGGAGTTTGCCGCACATCTTAGTAAACCTCAGGTCCTCCAGACAGGTTCTTCTCTTGTTCTTCTTGATTTTGAGAACAGCACATCCCCGAAAGCACACAAACACACATGAACACATGTGTGCATGTAGGTACGCAGGGCACAGCTCTCACCTTTCCTGGCGCACACATGGTCCCGTCCAGCGGAGGCCCTTTCTTTGTTTTGCAGAAATAAGGGTTCTCGGGGTGGCTGCACCACAGTTGCTTGCAGGGATCAAATGTACGGAACTGGAATACAGGAAAAAAATCAGAGTGGATGATGCTTTGAGAGAGCTTCCACTGGAAACTGCAACAGAAGCTGCAGTTTGGGGTGTTCCTTTCCTAAGTATAAAATGCCAGGTGTTAGCACTGATCCCTGAGGAACACAGTGATGTCTCTGAATATTTGAGTTTTCCTACAGAATCATGACTCTGAGGCAAGATCCCACTTGCATGTGATGGAATAAAGTCAGGCAAAAATAGTTTTACACAAGTGGCCAACCAGTTTTCCCAGGTAGTGAGACATAAGTTGCCTTTTCTTACAGCTTCTCCAAACGGAGCTGCTTCATTTGGCAAACAAAGCAAAAAGTACTTCTGCACCCATGAGAGGTGGAAATGAGCTGCTCAGACTTTAGCTCAGCTGTTGGAACCCCCTTCTTAGGGGGATGGAAATTTGAGATCAGGTCCCCAATCCAATGAATAAATCGGCATTTTACCTACAATGCAAAGGCTTCTATAGGAGAGGATGGGAACCACCCACCACAAAACATACTAAATCATGATGTCTGGACACACTTTTGGCTATTCTGAACAAAGAAGAATAGAAAGCCTCCATGTCCCAGGCTCTGGAGAATGGCTGTAAGAAAAGATTCTCTTTGGCTGGGACATTCTTCCGAGGCTGCATCAGAGGGAATTGTGTCGAGACACGATACTACAGCTCATGCTCTAAAGGTTCTCATCTATTATCTAGGGACACTGTTTGTACATATATTCCTGCAGATGGGAATAGAAGCAGAAATGTTATGTGTCAGCAGCTGCCAGCAGCTGAGAACATCTCTTTCCATTTAATATTTTGTTCTACTTGAGGAGCTGGAGGTGGGAGGCATAGCCCAGCTGCAGAAGACTCTTCTGAGGCCAGTCCACTGAGAATTGCACTGATTTTGCCTTGCTTTAAATTTAGACTTTGCCTCTTGTTTTCCTTATACATGAGAGCCAACCATGTCATCAAGAGCCCTTTCAAGTTGCTTTGCTCACTGTCACACTTTTTTTCTCTTGCTAGGTATCAAAATCCATCACACTTTCCATAAAATTGGATCATAAAAGCATGCTGCCCTGTGCTAGCACTATGAGATGTGGCAGAAAATCCATCTTCACATCCGGGTGGGAGTTTTGTAGCAAAATAACCAGCTGCCAGCAAGAGGAGGCTCAATAACACAGCAAGTTTGTTTGCTTGAAAACTACAGATATTTATGAAACTACTCAATAATTACTTCTGTAACTCCAGTTTAAAAATAAACCAAACCAAGAGACATTTAGAATAACATAGATGTCAATATTCAGTTGTTAATCCTTGCTTACAGCTAAGAAGGCACAACATCTTTCTCTGTGGGCTTCACTACTCTGTCCCTATCAAGGACATTTCAGAGACACTTAGACCACTCCTGGACGAGAAGTAGCAGAAGCTGAAGTTAAGTACTCACAGCTGTGCACATCATGTATCCCAGACCAAAGTCAAACCGGCACTGCTCGTTCATGGAGTAGTGAATCCCTGGCAGCTGTGGAAGGGAAGGCCAGTCGTGTTCGAAGGGATCGTCCCGCAGACAATCGTAGGAACTGCAACATGAAAAGATTACAGGAACAGATGGGGCTGTGAGGCTTGCACAGTGTTTGTGTGTTCATTGCCTTTTTGTTCCAAACAAAATAGAGCCTACAATTTCTCAGATGCTGGTCCTGAAGAGCAGCTAATGTTGCGATTGCACTCACATTCACTTTTAGCATGTCATATCCCCCTTCAATGGATTCTACACATCTTTTTTTGAAGCCTTTCCATTGTAATTTCCATTTAGCTTGCAGGTAAATTCCCATCAGTCTCCAGGCTCCTTATGTGAAAGGAATCAAAGGAAGAATCCACATGAGACCACGAAGAAAAGAAAGTTTAATTAATTTTCCATTTGTGGAATTTCTTGCTGCCTGCAGCTGTCTTTCAAGTGAGGTTTCAAAAGCAGAGGCCAGGGTAACCAGCCCCAGAATACCACTGAACTTAGAGTTTCCTCGTGTCCTCCCTGAGATGTAGTGACTCAGTTACAGACTTACAGAGGTGCACTTTGCTGCCTGCATTAACCATTTGGGTTTGTTCCCTCTCTCTGCTACTCCTGATCACTCCCAACTCCATCCATGCTTTAAAATAGGTTTCACTTTTGTGTGATGAACGTGGAAGTTTCTCCTCTGCTCCTAAGGAGTGAGGACAGAATTACACCTGACCAAGCCATGTCAGGACAAAGGACTGATACCAGTACCACCAAATGGTTAACACAGTGTAAGTAGTGGTTGATTCACAGCACTAGCACAGTCCACAGGATCTCTGAAATGTCTCCCAGTTATTTAACAGACATGAGGACGCCATACACGAGCCTATCCTGGCAATCATTAAGGTTGCCTTGAAGATACCAATAGCTGAAAGCAGAATTTTGAGGTTAGATTTACTTCAAAGCAAACCATCGTCCTGCTTTGTTATAAGACATTTTAAAAATAGTTGTATTTAAAAGAATGTAAAGCAGCCCCCTAGGCCAGATGATTTTTATTTAATGGCTAAAGCTCTGGAGGATCTTGCTAATTGAAACAATCACACTTCCCTCACAATATTTTTATTCCTTATTGCCACACCTAAGATATCCACAATAATAAAAAGACTGACTCATGTTTACTTCATATATTTTGCTGCACTTCTTTTCCTACTCATTTTCAGCTTTTGCTGGTTATGGTAGTATTTTCCCCATATTTTTCATACAACTTGCACATAACAATAAGGGGAAGTTTTGTCTCTGTAATGAGTAAAACAATGGTCATAAACAACAGAATTTGTCAGAGACCTCCAGAATTTGTCTGGACCTGCCTCCCAGGTCCAGAAGGAAGGCAAGGGGCATGGATGAAGCTGTTTAAATAGCTTTTCCATTTAAGGTACTGAAGGAAAAATTAACAACTGAATTCTAATTCTAGAACAGTGTGTGCTCTTTAGATATCTACTAAAGTCAAGAAAAGTCCTGAGCACTTAAATGGCAGATTTTCCTCTCTAGGCAGCACCACCTTATCACTGACAGGTATCATAAGCAACAAATGGCAAGACATACATCACACTGCTGGGTAGCCAAGGCACTCCTCCAGTTACAGATTACAGTAGGGAGGGAGGAAAGTTAGCAATGAGATTCATAATAGTGCCTTCCATCACCCTTGAGAGGACAGTAAATACCCCCTCAATGTCCAGAAGATTAACAGATTCAAATGAAATGAGAACAATTTAAAATGGACTGACATCAAACTAAACACAGATGCAGAATTGTTCTGAGACTCTCCCTGCTGGAAGGGGAGAGGCTGCTGAGGAGTACTCACTGGAGGTAGCGGTTCAGCTCCTGCTGGCTGCAGCGGGACCAGTGGAAGCGGTGGAAGGCAGCTTGCACCAGGGGGGCCATGATGCTGCCCAGCCGGACCTCGTCCCCACAGCGGTTCCCTTGGCCATCGTGCTCCATTCCTAAACTGCCCCGCACACGACACAGACACAACAGTGACATTGCAGGTGGGCTCTGAGCGCCCCAGTGCTTCCCTCTCCCCACTGCCACCAGTGGCTGATGCCAACATGGTTCTGAAGGCCCAAGGCCCTTGTCCACATGAGCAAAGTCATGAGAGATGAGACAGAGTGAGGCTGAAGCTAAAGAGCTGGCCTGGAGTAACTCCCACATGGAAGAATTGACTCTTGAGAGTACCTTCATGTCATTAGCCTAATTCACTTTCAAAATAAAAAAAAAAAACAGCTTTTTTGGACTTCTGTACACATGCACATTTGTGAATTAATACAGCTAAATGTGAATCCGTTTCTGTATTACTGAGCCCGTCCACCCTCCAGGAATTCTAATAGAAATGTACTCATGCTCTAATCTGTAGCTATTCAGGAATTTATATAGCTTCTAAAAAAATCACACCTTAGCTTAATTCAAAGTATTTTGCAACTGTAGACAAGTCCTTTGCATGGAAAAAAAGAAAGGCGCCACACAGAAAGCTCGTTCAGACAAGCTGCTGCTGTTGCCCAGGAGCAATCCCACATTGTTTAAATGTGAAACAGCCTGGAAAGTGCTGGGTGCTTTCTAGAAAATTAACCCAAGTTACAGATATTTTAAAATCTCTTTTTGTCTTTCTTATGAATATGCTTGCTTCTTTCCTTTGTTAGGATCTTATATTGCAATTTTAATAAGCACTATTGAATTAATATGGGCAATATCTGTCCATAGTTAAATCAAGTTAACAGATTGGGGCTGAATATGACCTGAGTGATTACAGACTTTCTTCAGTGGTGTCTCTTTTAAAGTTCATGCAGCATTCTCTTTAATATTAATTCAAAAATTCTATAATCAAATACTATCTGGGTATCAAATAGATGTCTCTGTCTAACTAAGATAAGTTTATAGTGATTTCAATAAATTTTGGCACTTTATTGTTTCAAAAAAGAGAAAGGGCCTGCAGGCTTTCTTAGGGAAAACAGAATAGATGGAAACTGTTCAGAAAAAGCCTTCTGGTAACTGTTATTCTACCAAAGAGAAAATGGGAAATCAGTGGGAGTTCTCTGCAAACAGGGAAACCAAATAGATCTGGGAGAAACCAAAGCTCTGACAACTGCTGCCCAGGCATTTGCTCAAATCATGTCAATAGGTAAACTAATTGCATTTTTTTTGTGAGATATATGGAACAGTTGTAACTGCAGTGCTTGGCACCTCGTTTCTATACAGTATTGTTTCCTTTATCAGGAGTAACATATACAGATTATGTGCTTATTTAGTATGGATTGCTTGCAAGAATACTGTGTTCCACTAAGTGAGTTCATATTTCTTTATTATGAGTACTTTACATTTCCACCAGGAGACTACAATACATCATTCAATCTAGTCTCACAGCAACCCTGGAAGATATTTTGGTATTAGTTCTTTTTTCCATTTGAAAATCCCCAAATATAAAGCTTACTTAAGATCATAAAGAAAGCCTTGTGAGAGCTGAGACCTGAAACCAGAGCTAACCCAGAATATTGTTCCTTAACATCACGTGCATCTGTCCAATGTCATCAGCATTAAAGCCATTTAAGGTACAATGCAGATGTCCAGTTGTACTCACACATGTCCTGTTTCATGAGCCACCACAAATGCAGATGAAAAACCATCTTCATGGTTGAGAGTGCAGCTTCGGACAGGATGACACATCCCAGTGACAGGAGCATAGCCTGTGAGAAACATGGAGTTTCAGAAAATGAACAGGTACAGACAGGCAATGCAGTGGGAGGCTCTAGGGCGAGCATCTGCCTTTGTTGTGACACAAGTATAGCTGAAGTGGTCCTCTCAAGACCCCTCTGCCCCCAAACATTTAACAATGTGCTTCTTCATTTATGAAACAAGTGAAACCAGCCCGCTGAACAAATTAAACATTCCTGGCTCACCAAGAAAATTCTTGTCACCTTTTGGGCTGCCCTACAGTTGCTTTTTCTACATGCATAAGACAACAGAGGCCAAGGACAGCACATGCTGCTGTGTGGAGGAGCCCAATACTGTTCCAGCTCTCAGGGAGAAAAGCCCCAGCCCTGTGTTGACAGCAGTGCTGGACAACTCAAAATGAATGGGAAAACTCTGAGATTTCTCCCTTCTGGTGAAAGAACTGATCTCACAGGAGGCAGAGGCCTGAAAAAAGAAAAGTGGACAGCGCTTGGCCCTGCTCTTCCAGGGCTCTCCATAACAATGTTTCATGGCAATCCGGCTGTGACACAGCAACAGCTTTGGAACTTTTTAAACACAAAATCAATTGTTTAATGTTTGGGCATTTTCAGGATTGTTTACATATGGATCGCATTTCCTTGGTTTCACTAAGAGCACAGAAATGATCCAATAGGTAATCAGTAAGAAAGGAAAAAATAATAAGTGAAGCAGTTACAACTGAAAAAGGCCCAACGCAGAGCTCCTGGGGAAAGAAAACATTGAGCACAGCTAAGCAAAAGATACACACTTAAACCTTGCATGACTAGCCTGGCTCAGTGGTAAGTGCAAATGCAAAGCAAACCCAGACACACACCTTGCATGCCTGATGGACCAAAATCCTGCCTGGTGAGGAAGATGGCGTGGTCGTGATATTCAGCGTGGCCAGTGTCAGGTTTCTGCTGCAAGTAGGCCCAGCGACACACGTTCTCCAGGCTTTGTGAGGGGTTCCCAATCTCTATCAGACTCATAGACTGCAGTCACACAGTGAAAAAAAAGACACCAAGAGTTATTTATTAAAAGCATGGGCAATTTTTTCCCCAGCTTTTTCAGGCTTTTGACTAAAGATCCCATTTCTATTACGAGTTAGGTCTTAATTAATTAAGAGATACTTACACTTCAGAAACAAATTTTACTGGACCAAGAAAGCAAGAAAAAAGCTAAAGTTCATGGTTAGATTGTGATTTCTGCATTTAATGAGATCTAAGATATAACAAAAGAAAAAAAAAAAAGAGAAATAAAAAGATGGGTATTTTAATGACAAAACTGATACCGGGCTGCGCACTCTCATTATTTCTATGCCACCCTGGCATCAGTTTACATCACTTTATTGTCTCTTTACCATCACTTCCAGTCTGGATATACAGTTCCTGAAGGAGCCTGTGTCCCTGTAGGAAACACAGCAGGTCTCAACCAGCAGAAACTGACCATGTGGGGAAGAGCAATGCCTAATGGCCAAAGGAAGCCAATCACAACAACTGCAGAGAGCCAGCACCCAGCCCTGTTCATCAGCTGCTTTTGTCATGAAACTGAGCTCTTAAGGCTGTTCTGTCAGACCTTGGCACACTCCTTGATGCTCTGATGGTGTAAAACTAAGTGTACTTGAATCATTACTTCCAGAAATGGACTTTCTCAGTGACTGTCTTTTAAATTGCATTTTCTTTATGCCATTACTCATCTGAAGATCATTCAGAAGGTAGAACACATAACTTCCCACTGTAGGATGCCATTCTCCATGTAAACTGCATGTTACATGGGCAGTGGCTCCAGTGAGCTGACATGATAGATGAGGTGCAAAGGACAGTTCTCTTGAGCAAGGAAGAGAGACATATGAAGAGAAAGATATTTTAAAATCCAACTGTTACATTTGCCTTTTTCCCTTTTTTTCTTTTTTTTTCAGTAGTACTTTCCCAAGAGTACCCAGCTAATTCTGCTTAATACTGTGCACTGCTAAGACTTCAGAAAGCTTATTGTATGTGGGATATTATAAAATGTATGACTAACTGACCTGTCCTGGGTCTTCCAGGATTTGTAAAAACTACAGATGTGAACCCTGGCTTTTCATTTTCAAAAATTCTATTACCATGACAACACTGTAATCATAACAAAAACCACTACAATTTAGATGCTATACTGTACTGCAAGCATTTGTCATCCCAAAATATTTAATGTAGAGCAAAACTTAGCCTAGGCCAAAAATAAGAGAGAAGTAATACAATTCATGTTTAAATACAGATGTATTTGACGTGTCCTCTAATTGAGTGCATGATGGAGTACATAGAGTATTGACTACATGAAAAAGAAAATCCTCAAAGGGTTGTGGAAGAACAACTGGAATTGATGAAAGAAGTGTCTGCCAAACTGAGGTCTGATTTTGGCAAAACTAAGATATTACAATTCTGCAAATGTTCAGAAAAACAAATTTATAAACCAAATAGAGGCACGGTTTGGATTCTGATACCACTGTGGAATGAAAAAGTTGTAATATAATCCTGTGCTGGATCATACTGCTTCCAGCCATAATCCCCTTGGAAATTGAACTAATAACTGTATTTTAAATGGTGGGACAGTTGTGGTGCCTTTATTGAATCTTTGTATATTTATAACAAGATACTTAAACAAACTTTGAGTCACTAATATAGGGCAAAATCCTGGGTCTTCAAGCAAAAATCCTAGTCAGTTAAACAGGGTTTGACTATTGCTGAGGTCTTTAACAACATCCCTCAGTGGTAAAACAAAAACAAAAAAGCAAACAAACACAAAACTTGTCTACATCACCTCCAGTCTTCTTATTTCTCCAAAACTGCACAAAGGAGATCAATCCCTTAAGGAGCTCAGTGAAAAATCTGACTGCAAGATTCAAAAGCAAAGAATGCTGTAAAATGAAGTTGAGAAAGCTCTAGTTGTGAACTGTTTGCTAGTACTTCCTTACATCATAATGATCTCCTTGTGTACATTCTACCAAATGAAAATCACATTATTTAAGACACATTGATCAGAAAACAATGAAAACACACACCCTATCAACATATGCTTTGTTTAAGGGTATCCAATTATTTGCAAAGAAATCTTGAATTTGCATGATCAGCAAAAAAGCATAGAAAATAAAACATCAATTATTTCCTAATAACCACTGCTTTATAGCTTTCCTCTGTCATCTCTTCCCTGCCTGCTAAACCAAACCCTTGTCACTTGAGTCCATCACAAAAGCAAAATTGTCTCTGAATGAACTCAGAGCGCAGGTTGCAGCACTCCTCTGATTAACACCAAGTCTGCCAGAGGCCAGCTCAGTCTGGCAGAGCAAACCCACAGCCCCCATGGTTCAGGCACTGGCATCCACCACGAGTCAACAACTCTTTCATTGTGTACTGAAGTCCATCCAAAGAGCAAAACCCCAGGCTCAGTCCAAGAGAACCTCAAGGCTTACTTATCAAAACACTGATTTTAGAGTTTGTCTTCAAGCAAATGAAGTTGGACCAACTGGTTCATGTGGAGCATTGTGGGGTTTTTGCATCCAACGCAATGGGGAGAACGAAGAAACCCCTTCGCATAAAAGGGGAAACTGAGAACACGTAAGTCCTATAAAAGATGTTTCAGCTGACCCAACTGTTTTCCAATGACACAATTTGAACATCATAAAACTGAGCCTTACTGCTCTTTAAGTTGGGAAACAAGACATCCAAGTAGGAAGTCAATTGTTTTGAGTGTCCACGTGCTACAAATGAAAGTAGGAAGTCGAAGTCCTGTGAGGAGGACTTCAAAGAGTGAGAGGAAAAACTCATTTTGCCTGCTGAGTACATCAAGTCCACTCAAATCATCTGGTCACTAATCCATTGTCTTTCCTCACTGTAATGCAGCAGCCTGAAAAGAGAAACTCACTTGATCCCTTGCAAATTTTCACCTGAAAATTTCACCGCCAACCTTCTGCAATTTGCCAAAGACTTTCAGATCAGAAAGGCTTCAACAGTACTAACAGCAAATATTGCATGGCTGGGGAACCATCAGTCTGACAGTGAGTCAAGTTCACTGTGCTGTGCAGCTGCACTGGCTGAGACTGAAGAACCATGAACACCACGGTCCTCTCCTCACAGTAGGCAATGGTGTGGCCAAGGGAGGGAATTAGAGGTAGTGTTTCCCTCCAAAGAACCTCCAAGGCTCCAGTGGTCTTTGGATCAAAAATTTCCTAAGGCAGACATGCCTTTATATAGAATTTTATCCACTTTTCCAGATGCCTTGCCTTTACAGATAAATTCTGCTGTCCTGAAGAAAGAAACATAGGAAATCATGGGACCAGGCAGAGCTTGTTACTAGATAGGGCAGATATGATATGTTTTAGAAGAATGTTGTCCAAAAATTACTCTTGTAGAGATATCAGATAACACTTAATAATATTTTCTTTTGGAAGTCGATGTAGGCTTTCATCAGACACAGGAGAGCCCAACCCCTTATTAAATGGACAGAGCAAATGAGAAAGAGGAAAAGAGATGAGCTGTGTACAGTAATAAGGGCTGAAAAGTAAAATCCCTCTTTGTCACACTGAAACAGGGGAAGTTTGGGGGCCAGCAGGCTGCACATGGAGAAGAGGTGTAGGTGTTCCTCTTGGCCAGCAAAGCCAGGAATGCACAGGTGCTGCAGCTGGCTGGGAGCGCTGACCTGGCTGGGAAGGACCTCTTTCCAAGCAGGACACCAGGCCTGTGGAGAGCATTACTCAGCTGATCAGCAGGAAAACTGCCAATGGAAAGAGAAACTTTCCTTCTCACAGCAAGAAAAGCAAAAAATCTATGAACTGCTGATGGAAACAGATGGAGATGTTGGCCAAGAAGTGGAAAGAGCTCAGCTGGGAAAACATCCCCCAGGCGAGGGGACACCACAGAGGTTGACGAGGACAGTCTGCCCTACAGAACTAGTCGAGGCCTTTTCTCTGGGAAACTCAGCATCTACCAATGCTCTACATTTTCCTTCCTTTTTTTGATTCTGCCTTCATTTTTTCTCCACTCTCTTCCTTCTTAGATGGAAGCAGCAAACACAAAAACCTAAATAAAAGTAGGAGACAGTGGAGTTGCAACTACCATTCATACAAAGAGGCAAAACAGGGCAGTAAGAAATGGTTGAAAGCCTGAGAGGTCTCTGAACCTTCTTTGCTACCTGTCTTATCCTTTGGGAAGTTATCAGTGTGGTGTTCAGTTCTCTCATACAAACACAATGAAGAACAAGTCATTCATGAAGCTGACTGGAAAGTCCTTCAAATACTTGTGGAGATTGTGGGGCAAGGAAAAAACATGGGTTTTTTTTTTTCTTTAACAATGTCAAATTATCTTAGAAGAAAACTGCAAATATCAAGAATGTTCAGGTTGACAGCCCATGTGAAAGACACACTGGTATCACACATGAAATGGCAGCTCCCCTTAAACAACTGATTTATTTATTTGATATTTGGCATCACTGGGTACAACTTTGCAAAAGTGATGATGAGCAGGCACTTGATAAGAAATTTAGGCTGGTCAGAAGCTTGGGACCTTTCCTAACTCATCCATTAGGTGGTGCTCCAAGAGTACCTAGAGAGAAGGCTTTGCAGCTCTTCAGTAGCTCCAGGAGGAGCAGAAATATTCTTAACATGACAGGCTTCAAACTATGGCAGCAAAAGTTGGACCATAGCAGTGCACACATTCAGGAAACAGTCTAACATATAACTTTCCCTTCCTGAATGTGTAAAGTCTCTGCAAAACACACTTCTTGCATTGCTTCTACTTGGCACTTCTATTGTTCATTGGATATTGGATTAGAACTTCTATATTCTTCTCTCATCCTAAACAAGAGAAGCAAAAAATAAATAAATACATTTATTGAATGTCCATGGTAACCAAACTAACAAGAATAGCTGATTCAGCAAACTGTCATTTTGCATTCAAAGGATTTGTAAATCTTTCTTATGGCAGCAGTTTGTAAACATTTTTCAGTCTCTCATTCTGTATAAATGTAAGCAGATCAGGAATACAAAGCACTGTTTATGCTATCATCCAGCTCCAAATTCTTCAAGGTCCCAACAAAACACACTGGGAAATTATAAGCTCTAGTATATAAATAAAGAAATTCAAAAATTCACCCAGATAAAAAACAGGAGGGGAAATATCTCTTCTGTTTATTCCCATATGAAACGTATGGAAACAGTGTAAAAATATGAACAGCTGCCAAAATGCTGTATCACATGTAGGTTCTCGCCTTGCAACTCAGCCTGTGCAGAACTGGTTACTGGACAGGGCCAAATGCTGGGGTCAACAACTCCACCCTCAGACTCATTTGTAAGGTCAGGGCTTGATTCCTTCTGATTCTTTCAGGTCTCCGGCATCTACCAATGTCAGTGGAAAAATAAGATACTCAACTCATATTTGTGACCTAGTACAAGGAGAGTCTGGAGGAGGCTCAGGAAGATCTCAATGTATATAAGTACCTATTGGGCAGGGAATAAAGATGACTGAGACAGTCTTCTCAGTGGTACCCAGCAGAAGGAGAAAAAGCAGTGGGCAAGAAAGAAAGCCTTTAAGGAGTGTTATTGTAGTTTTACCGTAAGAGTGGCCAAACATTGGGAAGGGTTGTCCAGAGAGGTTATTGAGTCTCTGGAAATATTCAAAACCCAGCTGGACAAGGTCCTGAATAATCTCCAAGTAACCTTGCTCTGAGCAGGACAGTTGGGCTAGATGATGTCCAGAAGTCCATTCCAAGCACAGCTGTTCCACACCCCTAATGTGCAGCTAACAACCTCCTTGCCTTGCCAGGCACAGGTGCACTCAGCCAGAGTTTTTGCACCTTCCTGGGAGAGGCAGAGGTAAGTGAAGGTACTCATCCCTTTCCATCCAGGGAAACAGCAGGGTCAACAGCAGAATAGTTAAGGACAAACACCAGATTTAAGGGATAAACCTGATTTTTGCTTCCAAGGCTGCCCTCTGGGAAACAGAGAGAAGAACCTGACTCAGACTGAAACAGCACTTTCCATCCTGGCTGAACCAAGAACATCTCCCCTGCTTGCATCAAGCTTAGACATGAAAAGGTCAGATGGCACAGATAAAGAAAGTATCATTTTATGAAAAGATCGAAGGTAAAGTCCTGTCCCAAATGAAGGCAGCAGGAGCTCTACTTATATCTCAGACACACAAAATTGAAAAGTCCTTCTCATTTGAACAGTCCTGTCCTATGAGGCTGCAGGCATCCACCCCATAATACCTTCCTCCTGAACTGCCATCTTAAACTCATTTGGGTTTTCTTCCCTACTCTAAGTTACTTGAAAGGCTCTCTGCATTGGTAGTCAGATTTCTGTTTCACTCTAACCAAGTAAACTTGTGGTGACAGTCCAGCCACTTGTTACAGTGCCAGCACTGGTTTACAGCTTACGTGGGTTTTCTCTCCCTACTGGTTGCATTTCCAGATGCTACAGGACAGATCCAGCATCCCTCAGCCCATCCCAGCCTGCTCCAGGCTGAATACAGGCCACAATGCAGGGCACCAGGGGAGAGCTCAGGGCTGTCCTGCACTGCCTCATTCACATTTCCCAAGAAATAACCCTCACAAATCCTCAGGTGGCTGCATTTATTGAAACCCCTGCAGTTCCTGAAGAATTCTTTCCAAGAGTTTTTTCATTAATCACTGTATTAATTACACCCATCCCAGCTAACATGTGCTTTCCTCTGCGCTGTGCAAGGGCAGCTCATCTGCACACAGAGTCACCATTGTCGATGGACAGGGCATGGAGCTGGAGCCAGGAATTTATGAGGTCTTATCCCCAGCCTGCCAGTGGCCTTCCGTGTGGCCCTGGAAAATAACACTTAACATCTTTGTTTTTTTAGCTGTAAAATGGGAATAATAATCTTTATTCATTCACCTCAAAGAGGCGATGAGAGGATTTTATGCAGTGCTCAGTATTTAAATGTTTCCAAACAAATTTTAGAATAACCAGTCAGGGTTTTTAAATGCATGCTCAGCTCATCCCTTGAAACCTCCTCTGCACTTGGTGCTCGTGGTTGCTTTGCTTATTTCCCTGAGTATTCTAGAGCTAGCTGGATTACAGAACTGTTACAACCAAAATAGGTCTAAGTGGAATAATTCGCACAAACATTGAATTGTATTAATCTCAAATGTATCCGCACTTGCCAAAATTTGGAACCAATCTTCCTACTACTGAAGTCAAAAAGGCAGAATCGAGCCAGCTCATCTTTTTCCTATTTGAAGAAAAATGCACTGCATCTACCCTATTTACTTATTTGCAGTATCTCACCACATCAAAAAACCCAGTGACTTTGGAAGCCAATGTCAAGAAAATGCAGAGAAATGCATTGTGGCTTCTGAAGCCAACACAGATCTGGAGCAGCCTTTGCAGAACACACTTTTCTGTCCTAATGATGGAATTGATAAATGAGTGCAGTGTGCAGCAGCAAGGCACAGCTGAAGCCTTCACCTCAGTCTCTGGTACATCATTTGCTGAAAGTACTAAGAGAAAAGTGGGGAGTCAGGGAAAGGTTGGCAGCTCCGGAAAAGTCCTGCAAAGCTACCCCAGCCCCAGTCCCAGCCCCAGCCCAGCCACACTCTGCCTGCTCCCCAAACACACCACCCAGCCAGAGCCCAAGCCTGGTGCTCTTGGCAGGGCTCAGCCTGCCACCCCCTCAAAGTCCTGAGGTGACAACTCACACAAAGTGCTAATTCAGTAAAACCATGTCAGATCGTTTGAATTCATCCCTGAAGTAATTTCAGCATGTGATCACCAAGGAATATCTTCAATTTTTTCATTTTACCAGGGCAATTAATGCTCTTCCTGAAATTACAGAAATTTCTGCATGTTGAGAATATGTGTCTGAGAATATTAAAAAATAAGTACATTTGAAAGAGTGGAGTGAGTACCTTCAAGCAAGAACCAGTGAAAGGTTGGTTGCTATGCAACTCAAGTATTGTCCGTATTATTCTTATCAACAGATGACATATTGTATAAAATAATATAATCATCTAAAAAAAATCCACAATACAGTAGAAGACTGCTCAGGGGTGGAGAATTGGCAATAGCTGAGAGTGCTGTCATAAACCTGACATTGATGGTACATACTTCATCAATTACAGAACTATAATATAATTATTATGATTATTTAAATGGCACCCTTGATAATATATATAAATTGCCTGCAGTGAAGCAAATGAATCTGAAGATATCAGCTCTATGCTTTCAAAAGAAATGCTTACTCAAACAAGACTGGGATAATATTTTCATGTTGTGAAGCCAATCAGGCTGCTTCATTCATGCACTGCCTTAACTTGTACATGTACCCTATCTAATACTATCTATTTTGAATATATATTCCTAAAAATTGTTAGTGCTGGTGTGTGGGATAGTAAAATATTCAGGCTTTGTTCTAATTCCCCAGAACAGGTTCAGAAAATAAAAAGTATACACTTCTTCTCTCTGTTTTCCACTGCTCAATTATCCCAAACCTCTAAAGAAAAATCTCCACACCTTCTACTCCCTGGTACCAGTCCTCTGATCAGGACCTTTAAAAACATGAACAGAAAAGGATGTATTCTTATACAACCATTGCATGTGGGTCCCCACACCATAAAGTGGAAGAGCTCTGAAATTATATCTTTTATATATATTTTTACTATTTTTAGAAAGCCATAGATTGTCTTTCCTGTAAACAAGAATCAGATAAGTAAATGCAAGAAAAATTGTCTTTGAGGCAAGATTGTGATAGCAGAATCATTCCACTGAAACCAGCAGGACAACTCAGAAGCTAAAGCACTGTCCACTGCAGATTCTGGATGTAGAATCCAGAAGCAGAATACCCAGAAGCAGATTACACATGCTACAAATTCTGCGTCTGTGATGTGGCCAAAGACCTGCCAAGAAATTATGGCTTCCGTCCTCCACCCCAACTCTCCTCTCTAATGAATATGAAACTGATAACTTTCAAGTTATAAATGGACAAGACTTTGCTCTTCACAAGAAAACAGAGATCCTTAAGATGGAATGATGATGGCTGTAGCCAGTCTGTCATCAGGAAACTGGCAGAAGTTACCAGAGCTCAGACTGGTGTAGATCTATAGGGCTAAGATGGTCAAACATAACAATTATGAAATACCCATGAAATAAGGATTGCAAAGGAGTGACTAGCCCAGGTACTTACTCTGCTGGCTTCCACTACTATTTCAACATCAGATTTGTATGAGATTCATGAGTCAATATGCAATCAAATTTTTGCCATTACAGCAATCCCCAGGATATTTCAACTATTTTGTAATTCAATGTTAACTACACACTCCATGAACTTTCCATCACAAAATGGCAAATATTACTTTTTTGCCTTTTCTTTTATGACATACATCTCAGTAAGTTTATCCAAAATACATAACTACATCATCAACATGATTGCAGGAAAAGCAGAGATGGATTGGTGTGTTTAGTGCTTAGATGGGGAAGCTCCAACACAAAAATGTAACCCATATCCAGGTAATCAGTCTCCAGCAGAATCCAGACTAAACCTCAGATCTCCTTCATTTGCACCAGGGAGGAAAATTCTCAGCTGATACTGAGCAGGGTAAACTGGTGAATACGAGTGGAGGTTCACCACTGACACCATCTGCACTGGCTCTTTGCTGACAGCATTCCAGAAACTTCCATGAGCAGACATGGAGTCATCCAGAATCCAGATTTACTACATGAACATGCAAATGCCAGCAACTCACAGGAAGGTGCATGAGATTTTAATACTCTGCTCTGAGCAGCTGGGCCTGATGCTGCATTGGAGAGCACTAAAATCTCAAGTCCTTAACCAAAGCAGTCATCAACATACTTGAAATGTCCTGTTCTTGTTTCCATGGAATCTGATCTTGACTTGGCAATAGCAGGACACAGGTACTGAACAGATCAATATTTTTGAAACCCATTTAACATTTTGTTCCTCTTTACCCACGTTTTGCCTGTGGAACAACCCCTTCCACAGAAACTGAGAGAAAGAACACTTGATGTTTTTAATTACAGATTTGACCTGCAGAGCTCTTGCCTTCTAACCCCTATTCCACAGAACTCCCATTTAACTTTAAGCACATGTGTAGTTCCACTGATAATAAGCACAAGTATAAACAAGTTCTTAGAAAGAGACTGTAGCCCTCAGCATCTTGCAGAAGTGACCTTGTGTTTACTCTTACTTGCATACAGTTCTACCAGAGCATGTGGTATTTTCTTTAGGACCTAAAATATTCTCTATTTTTCATAGACTATTCCAATCAAATCTGAAAAGACAGACTGCCAAAGCTAAGCAGTAACTTCAAATGACACAGGGAAAACCCAGAAGAAATTATTTGAAATGTAAAGTTGGAATGATAAACAGACATATATAAACATGAAAGTTCTTTATATTCATAAAGAACAGGTAAGGATAATATATATATTAATTAAAATACAAAACAAATACATGTTACTAGTAACTGCACTGTCCATAAAAGAATGAAGTCTACAGATATTGATATTCTCCATTTAAATTAACCTTTCCTTACCTTGCCATAGCTCAGCAGGATTATCCTCACCAGGACAACGTTAATGTGAGCACCCAGGGACTCATCATGGTAAATTTCATTAACCTGCAAAAGAGTTCAGCACTTTAACAATGGTAACTATGAGGGCAGTGATACAGTTGGTACATTTTATGCTCTGTCATTAGGCCAGACATCGCTCTGTGATCATATTTAAAACATGAATAATTCCACTAATGAGAGAGGGAATGGTTTTTTTTCTAAACTCTGTTGTAGTCTCCCAACAGGTAATAATTAAGGGAATCATTAAAAATAAATATATACTCAGAGACTTCAGATTAAGAGATATATAAATGCCAGCCTAACTGGACTTGGAAATATTGTGGTGCACCCACATGAAGCAGCTGAGCTGACCCATGTATGCCCACTGGAGCCTGGGGCATGGTAACCCAGGCAAAATCCCAAATATATCTCTGCAGAGCAGGACCATGCATAGGGAAGGGGATGATCGAGCAGAGACACAGGACTGCTCTCTCCCGAGAGTCATTCACTGGATCAGCTCAGCTGCACCCTGTACCTCTTCCATCTGGGACACATCACATCACACTCTGCCAAGAGGATGTACCTCCCCCAAAAAACCACTCAGACACATGGGCTGGCTTTATTGTGTGTCCAAACCCATCAGTGTTAAACTTTGCAAGCAGAACAAAAGCTACAAAATGTCAGCAAATTAAAATTGTCTTTTTTTTTTTTTTTTTTTTTTCACACCAGAGCAACATAACTGAACATGCACATGGGGAAATCACCCCAGAAACACTGAAAAGAAAACTGTAAATATTTGGAGTAGAGAATGAAATTTGGATGAATAATGATTACTTAGGAAACACTGCTACAAGCAAGCTGGGCAAATATTAGCTGTTAAAGAGGATGACTTAAGTATTCAGTGATGAAGACTGCATGAGACTTGCCCAAATGGCAGGGGTTTAGCTTTACAAATTAGAAGAGGCAGATGAGATCCCTGCAAGGCAAGTTCCTTTCCTAAAATCTCCTTCCCTTGGTAAAGGCTACACAGAACTGAGCTGTTTTGCTGGCAGAACCTAGATTTCGTTTATTCCTACAAACTAGATTCATTACTTCAAGCTAATAAATAACTTTCAGGGAACTTCTCATTTGAAACATGGTAAATAATGTCCTACTATTTCAATCATTCCCAGTTTTAATGACCCATATTTTATCTCTTCAAAAATCATTAAAATTAAATACATCAGTGTAGGTTTTGCTAAGCAATCCCCAGTGACATTTTAAAGTGAATTTTAATCTGTTTCATCAGTATTTTTTGACAGAAGAGCCTTATTTTATGCCTGGTAGACATCCAGGTTTTCAACAGTCCTGAGTGCCCTGCTGAACCACAGCTCCAGGAGGAGGCTCACACCCTCCAGGGCACCTGGGGAACATTCTGGGGGATGCCTGGGACCCAGGCTCATTAGTGGTTGATGAGCAAGCAGATTTTTGGATTAAGATGGTGGATGAGGAGCCCATGGCTCTGAGTGGCTTCAGGGGCTTCTATTTTCATTGAGGTGTAGAAGGAACTGATTGTGTTCAAGTATGCTTTGTAAACAACAAAGCATCTAGACAACATCTAGAAATCAGATCATCTCTTTGCATGTTTAAATGAAACTTTAGAAGACTAACTTTATATTCTGAAATTTTAAAAACTCTCTCATTTTTGCTTTGAGGACCATTGCTGAACACAGATTATAAAGAGGCAAAAAATAAACACATTTTGCTTTACAAAAATTTTTTCACCCGGGAGACAGACCCCTGAATGTTGTCAAGGGAGTCAGGGATATTAATTTGCCTCCCTCTTTGTGTGGTGGGAAAAGAGCACTCACGTCAAGGTTATGAGGTTGAAATAAGCTGTAAATTACCTGTACATGTAATGAGTATTAAACAAAAACTGCTGTGTATAGAGGACAGTAAACACAGCATGTAAATAAGTATTTAATTAGTTCATAAAGCATAATCCAAATTGGTGCACATCACTCTCTCATTAACTTCCAAAATTTAACCTAAGCCTCTTTAACAATTGTTGAGTAACTGAACAACTGTATCGCTGTTGTGTGCCAAAGGGAAACTTGGCTTGAAAACATTGATGGAACAGAATTAAAACACTGTTTGACTATTCATGCAAATGACATCTAACAAACAAACTGTGAATGAACAGAAAAGCAAAAGCACTGTAAAAAGCTGCTTGGTTCTCTTGGGATCCTGGATTTTCTGCAAGACAGTGGGCCAGTTCAAAGCTCTGGTCTTGGTTTCATTAATAAGGATGAGCCCAAGCCCTCTTCACACAGCATCTTTCTCTGAGCTAAACTGGTTTGCTAGGAGTGTCTCACTGCACGTGGATAATATGCTGAAATCGATGCTTTTCTTTTTCTTCAGCAAGGCCTAAATCACATCTATTTGTTTCAGGAAGCTGTTAGAGATACAAGATCCAAGCGAATGTTGTGCTCTCAAAGGTGCATGAAAAGTGCACACACTGAAAGGACCACCACAATCCCTAGCTCAGATTATCCACATTTCCACCTCTTATTTCAACAGGAAGGCAGAGTCAAGCTAATGCAGTTCAATGTATAGGGCAGAAAACGACCAACCAGCCTGTGCAATCAGATAGCTCCAGGCTTGAGAGCAGCTCACAACTTTGACACTTACTGCTTGAAAGCAGAGATAATCAGACAAGGGAGATACATGTTCAGATGTCTGTGCAATAAATACACACAGCTGTGAAAAAGAGTGCAAGTACTTTCTCAGCACTGCATCTCCGTGCACTTCAGCAGGACATCCTCGTTCATATCAACTGAAAAAAAGCCAATCTCCTGTTGTTCTTAATCAGTAAGTCCAAAATTAAGTTGCCGCACAGGAAAAAAAATATGCAGAGGCTGTCCCAAAATCCCAGCTCCTGAACTGAAGGCAATGAATGCATTAAATCTTGATAGATGTCCTACAGTGATTCAGCATTTACAGAGGGTGATGAAGAAGGCTGGGTAAATCTCAAAGAATTCAAAGCACAGTGAAACACTGTAAAGAGACTTTCATCAAGTTATTGTAGTTCACTAACTATTTTGGGATATCTTTGGTTTCCTTTTCTGGGATATTTCAAAGGGAAACATGCATTTCTATTTAAAGTTTCTGTGTAGAAATCAGGCTGGCACAGATTGGTGCTACATAAGAAAAACAAAGACTTTATTTACTTTTTTCATCTGTCCCTCTCTGCTAATTTTATAATTCTTCTGCCTTGAGCAAGTTTCAACTCAGCACAGTAAGCACATAGAATACATCAAAAAGCTAAAGGCAAGCCAAGTGCCTGTGAGCTGCCTCATGCTTTGTAAAAGAAGCACTGGAAAGTTTTGATTACTGAGCAAAGCACGGCCCGATCCTAAAAGGGAATTTTGAAAGTTCCTGTAACACAAATAGTAATCAACAGCCTGCAGTTCTGCTAGTCTTGGTGCAGAGCAAGTTACCTGCTGATAGAGCTGGCAGGATTTTTAGGGAAAGTCAGGTGGTTCCCTGGATCCCTAATTAAACCAATGTGCCATAGGAGAATAATCTTCGTATTTTGGCAAATCATCAGCAAACTCATTCATGCAGTTTGAAGGAGTTCTCAGCCTTGCAGAGTTTGTTAGTATCTGCCATGCAAAAGGCAGATCATTTCATCACAACGTGGCTCCTGAACCATAAACCATGGGGTTCATCCCGAGGCTCCATGGATTGCTCCTTACGCCCGGGTAAGCGCCGCTCCCTCGGGCTCCCGAGCACACACCCCTGCTGGACATTCAACAGCTTCAACCTCAGGCTACATCAGTGTCCAACAGCCCTGACCCAGCAACAGCAGCCATCAGAGGGCACATCTGACAATTTGGAGAGGGCACAAACCAAGAGTCATCTGGTTTTGCAGCCACCACAAATTCCTGATCCATCCAAGCCGATTAGCCCGCTCTTTGATCACCCAGCATCCTTACACAACTACTGTTGCAGGAATTACTGATGGCTACGTGCTCCCGGGGCAGAGCTGGGACCATGTGTGGATCTCTGCTGAAGTGATACTGGAGGAGCTGGAGAGCATCAGCTCCTTCCCTGTGGGATGGCAGAGCTCCTGGCAAGCCACTGTTAGAGCCCAGCCCGAGATGCAGCTCATTCATCAGATCATAATTATCTGTAGTAAAGCCTCGGTGCCTGGTGGGCATCCAGTGATTGTCTATTTCTGTAAGAAACACCTGTTTTGAATTACAGAATAGGAACCAGAAATGTCATGGTGGATACTGAGCACAAACTTCTGTAATCTGACTCTCCCAAAAGTGTTTCCCTCTCACTTTATCTTTCTGTGGTCCCACTTCAAACACCACTATGCTCTTCGATTTTCATCACCTCCTTTATGCTTTTGAAGATCCCAAATGAGCATTTCTGACATTCCCAAAGCTTTATCTTAATCCCGCAGGAATAACATTACATCAATTCCTCTGGTGGATGTGCTATGGTCACACAGAAAGTCATAAGGCAAAATCAAGGGCTCCTAGTCTCCCTTTCTAGTCCTTACAAGGCATTTCCTCATTTCCTCAGAGAGGAACTCTTTTTTTTCCTGAAATCGTTGTTGAGCGTCACAAGGAAAAAAGAAGAATGAAAGCACACAACACACATGAAACTTAAAGGTCAAACTGTAATCTCACATTTGGAAAACATCTATCATTCTGCCCAAAACCACATACACCAGGCAGTTTTACAAGAGCTTGGCAATGTACATTGCAAAACAGAGATAAGAATCTCGCATTTTCTATGCAAATATGAGTCTGAGTCCTGATTTACCTTCCCTGGTGTCAGAGTCAGTAGATGTTACCAAGTCCAAGTTAGCTGCTTCTGATCAAAATGAAAAACATTCCCCAGCAGATGTGTTGGCAAGGTACTAGGTAGCTTCATGTTACGGGTCTCTATCTCATCTTCAACTGTAGCATTGGCTTTAGAAAGGTCATAGACTTTGTTTTCTGACTTCATGACTAATTTATTTTTCTGAGTTCCTCCCGCAGGCTCTTGGAACTTCTCATTCTTACTCATAAACCACTGCTGTGAGAAGTTTCTCTAAACACTGTAAATTACCTTTGCACCAACAGACTCAGTATTTTTCTGAATTACTGTCTCAAGATCATGTTAATAAAATCAACTACAGTATCATAAAATAATTAAGCAGACTGATTTATCACTTTACTACAAGGGATAGGGGTGTGGTGTCAAAACAATAAATATGGTGACCTCTTCAAATCTAAGTGGTTTGGTTAAGAAAAGCATCCAGAATTTGAAAGCTGATCCTAATTATCCACACTCCATCACATAAACCACACTGTCACAACTCAGAAGTCCCTGGCTGAAACCTTTGTGGCTAAAGGTCATGTTGGTATTTGGAGTAAAGGAAAAAGTCCATCTTTTAACAGTACCTACCCTCTACCTTGAGGATGGTACCAAAACCTGTGTGATAGGGCAGCAAGGCACATTCCAGTTACCAATAATGAGCAGTGCTCACCTAATTGACACTGGGAATCAATCCCCCTGTGAAAATGAGCACAACCTCTAAGAGTTCTGAGAGGGTCTTTCCTGCAGGAGCCCCTGAACGCCCAACCGCAATTACAGCTTCCACTGTAGGGTGGCAATCAAGATAATGAACAAAAATAACCTCATGGAGGCCTCTTCAGACACTGTTCACACCAGTCCCAGCTACTGGTTTATAATGAAGAGTCAAAATGTGGAGTTAACTCACATACATATATTTAAACTTTCAAGCAAGCTGTAACTCAGCTGCTGACAGCTCAAGTCCCTCAGATGAATAGAGTTGGACTTACATTTGTTATTTGTGGAACTTCTTAGAGTTAGTTCAAATCTAAAGTGCCCATATTAAAATAAACTGATTTTAAATAATGAGCATTGGAGCTTATGAATTATTTAATTTTCAAAAATCCAGTCAAATTCTACATTATTGAACTGTCCTTGCTGTCTAAAAAAAATGTTTTTTAGTTTAAAAAGCATGATTCTGAAGACAGGGAGCACCATTATTTCAATGTATTCAATCATCACTTTCTTTTTAACAGCTTGAATTAGACATGCTTTCAGGTTTTTATCCAACTGTCAGTTAGAAACCGATGGCATTTCTGCCCTTTCCTCTCATTAGGGACTTGCTGTTCTGTACCTGCAAATCCTCATCCCTCATCAGCCAGAGATATGAGAGCAGGAATCTCATCTATAATCGCAGTATCATGTACATCCTATTAAAGAGGACAGATAACACATTCAGCCGCGCCTCAGGGCCACAATTTCAAAGACATGTGTAGTGCTGAAAGATGCAGGTGAAAGACTCCAGGGACTTTCCAAAGCCCCCAGCTGCATAACTCTCATTGATTTCTGTTATTCAAATGAAAAGTTGTTTAATGTATTTGTTCTGGAGTTGAAGTTTCACTTGAAGGCTGGGGGATACATAATCCCATGAGCTAATTTTTAATACTGATTCTCACTGATTTCAAAGGCAGGTAAACGACTAAATGGTCAGATAAATCTAGCCCAGAGTGAGGAATAAATCCTATTTAGAGTCTATCTCCCTTTGAAATACCAGCAATTAGGCACTTAGCACTTAGCTGCTTTGAGGAGATGGGGTTTGGTATCACAAATATTTTGGCCATATATCCATTACACGATTATATATAAATATTGTAATATCAGTCCTTTTACAGTAAAAGAATGAAAAAGAAATTAAAATAATTTTACCCCTGAAAATTGCTTAATCCTGGAAATTACTTTTTAGAGGGTTATGAAATGACCAGAGAATTTCAGCACCAGGGCTGGCTACAAACAACACCAACTTCAGAATAAATGAACCCTTTAGGTTGGAAAAGCTCTTTATAATCATCAAGTCCAACCATCAGCCCAGCACTGACCAGGCCACCACAACACCATGTCTCCAAGCACCACATCCAAACATCTTCAAAGCACCTCCAGGGATGGTGGCTCCATCTCTTGCCTGGGCAGCCTGTCCCAATGCTTGACAAGCCTTCCCATGAAGAGATTTTTCCAAATATCCAATCCAAACATCTCCTGGAGCAACTGGAGGCCATGTCCAGATCCCACTGCAGAGCCTTCCAGCCCTCCAGCAGATCAACACTCCCATCCACCTTGGTGCACCTGCACATGTACTGAGGATGCACTCAATTCCCACATCCAGATCACTGATATTAAACACTGCTGGCCCTGGGGAATACCACTTTGGACTGGCTGCCAGCTGGATTTGGTTCCATTCACCACCACCCTTTGAACTTGACCATTCAGCCAGTTTTTTCACCCAGTGATCAGCACTCATCCATGACATTCAGCCCAATGACATCCATTCAGCATCCTTCTCCTCTTCCCAAAGCATCCTTCAGTGAAAACCTTTTCTTTCCCGACCAAAAAGGTAATTCTCCAATGCCACTTCTAGCCTTGCACTTTTCCAATGTTTCCCAAACAATTGTACAAACAGATAGAACTACCAGGGGTTTGAGATGCTTTCTTGCTGAAATTGAATTACCTTCTATGTTCTTGAGTAACTGAAGAGATACAAGATTCCACCCAAATATCTCTCCTCTGTGGCAATGCTCCTGCATGCTATAAATACAAAGTTAATTTGTGCAATGTGTGGGCTCACGCTTGGAAATGCAGAGGACTGTGCAGGCCAATATCCTTCTCAGGAAAAAACACAGCATGAGGTACAAATGAAAACGGTGCAAGCAAGAGGCAGCCGAGGGTCTCTAAAGGGAAAACAATGGCATGTTTTCCAAAGGTGACTGAATGTCCCGGTGGTGGTGAGCAGAGAAAAGAGAGGAGGTCAAGAGAAACCAGAGTTTTGTCAGAGGAAATGGCTGGAGGATGAAAAAGGGGAGGCATGAGGCCGAGCTCACTGCAGTGGAACGGCTGGCGCACAGTCAGACGATACGTGGCTGCAGCCCAACGCGTTAAAAATCCTCTGGCATCTATCACCATTTGTTTGGGAGTGACTTCATTTCCAAACTTTGGGATAAATATTAGCACAGCTATTCAAGATAGCCAGGACAGCCAACCCCTGTTTTTTCTCACTTCATGGCTTTTAGGTGTGGACTGTAACACATCACTTAAGTTGCACAAAACAGATTTTACAGAATTTACAGTCATTGCACCGGCCTTGAAAAAAAAAATACTGTTTTGATTGGGTTGGTGGTAGGGTTCCACCCAAGATCCCTGGGAAAAGTTAGTTAAGGACAACTGCTCACGCCATCACACACAAGGAGATCAAGCACAGTGAGAGAAACAGCCATGCTAGGAGTTGCTTCTGGGAAAGTAATGACTTGCCCCAGGAGTGACAATTCACCTAAGATTTATTTCATTTTTGGAACCTCAGAAATTCAACTATTTGATCACCTGTTTTATCTCCAGTAAATACCTTCACTATAATTTTATTTTGTTACCATGCATTCTTGATTTTATGCTTACTACCTCGTTACCATACAAACCTATTTGATTCTATGCCTTGTTAGTACAGGAAGCTAATTGATTACATCCCAAAACCAGTAGGGTACACACAATCTGATGGATATGAGAGGATCTCCAATTAGATTTAAAAATACAGCTGGAATTGTTTGTAGCTGTCTCTTCTTTTTCAGTGACCTTGGACCTACACATGTCATCAGACACACACTGCATACATGTAACCCCTTATAGCCAGAGACCCCAAGGCCTTATATATGGGGCTCATTTGCTAAATTAGAACCCCCAGCTATTCAAAGAGGTAGAAGAGAGGACAATGGGGGAATCACTGTGAATCTCAGGAAAGGAGACCAAAGCCATGCTCTACACAGAATTACACCTTGCACCCATCCAGCAGTGAGGGCAAGAGCTGGAGCTGGACCTGCCCTGCCAAGGGGAAGGAGAGGTTCTGCACTGTGATGTCCCTTGACACAATACAGGTCCCCAGCACCAGCATCTGCAGTAACAAATCCCTCTTGCCTCTGTGCTGGAGCTGGAAACAGGACTGGTTACCATCACCCACCCCTTTGCTAAAATACAGGCCCTAGAAACCAGCTGAGTTTTGAAGAAAAGAATAGGACAACACTGATGACTGCCAGTGACTATCCAGAGCCTCTCAGGAGGCCTTGGGGATTTCAAACAGCTCCTCAAATTTGGGCACAAGGCATGGGACACATCCTCAGTCCCCAAAAGACGTGTTTCTACCTCAGAGCTCTCAACAGAACAATTGCTGCCTATGCCAAGAGCTGCCGTGCCCTGTGGGGATGGTTACACAGGCTGCACTTTCTAAACCACTTGCAGAGACAGGCTGCTTAACAGTTGTTATTTCTTGCAATTTGTGTCTTGGATGGTTTACTAAAATTAGGAAAAAGTATATTTCTGAGCTGGAACATTTATGGCTTCTTTACCATTACTGTATATTTTAATTCTTAAAAATAGATTTAAGTGACATGATAAGTAAAGAGTCCTGTTTAATCTATTTTGGCCTGTTTGCCACATTCCTGGTTTGGCCTGTTTGACTTGTTAATTTAGAGATGCATAAAACCATCTGTTTCACTGTAGACTTTGTTTTAAGCCTCAGAGGAAACAAACCACACAAATAAATGAAATTCACTATGTCATTTCTGTTAGAATATATGCATTTACACCCATCAGAGCAGACACCAAGTACCCCATAACTCCAATGTTAGGGCAGGTTTTTAACTATTTACAATGCTGTTATAAAAAGTCATAACTGAATTTATATCACACAAGGGATTTTCTTAAATTGTATTCCACCTCTCATTTAAAATGAAAAACAGTGATATTCTGCACATTGCTAAAAGAACATAATAAAGAAAGAAAAAAGCCAAGCTTCATAATTGAAAAAATATATCTTGGAAAAACTACATCCCAGGCAAATCTACCTAATAGCCTGGATTTCTGCCTCTGCATTTTGTAAAGTGAAAGGAGTCATCTACAGGCTCATCTCTTGACACAACTGTAAACTTCAGCAGTCAGACTCCATTTGTCAAAAACAGAGCAGACTTACAGCTTTTTGCTCAACACTATTTTACTAAGAACACACATTCACTGAGCCCAAAGCTTTTTCAGAGATGTGTTTTATTGAGAAAAGACTCCTGTTCCTGATGAGAAGAAGGAAGAAAGTCATCCCCAAATGAGTTTCCTCTTAGGGGGGCTATCTCTTACTTCTGTTTTTTGGATGGAAGAATAAAATATATTTTAGTTTTGATCTGGGATGATTTTTCAAGTCTTGGTTCTTTTCCAAAAAACAGTGTCTTTGCTTACTGTCTGAGGTACTAGAGGGCTGCTGCACTGATATTTAGAAATAAAAAGTGATTCTTTCAAACATAATATTCCCCAGTGTCTCCTTTCACCACTCCTACACTACATAGTTTGTTGCACAGACTATGGTTCTGAAGATTAAATATTTAACTAAGGAAACCTAAAGATGTCAGTCATGGAGTAAATACTAAATCAATTTAAGAAGTCTCAGTGTTATACTGCATAACATTTTACTGCAGTGTGAACAAGGAACAGGGAGGTGGCCCAGGACCTAAAGCAGCTGTTGAGAAATCAAAGACTTTAGCTGAGTAGTTTTAAAAATGTAAAAGCCAACTGTAATTTCTCTTAGAACCTTATTTGAAGACAGTTCTCCAAACCATGTTCCTCAGCAAGAAGCTTGGGTTAAAGGAATATACAGCTAAAACATAATGACTTCCAAAATCCTGAGCCCCTGACCTTGTGTCCCCACCCACCAAAGTACATTAGCAGGACTTTGAACATTTGAACAGTCCCTCACTCAGCTTCTGTTTTGGCTCCTTTTTCTTTTTTTTTTTTTTTTTACTTCTCCCCTATTGGATTTTCTGAAAGTGGCCTGGATTTCCCTCCTAGAGTTATTTTATCTCCTGCCACGACAAAAAATCTGTTACATCTTATTCAAATGGCTTACCCAACCTACATTCCCAGCCCTTTCAGAGCCTTCCCACAGGGCAGATAGCAGGGCTGTACTCACAATATTCATCAAGGTCAGCAGGTACTTCTGAACATGTTCTTTCCCGTGGAACTGAACAACTGAGTCATCAACCCCCAGGAGGACCTCGATGTTGTAATCATCCTCTGTCGCATGCCTTCGACGGCGCCGCCTCGATCTCTGCACCTGCTCTTCAACGAGGCCCAGAGCACTGTCGAGACTGTTCAAACCACTGAGGCTGGGGGCTGAAACCAAACACACAAACAAGTTATCAGCCAGGAGACGCTCAGGTTTCAGCTAAGACAAATTTGAGGTAGCAGCATTTGTTATGTTCTGAGTGCTATACAACAGCATTAGTTTTACGTAATGTCAACTGAAAATTATCTAATTGAGAGAGAAATATAGTCTAAAATGTTTTTATTTTGCAAAGCAAAATAATAAATACAGGCCCAAAAGAGCAACAAGCCATACCAGTGATGAGAATCTTGATGAGAATAATGGAGCTGTTTGCAGTAAAACCCTTGTTGCTTAAAAGTACTTTTGTCCAGGTATCCTGTGATACCCAGGATAGCTTCTATTTAGAACAGTTAAAGATAGACATGTACTTCAAAATCCAATCTTACTGCCCACAGACTCCTATTTCAAGGTAAGTGCAGTTGCCAGTACAGCCTTTTCCTACCCAGGCAGGCACCTCCAAACCAGTCCCCCCAGCCTCAGCCCACTAGCTCCTTTCCTAGTTACACACATGCAATCCAACATTACATGGATCCTATTTATCATTACAGCTCAGTACCACATTTTAGATACAAGATTAATTAATTTATAGCTACATCCACAATTTTTTGAACAGCTTTACATCCTTCCTTCCAAATGTTCCATGTCACTTTGCATTACTCCATGTCAAAGACCATCCCACCAGGCACAACAGTTGTCCCCTTCATTACTAAAAATTTCTAACACTTCCTGTGATATGAAAAGCATGTTCTCTGACAGGATGGACACACTTAATGTGGCACTTACCTACTAAAAGAATTAACTTGAAAATATGGAATCTTGACATTTCATTGTACAGAATAACAATGATTAGTATTAATATCATTATTAACATTTGCATTACAAGAGACTGGAATCACCACTAAGAACTTCTTGATTTTAGCAAATGTCAGAAAAGACTCACTTTGAGAGGTCAACAAAAGTGGTGAGAGGGCTGTGGGTTGAGTAAAGGTCCCAACACTTCATTCAAAGCAATATAATTGGAAGCAAAGAGAGGAAGCCCAAGCCATCACCTTCAAACCAGAAATGAGAAATAGCTCTTGGAAATGTTACAAAAGTGGACTCTCCATTTTCATTTATTGAAGTTCTCACATCAAAAGTGGCTGCTTGGGAAGGGAATGAGTCACCAGATCACTGGGCTCATTACAAGAACATCTGTGCTCTTGCCTGAACTTCGTTGCCTCAGGCTGCTGTGTCAGCAGGTCCTGGGCAGTGTGCAGCCTGAGCAGAGCCCTCCACAGCTCCCCACTGAGGCAATAACGACACAGCAACCTGCACAGCCTCCAGCTGCCAGGAGGGACACGCACCAGGCATCCCCAACCCAACGGAGCAATCGTTACTGCCCCAGGCTGTGCCTTGTGTGGTGAGGAGCTGGTCTCTGTCCTCCTTGAAGACACCTCCAGGGAAAGGACAGCCCCTGAAAGACACAGCTTCTTGCCATTTGCCAGCAAGCTTCAAGGACACACTTGTCCTGAGATCCACAGCGGCAGGGATCTCCTCTGCCCTGCACTGTCAGGGCTCCCCTTGCTCAGAGGACAGAGAGAAGGTCCCATGCCATGGTCCTACATCCCCATGGAGCCCCAATGTCCTTCTCCCCAAACAGCAGCATTTAATGTATTTAACCAGCACAACCACCACGTTCTCATTGTCAGCCTCAAGGCTTCCAGCAACTTATGCTCCCGAGACCACAAGCTTTCAAAATTAGTCTGGTCAGAATCCATGATTCAGCATGAAAATTCATTCTTCACACAGAGCCCAGCTGTCACTCCCAGCTGTACCACGGAGGGCAAAAGAGCCTGGCCTGGCAGCAATGGAGGCAGCTCTTTATCAGCCTCCAGACCTGCCTCGTCGTTTACTCCACCAGGAAGACTTCAGTGTTAAAATTTCCTTGCTAGTGCTCAGAAGTAATGACCAAGGCATCACAGTGGGGACTTGCTATGGGGCCATGGAGCAATCATATATTCATGATCTATAAGACAAATCACAATTACTATAACATTTGACCATAGATCCTTAAAGCAATGTAGAAAGTAAGCCTAGACTGGCAGGGGCTGCAGGTCATGTCTTCTCCCTGCTGCTCATAAAAAGCTAAAGCAATCAGCAGCAAGGCAAAGCCAGCAGAGGTGCTACTGCAGAACAGTAGTGCTGGGTAGAGGGAGAGCCTGAGCCCTGCAGTGAGGTTGTGGACAGGAAGTTCTGCTGGCTGAGGGGCTGTTATTTGGGTGGGTGATTGGCTGTCAAGGTATCTTGAGCTTTTGTGCTTTCATTTCTTTCTCTTATGTGTCAAACCTACTCCTGGCGCGGCATCTTTATTCCTGCTGTGAGTAAATCAGCCAGAGGCAAAATGTGATCCTACCATCCTGCAGTGAAAACTGCCTGTCCTCCCTCTTTGCTGCTCACTTCATCACTGTCACACTATAGTCCCTACAGTCCTGCCAACTCCTGAGAAAAGTTAACAGAACGTTCCCTGGAAGTCATCTCACCAACCACTCTAAATTTTCTTTGGAGCATAAAAATTCCCAGTACACACAAGTTACCTTCACCCCTCAACTGTTCCCCCTCAAGACAACACATGCAGTGGGCACTGGTACCTCTGAGGTACCAACCCCATGTGCTTCCCAGCAGAGAGAAAGCCACACTGGCTCCAGCTGGTGCTGAAACCATCCCAAGACCAGAAACACAGCTCAAAACATTTACAACAGTAGCTGCAAGATTTCTGGTTCATATCCCAACTTCCCACCCAGTGCTCTTTCCCGGAGGCTGTCCCCGGATGGGCAGGGATGCCTCCACACACGCCTGACCACAAACCCCACAGAGACCTCCTCCACTGCTGTTGTGCTTCTCAGGATCTTGGATGATGAATTGCTGGATTTGCTGGACCATGCAATGTTATTCCCATGTTCCATTTGCTCCTAAATGACAGTTACATGCAAGTGAAATTAATTCCTGTATCTTAGCAAACAGGAAGGAAAACAAAGTTCCATCTGTAGTAAATGAGAAATTTGTGGTGTTTTGGAATCTCAACTTTCCTTAGTTAACGTCAGTAACTTTGCTGTATCATTGTACTTCTAACAATATGCTAGAAAGGCTCAAGAGAAAGCACAAAGAACTAAATAAGACAACAGATTCCTGCTTCACATTTTGGACATTACATTCCATCTGATCACCCCTGCATTTTGAACTGTAACATCACAAAAGTAATCTCAAAGGGCACTGCTTTACTGCATCATCCCAAGACCTTTCCCTCAGATGTCAATTTTCAGAAACTTTTGCCAAATCAGCCACTAATTATTGGTGCAAACTTTGTTCTCCATCTCCCAAGAGCAGACAGTTGGCATTTGCAGACCTCACAACAGCCTGTGTTGACACCCTCTTGCTCTTGCAAGGTAAAATTCACATTTATGAAAATTAACCACTCAGAGACAAGCTTCTACTTTTCTCTTTAGCTGCTCATTCAGAATAAATCAAAGGACAGCAGCACTGTAACAGTTCATCCAAAAATCCCTCAACCCCTCTTTTTTTTCTAAAGCCAGCTAAAAACTCAGTGGTATTTCAGAAATTTTCTCCTACAACTGCAGACCATCCTCCAGAGAAGGAATAAAAAGTGCCTAAGTTGTAAATTGGTGTTGTCTTTGCAGGTCTTCAGAAGAATTCTGCATCTGCAACAGTTTGGGATGACACCACCTTATTTTCTGGGAATTTTTGCCTTGCTCATGAATGTTTGATATCATGTTCTTCATGGAAACCCAATTACATGACATCTCCTGATTCTGCCTCACCCATTATGGCAGGCAAAGCTTAAACAGATGCTCTGAGTTACTGAAGCATGAACATATTGCCTGCCATGAAAACTGCCTCTCCCTGTGTTTTCTGTCACTCCCTTTAGGACATCCACCAAATCCACAGTTGCTGGCTCATGATCTTGTTTTGTTTTCTTCGTGACCCCTTTCAAAAAAGCTCAGGAAAATACGGCTGCACCTACAGCCCTTACGAAACAACTGCATTTTAGCAGTACCAGCCTTAGAGTTCCCCAGTCTCACAGTGGCAATATTGTCCTAATAAAGCAATTTCTACTATTTTACCTCCTCTTTCTGTTATGGAGAAGGGAACTTTCTGGCAAGCCCCGAGCAGAGACCAGGATGAGCAGCTGGGAGGCTGAACTGCGTGTCATGTTCACAGCCATCATCTGTGGCTTGTCAGCACAGCAACAAGCTGGAATTTCATTTCAAACCCAAGTGTGCAGCATTCAGACCAGCCAGGCACCATTGAAATGCAGCTGGTTTGCTTTTGTGGACACTTCATCTGTCAGCGTGGGAGCAGACGAACACCTGAGCCGACTGCTGAGCACCTTCTCCGCAGCCACACGAGGATCAGCACTTCTGATGTGCTGCTTTGCCACTCATCTCCATTCCTGAGACACATTGCTGAAGGGACTCCCAGCTTCCCATTCCTTGCTGCAAACCACCAGCTTCTGCGTTGTTTTTATGTTTTTCACCCCAGTGACTCAGGCTGAGCACCAGTGAAGCACAGCTGGAACTCGTTCTGCTGTGGTAGCAAGTACATCTGTGACAGCACAGGAGCCTGGGGCACCCAGCCCTGCTCAGCTGCACCACAGCTGGCAGCAGTGCCACTCCAAGCCTGGGACTACGATCCCAGTGTAGGCACGAGCCCATCCACCCCTCGGTGCTGCAAATGCAGGCAGAACAGGCTGTGTGGTAGAGAAGCAGAAGCAGGCAGGGTGGACTTGCTTTAGCTCTCAGCTTCCCACTGCTCGAGTACATCTGCACCTCTGGAAAAGTACCAAACCCCACTGACAACTTGACAGAGGACTGCTCTTTTGGGAATTGCACCTTAAATCATGAGCCATCCTTCTGCAGCACTCCCTGCCACTCAGATCCTGTGGGCTTCTGTTGCATCAGTCCTCTGTGATCAACTGATCCCTAATTAGACTCCAATTAGCCTGATCATGTATTCTACCAAAACCCTCATTTGTCTTCCTTGGTAAATTGAAGCCCAACCCATCGATGTTGAAATCAACAATGAACAGTCATCAAATCTTGGAATTTATCCCCTAGTGATTTATTCTCTCATTTTTAAGTTCCTCAGTTTGGGGTTTTGTTTTTCAGTCCAATTGCACACAATCATGTTGTGTTCCATTCATTTCTTAGTCAGTAGTTTCTCTGATTTTTAATTTCTTTAAAAACTTATTTCTGCTAGTTTTATAGCCCTGCTCACCTTCCTCTGCTCTCTGCTTTGTTTTCCAAATGTCCTCTACTTGTCCTTCTTCTCCCCCTTAACCATCCTGCTCAGCTACATTGGTGTTTCATAATTTATAAATCCCTTTCCCATACTACAGGCTGAATTTGGACCCTTCTGCTATAGATCACTCATAAGAAAACTGGGTAAAGCCAGCAGGGAATTAAAATGGGAGAGAGCTTCTGTGAGGTGAAAGCAAATTGAAACAGCCTAAACAAGAGAAGGAAACCCCACAGAGTGCACTGGGTACAGGATAGCAAGTCAGTCCTGTTTAAAAGGCATCTCCAGGAGGACACCTCCTCAATGCAATTATAACTTGGAGCTCAATTTTCGTGGGATTCTTGAACCACAGGTTAACCATGGCTGCTACTCGGTACAGCAATAACCAAGAGCAATTACTGCAGCAGAATTCTCTTGAGGAGTGTGATCAAATTCCTCCTCTCACACTTTTTCACATAAACCAAAAGCAAGATCACACTAGTAAACTAAAGCCTGGGCGTGCACCAGGCATCCTCTCCAAAGTTATGAATCGTTGTCCTGCCCTTATCTGAAAAGAAGCAGCCACCCAAAAGGAAACTCTTCAGCTGTGTGCCTTGCTGACCATATGATCTCATTACAAGCTCCCTGCCTCTCAGTTATGGTAGTGCCATTTCTGGTCAAATCACATTTTGACACAGAGCCTGCTCCACCTTTCACCTGGCATGGGGGAGTTTGCCACAGCTGCTGGGATCTCCAAAAATAGGTCTCAGACTCAAGCTGCATGAAGGCCAGCAGATACAGCAGCTGAACTCCTGCTGGAATGATCTTGTCCTGGAATTTGAAATCAGGAATTCAAAGTATTTAACAGTATTTCATATAGAGAGCAATTCTTGTAAACTCCTTGGGGCAGAACTATTGTCCCCCATTTGCAGAGTGAATGCACATTCCTGCAAACACACAGCCACAAGCAATGTTCCTTTTTTTCACTTGACACCTTTGCAACAGCACAGTGACTTTGAAACTCGGGACATGCTCAAGTGCTTGCCTGGATCATAAAATCACAAAATGGTTTGGGTTGAAAGGGAACTTCATTTAATTTCATCCCCCTGCCATGGGCATGGACACCTTCCACTATCCCAGGTTGCTTCAAGTCCCCTCCAACCATGTCTTGGACATTTCCAGGGATGGAGCAGCCACAGCTTCTCTGGGAAACCTGTGCCAGGGCCTCCCCATCCTCACAGGGAAGATCTTTTTCTTAATATGCAATCTAAATCTAGATCAGAGAATCAGGGTTGTAAAGAAAACAAAGATGAACCTACCAAAGTTGAAAAATAGAGAACTTAAAAAAAAAAAAAAAATTTCCAAAGGATAAACCAATTAGTGCAGTGAAAATGGCCAGGTGGACACAGTGGCAAGTGGCCAGGCCAAATGCACTAAGAATAACCACAGCTAGGTGTTGCCAGGGAGATCTTTTCTGGCACATCACAACAAAGAGAAAAGATATAACAATACTAAAAAGATAAGTTGAAAACTAAATTGATCTCATCAGGGCCAGAGTCACACAAAGAATAACATAAAGATGGGAGATAATTGCACTGTTAGAAGATTAAGTGAGAGCGAGGTAATAGAACACCCCAGGCTAAAACTTTTTTTTTTTAATAGTGAAACACACTGTGTTAAAATTTTAACTTTCGTCTTACAACATAATAGTCAAAAAAGGGAAATGAAAGAAATGGCAAACCAGCCAGGAAACCAGCCAGTCTGTGTGACCTGGTTGAAATGGAGCTCTCTGAGAGCTGAACACAAATTTTTATTCCAACAGCAAAACTTATCCTTTGGAAAAATTTCAGCTATCAGCCTTACTAATGCAAACACAGGTTTCACAATTTAGCACCAAATAATGCATGAGCAAGATGTCCAAACTCAGTGCTTAGAAGTAAGCTCAAAAAGGGGCACAAAAAGCTACTCTAGAAAATTAATTTAGGGGCCAACTTCTAAGTTTCACTGACTTAATTGATTGCATCTGAGAAGTGCTACCTGGCAAATATTTTGACAAGTCACTGTAAGCTGGCCTGCACTGCAGAGCCTGTGACTTGCAAAACAAGGTGCCTGATTTACCACACCCCACCCACTCTGAGAGCCCACATCTGGCCTGGGAAAAGGGCTCCAACCCTCCCAAGCCCTGGAGTGCAGTCGTGCCTGGGCAAAGCAGGCTTTGCTCTGCATCACTCACAGAGAGCTACAAAGGGAGCTCACCACTCTCAATCTCATTTGCAGCTAATGAATATTTAATTAAACTGCAGAGTTCAGCCACATTGCCACACTGGCACTGGGCATGGAGCCACAGCTCCACAGAGTTCTACGAGCCCCAAAGACCCCACCTGAAGTCCCAAAGGCAAAGGATCAGGAGCTGACCACAACTCACTTTTCCTCACCAGGCTTTAACAAAGTATTTATGGGCTATTTCAGTCCAAGTCTGCCACCGAGATACTCAGATGTCCAATCCATATTCCAAGCATGATTAAATTACAGCAAATTAGCACATTAAGTAAGCTGCCAAGCTGACCCCCTGGCTTTGTAGGTGACATGTCTAACAATCCCACTTGCATTTTTAACAGAATGAAATGCCAAGCCGTGGTACAGGACCTGAATAACAACAGATTACATGGGATGGCAGTTGTCTTTCTGTAAGTATTCTGCAAGAAGGGGAAATGAATTTTAATTATGGTTTAATAAAATAATATTAAAAAACACACAGGTAACAAAAGTCAAATTCCGAGCCAGGGCAGGAGGGTGAGATGAGGGAGAAAAGACAAAGAAATACATAAGCTAACCATACATCATTGGAAATGTTACTGAAAATAATGGCTGAAGCAAATATGTATCTTTCCTATGCTTTTTAGGCATAGCCTCAAGTCTTGTCTTTTGGTAACATTTCAAAGTGGAATTATTCCATCCTTTTAAAAGGGCAGCACCTTTCTCAGTTATAAAGTCTCACAAAGTTGTAAATTATACAATTGAATGTTCTCAATGTCAAGTAGAATATAAAACTCATCAGTGTAAATAACATACTGCAAAAATGACAATGCAAACAGTTCCTGTTTCCTACATAATCATAATGATCTTTTAATTAGACAAAGTAAACAGTCTGATCGTTTCACCTTGTGAAGAGAAGTAAAGGAAGAAAGTTTCCCAAATTCTAAGGTAAAAAATGTGTGCATTTTGCAATATCGGTAAGTTCAACTGACTTCTTGTACATCTCAGAATATTATGCCATAAATCAGCAGTCACACAACCAGACAAAAAAAAAAAAAAGTTAATCTGAGTATTAGAAGAAGAAAACCTCATCCGGACAGGCTGAGCAAACGCAGTGCAATACATGATGCCTTGGCTACTTATGCTGGCAGGATTTAAAACTTAATGAGAAGGAGTTATAATTTTACCTATGTTTTGAAAATATCCTTGCTGCTAAATCTGCTTGGACCTTCTGCAGTAAGAAACCCAGCTGCAATTGATTAAAGGCTGTAGGAAAGACAAAGCTCACTTGGAGGATGCAGAAATTTCTTAAACTTCAAAATGACAGTAAAAAACCCTGAAAGAGAGAATCAGTCTCTGCTCCAGTGGAAGCGCATGAGGTTTAGTCCCAAGGCATTTCAAAATCAAGGGCAAAGGCTTCTTTTGTTATTTGTACAAGAGCTCTGAATCTGTCAGGCCCTAAAAAAGGCAAACTGTGAAATGCTGCTCTTCTATTGTGTTGGGTGGGTGGGAGGGAGATGGGTCCTGGCAATGACAGCAGGGGAGAGATGCATTCCACGGGTAGTACTCTTCATGAACGTGGACTGGGGCTGGAGAGAGGGGGGAGGATGGTAGGGAAGAAGGAAAGAAGATGAATGAGTGAAAGAATACCAAAACCCTGTGGTGAAAAGGCAAATTTAGAGGCAGAAATGCAAAAGAGAAAAGCAAAAAGAAATCACCATCAGTTTTCCTGCTGCAGTTTCTAGGAAAGAAAAGCCAGGGCTTCCTCCCACCTCCCACTCCCCATCCCTGAAAGCTGTGTCCTGGGAACAGCCCCTGAACTTCAGGGAGCACAGGGACAAATGGCAAGGTTTGCCAGGCAAACCATCTCCCCAGCACCTGCAGGCAGGGCTTTAATGTTCCTTTCTGAAGATAAATTTAGCATTAATATCTGAGAGCTTTAGAGGGATTAGAACAGGTCAACATGCATTTATTTAGTTTTCTGGCAGGTCCAAAATATTTTTAATTCCTTTCAGGTCAAATGAACTTGAATACTGAAGTTTTTTTTAAAGTGAAAAAACAAACAAAACATTTCAGTTCATCTAAAATAATGTTTTACCCATTTGATATGGAATCACACACTTTGAGTCTCAATGCAGAGAATCATTTAAAATGATAAGATTTCTCAAGGGAAAGAAGGGAGATGATTTGTTTAGAATGCACTGCCATGAAACCCCTTAATATTTTCAGTTTTTTTCTTTCTTTGCCCGTGTGAAGTTCAGTGAAAAATTCAGGATATTTTATCACCAATAAAAAATCTCATCCAACTCAAATATAAGTGCCAGGACTACAAGGAGTTTCCATTTTCCTCTTTCCACCATCTACCCCCATTCCTTCAAAGGAATCATCATTTCAGGACCTCTGTATTTTTGTTGGGTTATTCACATAATATTGATAAACAAGCTGTACTCAGCACTGACTGACTTGTCCTTCAAATTGGCTTGTAGCCTAATCAAACTCAGGTCATTTGTCTACTAAATGAGATGTAGTTGTTAGGATGCAGTTCTCCTTGGCAGGCAACAGACAACTTTCCTATAGGGACAAATCAGACCCACCTCAAAATAAAAGCCTTTCAAGAATTAGGTAGCAAGGAATTTATCTCCTGAATTAAAGACATCATCTTTGTGCAAATAAGGCTTAAAGTGGTCAGAAACTGCATTTGTATTCCCTTTGCAGAGTGCTATAAAATTGCTTTAATAGTAATGACTGCTCTGGTCTTACTACAGAGAATGAAATCAGATTTTAAAAAGCAAATGCACAGTGCCCAGTAAGAAGGGCTGGGAAGCCTCTTACAAATATATATATGTATATATATGTATACACACACACACATACATGTATAGGGATACTTACATGTAATAATTGCTAAAATAAGAGAATTGTGTATTTTAACAGGGTACAAAGGCAGCTGTAGGGTTGATGGATGAAAAACAATCTTGATAGCTTTCTATTAGAAATGTTTTTAAATAAAGTCAAACCTGAGAAAACTATCAGAAACAACAGAAAATTGAGATATTAAGTTTTTTAAAACTCAGTTAAATTCTCTTTAAATGGTTTTAACCCAAATGGAAGCAAAGAGGACTAGACAAGTCAAGGGATGTTAGAGAAACAGTGGATGCTGTTAGGGATAAAAGTAGACAGCTGTTCCAAAGCTCCAAGTAGGCTGCCTCTAGAACTGGAACAATATTTAAAGACCATTTAGCCTCTAGCCTGTTACTTTTGCATAGTAACAAATGGAAATGTTAAAGCCAACACAAAAAAAAAACCCTTTCAAATTGCCTTTAAAAACAGTTGCTAAAGTAACCAATAAGTTAACTGAGAGCAACACTGACATACATGGTAAAGGCTTCCAGTAATTAACACGTCCTCTCTAAAACTCATAAAAACAGAGTCACTCCAGATCTGAGTTCCTACAATGACTTAGGGGTTTTGTCCAAATACTGTATTTGATTAGTTGAACTATATCATGTGTTTCTACCTGGTTAAGACCTGGTTAACCAAGCCACTCCTATTTTACCTGATTCTAAAAATACCTGTGATCAGCTGAACAGCAATCACAGGGAAAAAACAGAAATACAAAAACTATCCACAAATCATCAGCTGCAACACCACAGTTTATGTTCCATTTTGGGAATCAAGAGATAAAAAGCTGTTGATATTCATCTTCTTTATTCTTCCAAAAACCTTAATGTTTAGGTAATAGATCATACAAACGCTGGTAATTTTAATTATTAATGCATCCTGCCCTAAAGAAGTAGTAACGTGGTTCCCTCATCTGAAGTCAGAACAGATTCCATCCACTTTCAGTTCTTGCTGAGCAAGAGAGTATTATTTCTTCAGTGTTTCAACATAGAAATTCTTCATATTTTCCCATTAACTCAAAAAGAAAAGTCTACAAATATAAACAGAAAAGTTAACACTAACTGAACTTATTTTAAAGGAATGAAGTGACATTTGTAGCAAAGGGGAAGTAAGGCTGGAGGGAAGAGTAGTATTTTTTGGCAGCTGAAGAAGGCACATGTTGGGTGTCAAGGTCTGTCTCTTCAACAGATTATTGTTCCCAAAAAGCAGTTTCCTACCTGTCTCCTCAGCAACACAAGTACCACAAATACAGTCTCCTTCAGTTCACCTATTGTGCCTGTTCAACCAGATCTGAGACCATAAATCAGTGCTGAAAAAGAATGTTTCTGAAAGTCATACAAAACAGCATTTACTTGTCCAACAACAGCGCTACTCAGTTATGAAACAGGACATGAAAGTACCACAGTCAATAAAGATTCCTCTTTGCTGTGGTGCCCTGGAAGCTCCCATGAGTCCCCAACAATTACTTTGGAATTGCAGGACTCTGAATGATCTAGCACAGTGTGGGAGCTGGACATGTATTTATTGAAGCTGACACTAATCAATACCCATCACTTTCTCACTGGTTTCAACTTTATTAGAAAAATGATATCAACAGCTGCTGCTGTCCTCAGAAGAAAGCTGAGGGATGATGGCATCCAGGTGCTCTCATTGCCTGGTTCTCCAGCCTCTCTTCAAGTTAGCTCCAGGCTGCCTTTGCAATGTAAAGCTTTCCATTCGACCTTTCCTATATTTCACTTAGGATCAGAGAATTTTAATGTATTACTTTTTCCCTGTTTCCAATCTCTTTCTGGCTAATTTTCTCTTAAATTTCTGAAGCATTCAGAAAGGTTTCTTACATTCTGGTTTTAGTCCAAGGTGCCTTGGTCTCAAATACTGCAGTGCAGCTGGTCAACTCTTACATTTTTGCTGAATAACTGGTTCACCAAAAGCAAAGTTGTGATTGTTTTGAAATTATTTTCAAATCAAATCACAGGGGGTTTTACTGATTAAAAATAAATTAAATAATGTAGTAAGGACTCACATTTCATTTTGGTGAACATATATGCCACAATATGAAAGCACCCAACCAGCTCAGGCTACAGCAGAGAGGAGGACACAGAATCGTAGAATAGTTTGGGATGCAAAGGACTTTTAAAGGTCATCTTGTTCAACCCCCCTGCAATGAGCAGAGATATCATCAACTAGATCAACTTGCTAAAAACCTCATCCAGACTGACCTTGAGTTGTTTTCCAGGACAGGGCATCTAACACTTCTCTGGGCACACTCAGCCTTGCCAGCATAGGGGTGTTCATCTTCCAGTGACAGGAGCCAGCTCTGTCTTGTGAGGCTCCAAGCATGGCAAAGTAAGTCCATGCCTTAGGTCTTGAAGATATAATGTGAATTAAAGGAGTTAGTTCACAGAAAGATGGAAAGGGCTGCACCTTGCCAAAGGATTGGAACCTTTGGGAATTTGACACAACCAGGAATATGTGGGAGATCCTCAATCCTCCCACCTGAGAACTTGATTTTTTTGCAGAGACTGCCTCACTTTGAGCTTATAGTCTTGAGCTTGACTTCTTGACCAATTGAATGGGAGACTGTTCTCCAACTTTAGCAATGGTTCTTAGCCTGGCTAAAAAACAGAAAATACTGAGTCTAAACAAACAGCTTGTAGAGGGAGGGGAGGGGGGGAACCCACACCAAGCAAACCCAACCACAATGAAAAATTTACAATATGAAAAGAGGGGAAGCAAAGCAGCTTGTGAAGGGAAAAACCTTTTAAATGTTTTTTTCTTTTTTTTTCCTCACAGAGCAAGAGTTTCAAACTGTGGTATGAAATTAGTGCAGCAACCATTGCCCATTGCACGAGTGTTAGCCATCTCTTCTGACCAAAGGTGGGCTCCACAGTGAGGTTTTGATGTTTGGGGAAGCTAAATGTTTTTTGACAATTCCACTAAAACTATGTTTTAAAAATTTATCTGGAAAGCCAAGTGATGCTGTGGGAGACAAAAGAGAACACCAGTATTTGGATCACCTAAGGTACAAGAAAAGTCAGCAAAGAACAACGTGTCTGAGGCATTAACCTGCCAGGATTATATCTTAATGTCACAAATTTCAGATGCATTTGAAGTCTCACAATAGAGAAACTAAGGCAACTGATTGAACTTCCTTGTAAAAAGATTTTAAAAAACCCAAACCCTATAGAGTACAGCATGTGGTCTTTCCTCTATGTCCCAAATTCACCCAGGGAAACCAACTCCTCTTGCAGAAACCTTCAGTTGCCATTAGTCAGAGAAAAGAGAGAGTGAAAAAAAAGGACTTTCTCATCCAGCTGCAAAGGCAGCTCCTCTCTGTTTGTTTCCCAGCTTTCCAGGCCTGGATCTAGCTCAATCCAGACATTACTTAGAGCTATCAACCTCAGCAAGGCCAAAACATGCCCAAGGGTCTGTGAGCAACATCCTGCCCCGCTGGTATCAGCACCTTAATTTTAACAGGGACATGTTTCCACCTTCTCTCTCCTTGCAACTCAGAATAACCTCCAGAAAACCAACCCCCTTCTCCAAAACAAAGTCATGGCAAAACCCCAATAGGTTCTGTAGATAGCTATCTGTGCAAGGAAAGGTTCATGCCAAAAGCATGTGTGAGAGGGAAGAAGGGGTGTTTAGGTTTGGAAAGAAGACTGCTTTGTTTGGCAGATACATGTAGAGTATGACCAGGAGCCAGAGGGCTTTTGGAAGAAGCATTTTAATGTGCTTTCAAGTATTGGACCACAGATGGAAACACTGGTGAAGAACTGCAAGAAGAGAGGCTGACAGGGCCAAACGGAGCCATTTCATGTATGTGGGACCACCACAGCTCAGCTGGCACCAGCACAGCCTTCTTCCTACCCCTGCCTTCCTGGCACACGTTATCTTGGAATAATGCCCATGTGAGTAATACCAACTCTCAGCTTTTGAAGTTTGCCCAGATTTACGGATGCATGGGAAAGCAAGAGGCCAAGACAAGAGTAGAGATCCCAGGAGCTTCCCAATTCTTCCCCTTGGCACCTTGGGAAGAAAGAGAAAGAGGCTGGGAAGACACATTCAGGGACTGAACTTGTACCAGGGCAGGCAACGTGGGGCCAGCGCTTTCACCAGGCTCTGACCTGCTGGTGAAATACTGATTTTTCTGACCTGCTGGTGAAATACTGATTTTTCTGAACTGCTGCACTGGGACCACAGCACCTGGCTGCTGCTACAGCTCCTGCCAGATTCTCCTGCTCCGACTGGAAATCCTGCAGGGCAGGGAGTGTCCCTCATCAGTGCTGGTGTTTCCAGCCCGGGCTGGGCGTTCTGTATAACCATCATGTAAAGCAGCTGATAGTAACAAGCCATTTCCTCCCTGGAGCCAAATGCTTTCCAAAACTTCTGTAAATCTCTTAACATGAAGCTACCACAGCTCCATAATTATGGATGTAGCAGAAGGAGTAGACAAGCTGAATTAGGCTTCCGATTGCATGTCTAATTTATGTACAACTGCAGCCATTATAGATGCAAATTAAATAACTGTGCAGAAAATGGGTTTTATTAGCCATAACTAAAACCCAATAAAACTCAGTAACTCATGCACATCTCTGCACTGAATATGCCCCTCTAGAATGTCAATTGGAAATGTGAAAAAAGACCAGGATATTCTAATTCCTACTCCGAACAAAAGAAAAAAAATATGAACTGTCAAAGCGCATGTCTTTCTTCCACAACAAAAAAAACAGTAGACCTAATTGGCAATTTCAGAGCAACACATTGTTTTACAGACAGCAGTTCTATGCAGCTTTTAAACACATTATTTATACTCAGTCTTTCATGCCTGACATGGCTGAGAACAGTGTCATCTAACAAAACCATATGCTAAATGTAATTCAGCTTCACAAGAGGCCTGTTCTGACTGCCTGGCAGGTCGGGATTTAAAAGTTTAAACTCTAAGCTGAGGAACACTGTGCTTAACTTTGCAGCCCTTATGAGATTTGGGAAGTTGGGGGCTTCTTAGCATCACATCAACTGGGTCCAGGGCTGTGAAAAGCCTCTCTGGATGTTTTAATGCTGAAACCACTCAAATCTTCTGTCATTCAGACTTAGCATGAGAGCTGTCATGTCTAAGGAACCAGCGCTTACCTGTCAATTTGTTTAAAAGCAATAAAAAAATTGTTCCCATTAAATCAAGGTTAATCCTCCTGCATAGTTCTTACACAATTCCCTGCTATGTGTGATTAAACCTACTCCATATATATATATATATATAATACAAACACCTGGATAAAGGTTTATATATACCACAGTGTGTCTGCACTGTCTGTTTGCATCATTCCTTGTTTTGCAGGGGACAGGGGATTTTCCTGGCTGGCTGCATTACACACATGGAAGTTGATCACTGGGAGTGACCACTGGCCTCAGCACCCAGGTTCTCATGTACAGCCACCTGTACATGGCAGGTCAATGCACAGCCAGGATCTCCACCTACAGTGGAGATAATTCCCACACACATCCATCCTTCCCCGTTCAGCTGTAGGCAGAGGCTTAGAAAGGCTCTGATCTCCCAGGACACACATCCCAAGCTGGGTGGGATTGCCAGGTCCCTTCCCCAGGGTGCTCTGGCAGCCACAGGCAGGGCCAGGAGGAGACACAAACCAGCTCCCAGCAGGGACAGGCAGCAGACACCAGTAGGGGAGCAGGCAGAGTGCCACAGGCCCTGGGTCCCCTTGTCCCCAGGCTCCACTGAACGTGGCTTCCACTGGCAACATCTTCTCCCCCAGATACCCATGGACACTCCACTTCCTCAGCTGTCCCACTCCATGATGGATTACTTCTGACACATCATCTTCCCCAGTGCACACAGCAATACAGGTGGCATTTAGCACAGAAGGTTAGCAGGAACATTGTTGTTCCTATACTGCTTCCCAATGGACCTGGTCCTGGATGCTGTGTCCCACCAGTCATGAACCTCTCCTGCCAGGCTACAGCTCCTTCAAAATTTAAATATACCACAAGCACTGACTTCCCCTTAACTCTTGTGGCAGTTATATCCTCAAACAACTCCAGCAAATTACTTAGACATGACTTCCCTTGCCTGAATGTCTGCCAGGTAGTCTTAATTAAACTGTGCATTCCCACACATACTCTCCACAACACCCTAAGGGAGGTTTCCAAGATTTCCTCATTTTGTGTATTCCCTTGAATCATCTATCATTAAACAACAATAATGATAAGCAAAATGAAAAAGACAAGAATAGTTTTGTATCTGCAGAAAGGTAATGCACAAAAAAAAACTAGCTAGGAATCAGTTATTAGACAGGTCACTGTGCCTCTCCCAGACACAGATCCTGAGGTGCTGAGCACTTCCCTATAGCTACTGAAGTATAAAGTTTTCAAATCTCATGGTGATGAACATGGAGTAAAATCCATGAACAGGTTGAGAGCAGGTCTTACCATAAGAAGGATAATCTAAGTTGCTAAAAGAGAAGAAGGACCAGAAATACTGATTTTTCTTATAATTCAAATAGGAGAAGCATTTACATGGAATCATCTTCAGCTTTCCTAACCAAGAGATTCATATCAAAGGCATTATCATTTGATAATTAATTTTTTATGCTGCAGTTCTAGATTCAGATGTTACAGATTCCATTAAAAGCTTTAAAAACCTCAACTCTCAGTGAGCCCACTGCTCTCCCCAACCTGGTCCCTCCTCTTAAATCAGTGTTAGATCTGAGGAAGCATCCTGAGGCCACTGACTGCAAAGGAGCTCTGCAACAGAGCAGAGGGCAGGCAGGGCTCAGCACAGCCAGCCTTGGCACTCCAAGCAAACTCCTTCTCTTCAAGGTGAACTGCTCTGGAAACGGTGATTTCATAACATTGGGAACAGCCAAAGGACAGAGAATGAACCACACTCTTCAAACCTCCAGCTGACAGACACATCAGTGGGGCTGTAACATGACAGGAGCAACATCCTGGGCCCCAGGAGCCTGTGACAGAGCTCATGACATACAGAGAAGGTGAGTAAGGTAATGTTAGGCACACGTTTACTAATCCCATCGAGAAAAAAAAATCAGTTTAAGGAGATTTAGGATTTACACTTATCCCATGCCTGATTTAAAAAGATATTTTAAGATATCATGCATTTGATTCTAGATGTATTTTGTAGCTGACCCATTTCTCTTCATAATTAATTGTGATTTTGTTTTACTCCAGGATCAAGATACATATGGAAAAATGACCTGGGTTGCATCTGGACTGACTTAACAAGGTTACCTAAATTCTGGGTACAAGCCTCTATTGTTGCTGATGAGTGGAGGAGGAAAGAAATCACCTTGATTTTGTGACCCAAGCTTGACTTCGCATAGGTCAGCACTCAAAGAAATGCTCTATTTCCAACAGCACAATGAAATCTGGCAGCATTTCACAGCAATGCATATGGAAGTCCACAATGTCATCTCTGCAAAGTCATCTTTCAGAAGAGAAGTGCACCCACAGCTGCACTATGCCATCAAAAATTGCTCCACTGCAACCTAGACCAGGTTGTGTCAGGCACATAAAAACACAGCTGGGATTTTACAGTTGTAGCTAAATATTAAAAAAAAAATCCCCAACAAACCCCCCCAACAACCTTTTAATTAAAACCAATGTTTTAATAACTCAAGAAACTACCTGCTCCTACACCTGCTGCTGATGGTCAGTTGGCTGAGGACACTGATTTGAGGCAGAAGGTTAGGATGTTGGGAAAGAAGATGAAACAAAGATGGAAAAATGGGAGGAGGAGAGTTACACACACAGGCAAATTTTGCCTCCCTAGATTAAAAAAACAGGGGATATGGAACAAAGGATCTAATAAAAAAATAGCTACAGTCATTCACAGTGGTCTAGAGAACAGGAAACTCTATGTGAGATAAATGAATTATACCACAGGAAATGCACAGGTACATCCATTTCAGATTTGGACCTTGTATGTGCAACTGGTGTGAAACCACAGACAAGACTTGCTATTGACACCCGTGGTTTGTGGGCAGTGCTTCCAGTACAGGGGCAGGATGCAGACTCACTGCAGCCAGCAGACCTGCTGGGATCGTCTGCCTGGGAGACAGCAGTTCCCTACATTGCATACAGTGCATCTCTGTTAAAAATTAATGAACACTCAGGTACAGCTATCAATAAGGATGGACAAAAGGAATACTTGTGTGCAAGAGGTCTCTGTGCAGCTGAGGAGAAGAGTCACTTTCAGGCTTGCAGGCAGAACACCACACACAGGTACTTTGCTAGTGCAGCATCCCCAAGAGTCAGCACATCACCAGATGCCATCGATCCGTGCCAGGTTATGCAAGTTCTAGAGCACACTGCCTACAGAAACTTGCCAAAGCAGAGATCCTCTTAGTACTTAACTTGAGACGTTGTTAAGATTCAATTAATCTGCCTCCTTAAAGTACATTTACAGAAGGAAAATGATCAATAAGTCCACCATTAAATTGCATTACTTTGCATAAGTAATTTGGGACAATATGTTAAGTAAATGAATGAATAATCCTTGAAATCTACGTTCAGTAGGACAACAGCTTTAATAGCAAACCTCTGCTGGAAAGAGAACCAGCTATTCAGATTAGTAAATCTGTAAGGCAATTTAGGAATACCAAAAAACAATCAGTTTCATATTGAAAGCAAGTGGATTAACTTTAAAAGACACCAGCATAGCAATTTATAGTTATTACAATTTTTTTGACAACATAAATCTCCAATTTCAGCAGCCAGAGTAGGTGAAGCTTTAAGAACAAAGAGCTCATTGATTAAATATGTCTGTGCAGTTTGATTCTGAGAAATCGATCATCGTGCATTTCCTCCAACACTTTTTTTTTGTAGCATCCTCCTAAACAATTTATTATTATTGCTTATTGCTAAAATAGAAATGGTGATTCCACCACTCACAGCCCTAGTAAGTCACTGTCTAATACTGCATGGCTGCCCTGCTTATTTAAAGGGATAGCTCAGTTTATTATGAAAAAAAAAAGTTATTAAATGTTTCTCAGTTGTGTTTACAGTTGGTGGCTATTATTTTAAGAAATCTGCTTTCTTTGACTATATTTCCCTTGCCCCACCTATGTCGTGTCAAGCTCTGGGAATCACCTCTAAGGGAAAGGGTCACTTTTGGTTTATGAAGTATCTCCAGGCAAAAGCCAGAAGCTATAAACATGAATTTTTCATTATATTAATTGTCCTAGTTTAACTATGCTACATGACTCTTCAAGATAACTGATACAGAATTTTAATTGTGTGTGAAATATTCAGTCTTCATAAGCCTTCTTCCTAACCTTTTTTATACTGGAGGGAGCTTCTGCCAACAAACACTGCCTCTTAGCTAATGCTCAACTTTCTCTGTAATTCACTTTCCTGACCTTTTATTTTGACATTTTCACCTCATATATTAATTTCTGCCTGCACTGAATACTGCAGCATTATAATTACTTACATATAAACCTTTCATCACATCTTTCTTTAGATTTTGTTAGAAAATGATATATATCAAATAACAGCAAATTTCACGATAATCAGCTGGCCTTTGAGCAGAACAGGGACATGGCTGCAGGAGGAGATGATCCCACCTAAGAGCCTTTGTGCCTCCAAGGGTGGGTCAGAAGAGTGTTCTACTTTGAGAGAGCAACACGGGGCACCCAGAAGACAAGAACCAGCCTTTCCAGACCTCCTGCAGGCCCTGTGGACATGTCCTCGGCCTTGTCCTTGCACAGATTTACGGCAGCAATAAATTAAGCAGGACACTGAGCACCCTTGCAAGCATATTCCAGGAACCCCCACTGCCTCCCTCAAACTTCAGACAAGCTTGAGGATTACCCTTCTTATCCTGCTCGCTCCACTAATGGGTATTACTGGTAATTTAAACCACATTTTCCAGTGAGCTTATTACCCATATCAAAAAGAAAAAAAAAAATCACCAAACACAATACCCACGCAGGTTTTATTGCATATTTTTATCTAGGGCACACTCACACACGTTGAACACAGGTAAGATGCCCTGGCACACCGAAGCAGTCACATTCCATAAGCGTTTTTCTTGCTTTGTTTCCGCACTAGAAACAAGGAAAAGTGCACAAGGCATGATTCAGGTGATCAGCTTCAGCAAGATGATGTCCATTGGACCTGACACCTCCTAAATCCAGCCCAGTGACCCTCCTGATGCTCTTCCAGAGTAAAGACAGCACAGAGCAAACAGACCTTTGTGCCTCCCTGTAGGCACCACAGGCCAGAACCTGCCCTGCCTCACCCCGGGAGAGGGGACCTGTCCAGCTGGCAACAGACTCCTGGTTCAGCAGCTGTTCTCCATGGTACTTCTGACTCTTCAGGATAGAGATGTAATTCTCCAAACTGCCCAGGTGACTGCAATATCCCACAGTGACTTCCACATAACCTCGTGGATTTTAGCCCTCTTCTATCTTGCTGGCTCCTCTTCCCAGCACAGTGTTCCAAGCAGCATCTCTCCAGGGACAGGCCAGTGTTGGGATGACAACCCATGAGAAGCAAGAGCAGGATTTAATTTCTCAAAACCTCAGCCTAACTTTTTTCTAGTTCTGTTCCATCAGCTACCATAAAAAGTGTTTAAATTCATTCCCCAGCAGCTGCCTTCACAAAGTCTCTTGAATTTGACTGCTTTAAATACAATTCCAGACTTTTCTAGTTTTTTAATCTTTTAGTTGCACTGAAGGACTCATAGGACCTTCACAGCTGTCACAAATTTTTGATACGTAGACAGAAGAGATTTTCAAATAACGTGTGCAAGCAGCACAGATGTTCTTGCATTGTTCTTCCAGCTTCCATTCAGCCAAGGCCCTTAGTTCTGTTATTTACCATGGAGACCAGTGAAAAACTAATCCAAATATGTGGGTGAATCAAAGTAACCTTGTCAATAGTTCTGAGAAGTGGGTATGTGCTCAGCTGAGCAAGAGAGACAGAAAAATGTGCCAAAGCCATTTCAAGCATCCTCCAGTGTGAGCTGCAGGAACACTGGAACTGTGCGTTGGTGGAAAATCTCCCCAATTCTGCTATCCAGCCTTTTATTTTACTAGCTAATAAAGATATAACTCAAATGCTTGCAGACAGGAACAGCTGGGTATCTTTCATGTAGAGGTCTAAGTCATTTCTAGTATCCTGAACGTTAAACAGACTGAGATTCTGGTGAGATACATAATGTGCAGGATAAAATTGCACAACAGAGAAAAAGAAAGGTGCAACAGACTATGTGCATGCTGCCATATATTAAACACATTTTCTGGAGTAGAAAAGCATTTAGGAGCAACATCACAGATGCTATTGGGCTGCTCAGCCTTTCCTATAAGGTATTTCATATTTCTCTTCCTTCCCCTTATCAAGTTCCCATCTCACAGCAAGACAGTTTAGTGCTGGCTCAAACCTCCACTCCAAAATGTACAAGCGTATTTTCAACTCCAGACAATAATGAGAGGTTTTCCCACTAACTGAGAGCGCCACAGTTTCATCCTAATCTTTGCAAGACAACCAAAATGCAAATAAGAACATAAGCATTACTAAGCAGACATCATCTGTGCCAGAGATAACCCTGTCGCTGAGAGGACCGCGAGGTATTTCTCCCATATTTTTGCTGTCCAAGACCACCAGAGCAGTGTTTTGTTAGTACACTTGGAGATATCATTAGCTCAACCAACATTCTGCTTCACTGGTCTTAAAATCGAAAGAGAAGTCAGCCCAAAACCCCAACCACAGTTTTTGATTCTGACTTGCTAGGAAGAAGCAGAGAGCTCACAGTCATTGTCCCACTATTTTTTAAATACCGTTTCAAATCTCTCTGAGCAGATTATTTCAAAGCTTGATCCCAGCTCACCACAGAGTGATGCTCTTGTGGAACTCCTGGTAATAGGAAAAGAGCAGGCAACACAATGGCTGTTTATCAGAGCACATTGTAGGAGAGAAGCCTGTGCCCATAAAAGCACAGCCAGGTCCCTTGGGCCTGTCCAGACACCAGCACTGCTATTTAATCACTGAAAGCTGGAGGAACATTCAGAATTCTGGAACGCAAGTCAGTAAATTGAACAAGTTTCTTTCTTCTTTAACCCATTCCAAGGAATTTTCAGCAAAATTCTGAACTGCAGACAGTATGGATGCTTTATGCCCAGCACAAAGAAACAGTAAGAACTTTCCCAGGCTTGGCAAAGGGAGAAGGAAATCAGCTGTACTGGGGTTTGCTGTGTGTGCTCAGAGAGTACCTGCACAGTCTGGGGGATATTTCAGATGGCTCCAGCCATCTTCATGTGAAGGACACGGTATGTCCTGCCTGAAGTTACAGAACTTAAATCACTAAGAATAGCATCCTGCCCTGAGAATACAGACACAAATCTTGTTTTAAACTTAAAATTTTAGGTTAAAAAAAAAAAAAAATTCTTACTTTCGTTTTTGTGTCTTCACTTGCTAGGATTTCTCTGACTATAATCTCAATGTTGGATACACCTCATTTTTGTTACTCCTAATTTAGGGATAATGGCATCATCTAAAATGTATCCTCTTTTTAGATTACTCCGAACTGTAATTTCAATATACATAGTCATTTTTGGCCGTATGCTATTACCAATCAAAATTTACTCTGATTCTTTTCTATTAAGGTTATGAGTAACTAAAGGTAGTTAAATTGGTGTTAGGGAAAACAAAGGTTAAACTTATCTAACTTATAATGCAGAAAGATGCTGTCTGCATGGTAATGAGACATTATTTAAAACCAGGACTATATCCTGTGTTATCCCAAACCAATATATTAACTAAAATTTAGCCCAGTAATAATATACCCATATATTAACTAAAAATTGGCCCAGAAATAACAAAAGCATTTTGTTTTATTTAGCGTAGGAATGGCTCTCAGTTAAATGCAGTAACAGAGATTGTATTCTGCAGAGAGGGTAACGAGCCCTGGGAGAGGCACACACAGAGCCAGCACCATAAAGCAAAACTGTCTGCAAGAAAGTTTGTTAATCTCTGCTATGGGACATTTCCATTAAAACACATTTCATAAAGCCACAGGTTCATTCTGCCAAACCCAGGCAGCGACACCAACCCATCAGCAGGCAGAGCCACGGAAGACCTCAGTCTCTATTTAATGACCATTTCAACAAAACCTGCATTTACCCAGAGACCAACAGCAATTCATGTTCTGCACCATTTCCCAAGCCAGATACCTGAATCCAAACCTGTGTGTCCACAAACTTTTCTTTATTTTGCCATACAAGCAGGGGATAATTTCTTCTAAAACCTGAATACTCATGGAGCAGTTAGAGCATTCCAAAAGCAAGGGGGCTTTATATTCATAAATATTTTGAATATTCATAATAATATTCAAAAACACCATTAACACTGCCTTTACAGTAGGAGGTAGTATAAATTTATGAGATTAAATTGAGATGAGAATAAACAAGACAGAAGAGAAGGCTAAAGCTATTTATTACAAATACACAAAAGAAATATCACTACAACATCTCGAAATGAGAGATTACTTTTCTTTCAGCAGACCCCAAAGGTCAGTGGATTTGAATTACTTTAGAAAAGAACATGTTAAGTCTGAAGCTGAAAATCCACTGCAGAGAATGTCTAGACAGCGAGTCTTGAACCTCACTCCTAAATCAACTTAGCTGCAGCTCAGCTGTCCCTGCTATGTTTGTCACGCTGGGTGAGAGAAAAGTCTTGGTGAGGAGCAATCCCCAAAATCAGAAAGGTGAGCTCTGAGGGCCTGGGATGCTGCCCTGAGTGCAGGGGACAGCACATCCCACCCTGCACAGAGATGCTCTGTGTGAATGGTACCAGATCAGGTGGGTTTTTAAGGAGTCAATAATGTTCTGCCTGAGCTGCCAGGTGGATTTAACAACCACATCTGCAGCAGCAGCACTGGAAGCAGGAGCAGCAGACAAATTTTTAATTTACAGATTTCAAAACACTTAGAAAAGAGACTTTTATTGTTACACCATGGTACAGAGAGGGAAAATGCAGCTCTGGGAAGGAGGTGACTGATGGGGAGCAGACATCCCAGACCAGTGCCACACAACATCCCCCCTGGACCCTATGCCCACCAGCTATTCTGCACCTTTAATAGTAACAAATTTTCCATCTCTTATTTTTTTCAGGTATACTCTGACCACCAGCATGAGAAAACTCAACATCATCAAAACTTATTGTCCATTTTTCCCCAAAGAAAAGAATATAAAACTCCTTTCACTGATTTCTGATTCCATTGTTTGTGTGGATCTCCTTCAAAGACTCAGCTACAACATTGGGTTGTATTTTGCACACCAGAGGGTAAAAGCTGTAAATTGATTCACTTTGGATGCTGTCTTCTTCAAATAGAATTTATCAGACCAGCTCACTGTGAGGAATATTATGCAGGGGAGGAAGAGTGATAAATGCCATTAATGACTGGCCTGAGAACACGCAGGATGGAGCAGCAGGATAATGAATAGTGGGAGACTCCTACCTCCTGGTCATGGCTGCAGATCATTAGACAAAGATATTGTTTTATGCTACAACAGGTTCAGACACACTCCATTCTTTTGTTTAATCCATGGAAAATAGATTTAGCTGAGAAACAGTTATGCAGTAATTAAAAAAATAACAGAGAAACTTCCTCTTTCCTGCTTTTTTTTTTAAATTTCTTCCTTTCATTCATTCCTTTGGTTTTTTCCCCCCTCTCCCACCCCAAACATCCTTTTTTGTTTGTTTTTGTGTTTTATTTTCCCCAGATAGAGACAGAAAGAAGTCATACCATCATGACTGTGCCTTAATCTTTGCCACTCCTTGGTCTGACTCTCTTTGATTTCAGAAAAGATCCTGGAGCTAATAAACAACTAAACCACAGAGGAAAGCCACCTGGAAGATGTATTGCAGAAAGAATTAAACATCTTTTTTTTTTTTTACTTTTTTTTTATTATTATTTGTCTAAGCAGCCAGGAATTGCAAAAATCTTTAGAGCTTTGGGATTCACGAGGTGAGACTTATGAATTTGGTAGCAACTGCATGCAAATATCAGTAATTTCATATAGCCATTCCAGTGAGGAGAAAAATTAAAAAAAAATCCTGAAGAATAAATGGGAAGAGAAGGGAACTAAGGGGTGGTGCAGAAATGGAAATGTCAGAGAATGTCGCAGGCAGAGGGTAGGTATGGGAATAACAGATCCAGAGCAAACCTGCTGGAGATGTTAAGAGCTGGGAAAAGATCAAAGTGATAAGAAGCAGGAATGGAAATAACCTTTAATTCTGTGCCTATAAGACGATGTCAAGAAAACATTGCAGCAAAGGCCAGCCAAGGTAACATGGAATGAGGCCTAGTCATGCGCTCGGAGCTCTGCTCGTCTTGGTCCAAACCTACAGCTTCTGTCCCACTTTAAAAGCATTCTGCTAAAAACAGTACAGGGAAGCTCTGAAACAAAGATGAAATACTTTGGGGGTATTTAGTAAACCAAAGCTATAACTGCAGTTTTGTAACTCTTCATACATCCCAGCTCTGCAAAGATGAATTTTTGCTTCTTCTCTTCCAGACATGGAGATGAGCCAATTCCACTGCCCCTAAGTGCCATTTGTGGCACCATGTTTAATTAGGTGGCAGAGTAGGGACAAAAATGACCAAATAGGCCTTTGCTCCCAGCACTCTGTTCCCCTTCTGGAGACATCTGGATATCCACTGCACCCTGCCCTGAATGACTACTCTGGGTTTACTAAGGAGAGAAGTAATGAGCAGATGTCTTCTCATTGGAAATCTCATCATTATTACTTTGCTCCAGAGTAGGTACAACCTGCCCAGATGCTCCCAGTGCAGGTCCTACAGCCCAAATCCCCTTCTTGGAGGACACACAAGCTCAGCCAAATACTTATCTACTTGCCTTCAAAGCTCTGCTGGAGCACTCTCAAAACTAAGATTTTCCTGAGTTGAGAAGAGTGTGGACATAATTTAATCCCTGATCCAAACATGGTTTTGTCTTTTGAACAGCTGTTTATACCTTCCTCATCCCTATCCCAAAGTGCCAAAACACTGCCAGGAAAGGGTTGAGGATATTACAACTTGTTCCCAATCTAGAAACACCAGAGAAGTCTTAACTTTACCAGAGCTACAAAACCAGCTCTGCAAAACTCAAGACGCTTAAAAAACTTGGCTAAAACCTGGAGAACTGCTCAGCTTTTGAGCAGTATCCGAATTGAACCACAGGGAAAAACTGAGGTTCGTTCATCACTAATTAAGGGCTTAACTGACATTACCAATGCCTAGCATATGTTCCTCCCTATTAGCTTCCAAGAACAACAACAGGCACGCAAGATTATTTTGAGCTGGAGTTGAAATAAGGTGAAACATACCTTAGGCCAACAAAGTTTCCCAGAAGGAACAAACATTTTGTTTACTCTGAAGTCAATTCTAAGGCACAAAGTGTTTACCCAACTTCAGCAAACACAGCCATGGACCAGCCCCATTTCCAGCAAACTGAAGTCGGCTTTATTCTTAATTCTTCTTTTCAGCAATTTCAGTTTGCTAATATTAACCTGAGTGGCAATATATCATATTAATGCCCATGACATTAAATGAGCACATATTTTGAAGTTGTAAAGTTTTTTCATGGGTAGTTGTACGGGATTCTGCTGGTTATAACAGGGCTGATATCTCTTGTGTCTGCATGATGTTTTCTCTAATGCATGTAGATACAATATCCAACATAAAATATATGCTTGTGATGGGAACTACCCACACTGAGCCCTATCAAAGACCTCAAAAAGGCTAAAGTGAGGCTCTGTGGAGCACAGAACTTGCTCCATGGAAGAAGTTTAATCCTAAAATGGATTTCTTCCCATATTATGGTTTCAAACTACACAGTGCTCACTAACATCCTTATCTGCAGGCACATATGGAGTTCCAGAAAACTTGCTATGATGCTTTTACACTTAAAAGTTTATACGGTCAGAGGCTCAGATGTCATTACTCATGAGCAAATAAAATTTCAGAACTGCGAGGCACTATGGAAAATGTCAAAAGCAGTTAATCTCATTTTCATATAAGTTTTTACCCTCATCATTTAATCAACATCATTTAATGTTATTGTTTGTTATACAGGGGAAAAAATATCACTTCTATTTTTAAAATGGAACACTCAGTTAATAAAGCAGCATATTTATTTATTACTTTTTAAAAATCAATCTGGCTCTTACTAAAGCCAGCAGAAAATTCCATTGATTCTACTGGGAAATGGGTCAGGCCTTCAAATATAGGCCAAAAAAATAAGGTTTCCTGCAAATGTAGAATAGGTTATACCACTGAAAGACCTAAAGTCATCCCATCCCAGCTCTCCTACAAATACTGGGTGGAGGCACAGGAGGTTTCTCCCACTTGGCCCAGGATAACTCAGCTCAGTGCAAGGGGAAGGGCTCACCCAGTGGCTTTTGTAACACATTCCAGACTGGAACATGCACCTGAACTGAAAGCAAGTGAAAACATTGCCATTTTCTTCGGGGATCAAAATTTTCATCATTGAAAGGCGCTGCTATTTATTTTGCTATGTCGTGCCCCATGACAGTTTAATATTTTAGGGCTGAACTCCTGCCAGCTCTCCCTTCCTACCACCTCTGGTAGCTTTTGCTAGAAAATCAGTTATCACTGGCTTAAATAAACAGCTGGCAGCAGGCAGATTTCCATCCACTGTGAAAAGGTCAGACACATCCCAGACTATTTTTAGTGTGTATTTAGGGCCCATTCAGGCTTGATTTATGCCTTCTTTTAATTCAGAGTTAAGAATAGTATAAAGTTGCAGTACTTTAAAACTCATTAAGGAAACATCTAAAGGGAAAACCTAAAGACCTTTCAGTGACCCAAGATTGATTTCAGTATGATTAGCAACAGAAATGAAAATTCACTTTCTTGCAATAAAGGATAGTTGCCTTCATCATTATGTTAGAATTTAGTCTTAAACAAATTATATTTTTAAAGCGTTGCTAGTGTTTTATGCTGTCGGATGAAGCAGTTTTATCTACCAAAATCCAAACACAATCTCAGTAATTGGGATGTTCTCAGGCTTTTAAAAACACTTTTTGGTACCTAAAATGTCTTCAGTAAGCTTGACTTCTCAAGAAAGCATGGCTCAGCAATTTTTGAAAACAATGCTTTTGCAAAAGTATAAAAATTTTAACTTAGCAGCTACCTTCAAAAATGTAGGTCACCCAGTGAACTCAGTGGAAAAATAATCAGGATGCTTGTTCTCTTCAAGCTACCCAAACTATCTATGAAATTTTATTTCCCTTTTATAGATTGCCAAAGTCAACTGTGTAAGAGATGCTCAGTTTTGATGTTGCTTCCATGAGGAAAGACAACATGCTAAAAACAGCTGGGGACCCAACCACAAATACATCCAGGGCAGAGGCCTTCATGAGAAGTGCTGTGAAGGGGCATTCAGCATGATTTCAGGGGCTGAGGGGAGAAAAAGAGGGAAAACATTTTTGTGAAAAAGAAGTCCTGCTTAAAAGATCAACTAGGAAACCTCTCTTTCTATTGAGGCATAGAGTTTTGATTCTCATCAAACACATTTCAAAGTGGTGTAGAACAGAAAAAAATAAAAAAAAAATCTCAGTTGTAGTCTGTCGTGGGGGAGGTGGAGAAAAATTAGGATTCAGATTTAATCCATGAATAGCAACTGTCACACTAGGAATTTAGCAGCCAAAAGTGACCATAATGAAAAGAACCAAAGGAGTCATTTACTTCTTCTCCCAGGCACGAATTTGTACATTTATCTCTCCCTGAAGATGTTATTTAGATAGATAGATAGATAGACAGACAGACAGACAGGTATGAGTCTTTCACACATCCAGAACAACAAATTCCAACAACCTAAAAATCTGTCACTGAAGACTTCACCTGTCTCCCAGAAACTGTAATTGCTTTCTTAGTATCACTAATGAACGGAATCTCTGTAACCTACATTCAAGCTGTCAAACCTTGCATCCCACTAATAGTCACAAAAACCAACATATCTCTTTGCTCTGCATAAAACATACACTATTTTCACTAATTAAACTGTGGAATATAGAGGCAATTTAACTGTCTTTTCATTTCTTAGACATATGTTGTTTTACTCGAAGAAAATATTTTTTAACTGAAAAAACGAGATTAACTGTAGAAAAACGACCATGAAAGCAGATTGGTAAATGTGTATGATGGAATATAGATAAGATTTTAAAATAAAATAGCATTTCCAGCAATGAACAAAAAAGATGATATTTATTAAATTTTGTTTTCCCATATCAACAAGAAGCATAGCTGTACTGGACTCCCATTCTGCCAAACATTCTTCTGCCACTGGCATCTTTATAGGTAAATACAAGAAGCATTTGGAAAGGTACCTTCTTGCCCATGTAAGTTCCAAGAATTCCTCAATATTACCTCTGCAGATTAAGAAAGAAGCTGAAATTTCTTAACTCAGCAAATGAGATGGGGTGGTTTGCCCTTATTCCTTTCAGGAGAGTAATTGTTTCTGCTTGACTTCTCTGTCTTTTCAGTAACACACCATCAGCAGTGTTTGCTCAGTAGCTCCAGGAAATTGGCCTTTGGGTTGAAATCTTGCACAAACTTCATGCACCCACCCCAGTGAGAAACCTTTCATATATTCCCATGCTTGTGTATTTTTTGCACATCCTTAAGAACAACCCACTCAGTACATCCAGAAGGAAGGTCAAGTCACTTGTGTACAGTTTAGCAAAGCTTAGCTTTTCATGAGCTCCTTTCCATCCTGGAATCTGCTGATGTGAGAGGTCTATCCTACAAAAACACTACACAGGTGTAGTGGAATTTCCCTGACACACCCAGCTCCAGGGCTGTCGTTGTCCTCACAGCACTCCCTGAATCTCTCATACACCTTCCCCTGCAGACAACTCAAACTAGGTCACTATCCATGGAGTGAGTCATCGTGCCCAGCTGGAGCATCTGATGCAGCTGGCTGTTCAGGAATCTGTTCACCTCAGATTCTCTAAAGAGTCAACAAAGATAAAATGGCATCTCCTGACAGTGATTCAGAAAAAGACACCAAAAAATGCTCCGAGTCCTCTTCAAGAGGAAAGCAGTGATTGTCACTCAGATTTCTAGAAAATTATCAGAGCAAAGGAAAAACTCTGTAACTAAATATTTTAATGCACATCCTTTGATATTGCATTTTGAAGAGCAACATATTTTGTAATGAAGAAAATCAGTAAAGGAAGCCCAGACACTTATAATATGACATTTTCAATACCACTTATCAGTAGTGTAGATATAGATTATTTAGGCCTTCTCCAGCAATCTGGTGCTAGAGAAAACCAATGATATCACTGAGCTGTGGATTAACTCCCACTGGAAGTACTTCAGGAATCAATCACTGCCCAGCAATCCATCAGAAAACACTTTGAATCACAGCAATGGGAAACAAAAATTACAGATGATCCTTTTAGCTCTCTAATACCAAAAAATAGAAACCCCATGCTAAAATAGCATTTCTACAGCATCAGTGTTAAAGGTTTTCTCAGCAACAAAGGTTGCTTACTGAAAATGTTTTAATAGTGCCCGTGTGACCCCAGCCCTGAACCTCAGCCCTCATGTATTATGATGCAGATTTCTAGATCTTCACATACTCTTTTTTCCATTGAACCCTTGACCATGCAAGAAATAAACATGCATAGACATGATTCAGGAGAGGACAATAAATATTTTTCCATGGAATATTGTTTATCAGACATTCCAAAAGATGAGAAATGTGAAGAAGCAGACTCTGCTCTATTTCATGCTCCATGAAGACTTTACTTTGCAGGTACCACTAAGTATGTGCCAGAGCCATCTGGCTTGAAACATCTTCCTTGGATTTTCAAAAGCCTCAAGTTCCTCAATCTGCAGCTGGGCATTACAGCTGCTCAGTGTGTTCTGACTGTTTAAAGCACTCAAAAAAAAAAGGTGCCTCAAATGGGTCAGAATACAAGGGAAGTTCCAGCTCCAACCACTGGTTACTTGGTTCTCTTCTCTGTAAGATGTGGAAAAAACACTCTCTTCTTGTGGAGGGCTATAAAAATACATGCATTAGTGGCTGCAAAACATCCAGTTAGAGCATCAGAGAAAAACCCTGGAGAAAGTTCAGTCATCAGAGCAGGGATGAAGGGAAACCCTGGAGAGCAAACAGAAAACAAAACCCTAAGTAGCCTGTCCCTGGAGAGCCTTTTTTTACTCTGTTCATCAAGTACAGCCTGAACAGCACTGCCAAAAGCCAATCTGGCCCGAGCCTCCAGTGTAACTCAGCCCTGGCAGACACCTGACAAAAAAAACCTTCAGCCCAAACCAGGAAGGTTTGGCAAATTTTTAGCAAAATTAAACCCAAGTTCAATAATAGGAAGCATCATGTAAACTCAGCGATAGCTGACACTACCTACTCTGCTTACAACTCTGCCACCTCTCCAGATAAAGCAGCAGCTTCCAGCTGCCCACACGGAGATTCATTGAGGCGCCCGGAGGAAAGAACCGCGGTGCTTTGTTCGGGGGAAAGTGCGAAATTTATCATATGCCTTTTATTTTTTGCTTTCCCTTTTCCCCTTACTTCAGACTGACAAGTGCAAATTAAAATTTCACACCCAGCCTCATACAGGGAGCATGAAATTCTGATTTGGAGGGTTTAGGTAGATTTCTCCAGGATTACACGGATGGCAGCTGCCCAAGTCAGTGCCACTGGGTCTGTCCTGGCCAGCCTGCCCTGCCCTTGGGCAAAACTTCTTGGTGCACATGTTTAAAGAGGAGGCAATGCAGATGTAGCACTAACTACATCTTTTTATTATTGGTAACAACAAAACACATTCATGCTGGAAAGTACCCTCAGATCAATCGGATTGAGCCCATACACACTCTATGGAGAGATGTCTGGTTCTCAGTGTCACTGCAACAGAGCCACTTACAGGATAATCACAGATAACCAGAAGATTCTCATCTCTAAAGACCTAAAACTTAATACATTATTCACACTGAACACAGATTTTTACTGCACTATTTCTAGGAACAATAAAGGATTTATTATTTTGGATAAAACATTTTTTAGATAATACCTATCCTTTAAAGCTTATTGACATTTAGGATTTAATAGCAAAGACTGCAGTGAACTGATGAGCAAACCATTTAAAGAAATAGGTTGGCTACATTAGCTAGGAATTTTCTGGCACCAGTTCCTATATTTTAGTTAGTATACACAACAGACATTCAATGAGCTACTTTTCTCTTTGCAGAGAACCACATTCTCCCCATTTTTTGAGATGATCTAGCACATGGAAAAGAAAAAGGTGGGACTAGAATCAACTCTGAGTTGTGCTGGTAGATATTTAGTGCAATCTCAATAAATTCAATGTCCCTGAGGAGTTCTGGACCATCACCAGTGTACCTGAATCTTAATGACTCCAACTCTTAAAAAGCCTCCATATGACACAGACCTAGGAATCCTACACTCACATTATTAGGGGTTTTGGTCATCATTACATTTGGTTAGCTCCGAAACCTTATAAATTCAAAGTCCAGATATGATGCCATTTCAACACCACACAGCCAAAACAACTCTGGAAAAGCATCCCTTACAGAAAACAACTACACCCAGTGTCAAAACAGCACTGCACGATTAACAGCGGCCTCCACACTTGAACATTACTTTGTCCCAGTTTTGAATCCATAAAAAACAACCCTGCTCAGTCAGGATGTTTTAATCACTGGGACTTATTTGGGAATACAAACATATGAATAAGAGTCATTCCTCCATCCAACACCACCAAACCACAGCAGAACATGAACTCTGCTCAAGGACACACATCTACTCAGCTGAGGACTCTGCTGCCAAACTGCCTACCCATTGCTATATTTTTCTTGTTTTAAGGGTGTGGAAATCTTTCTTCACTTAAAGGCATCCTCCTGGCTTATTGTCCTAGATCACTTACCTTCTGGGTGATAATTGTCAGTACAAGCATCAGTGTGGGTATGGAGATAAAGGTGCCTTATCCCAAGCAGAGTTTGTCTTCCCACAGAACTAAGTTACACAACGACACCAGCGAGCTTGTATCATTTTAACTACAGGAGGTTACATTAGTACGATTTCTGTATTTACATAAAGATGAAGAAAAAAAAATAATGATCTACAGGAACTAAAAAGTACATCTTGATTGAAAGATGGCTGAGACAACCTGATAACAGCTTATATGTCTACAAAACACTGGCACATGGAAGGGAAAGAACTTTTTTTAAGAAGAAAGTGGGGGAGGGTTAGCTACAAAGGATAGATTGTGAAAAATTATTAAACTTAGACCCAAGAAAACATTTTTAAGCAGTGAGATCATTTAGACTACAACGTACGCTCCAATTGCAAATTGTTGAATTTCTTCCTCTGGAATTCTGCTAAATGAGTTTGAACAATGCACAGCAGGGAGTGGTGGGTCAGGGGCTCAGGGTGCACCAAAGGACCAGGGAGATCATTTCCGTAGCAGACAGAGGATACTGACACTGCTATACAAGTGACTGCAGAGATCTGGAATATCTGGCTCCTGAATCTAAAAGGAAGATAAACAACTCACATTCTAACTTCATTTCCATGGTTTTGCTTGCGCTGAGAAATCATCCATCTATGGAAGGCAGTGAGGCACAGGGGAGAGCAGGGTGGGTTGTAAGCACTGCAGAGTGTCCCTCCACAGGGAATCCTGCATTTCTGTGGGCTACACAGAAATTAACTACATTTCCTGCCCATTTGGTCAGAGGGAGTGGACATGCAGAATAGAAAGTAACAACCTCTTAAAGACAAGTAAGATTTGAGAATACCACAGTCAAAAAACAGATTGGAAATATCAAATCAAAACAAGACTTTGATAGTAATACAGCAAACCATTATTAAGCACTCAATGATAGAACAAAAATACAGTCAGCACCAACTAATAGCAAGGCAAATGGCTTACACCAAACAGTCTGACTAAATGCTTCTCCATCTCAAGTAGACAAAGACTATTATGTATGAATCTGTCTAATCAAGGACTTATAGCCTTGGTGATAAACCATTTGCACCAAATCCTCAACTTTTTTTTCCTCCTTTCAGCTAACTATATATTACTTGGAAAATTCAAGCTACAGTTCAATCCTGCTTTGAAAAGAAAGGCTATAAAATCAAAATAGGCTCTGATTTTGGCCAAAATTTTTCTGTATTTTTCCAGAAGGGAAAAAAACAAAACAAGAAAGAGAAAAAAATTAGATATACCTTTGTGGGTGGCCTCTTGCAAAACTGGCAGAAAAAACCCACTACTTTCCAGTTTCACTTCTATATTCAGAAATGTTTGCATAACTTTTGCATTTGGAAAGGATCTTTCATATTTCAGGGGAAGATGGTTCTATTAAGAAAAAAATTCTTTATTCAATAACAACTTCCTTTTGTCTTCTTCATTCTGAATATAGCAAAGAAAGCTTCATCTTGTTCAACAACACTATCCAAAATCCACTGAAATTTAATTCTTATCAAACACTATCCTAACAATGCCCTTGCCAAGACTGCATCCTTGAGACCAAGGTTTTGACATTATTTTGCTCACCCAAGTTTTCTCCTGCTTTTGCTCTTTCTCTTCCCAGAAATTTCGCCCAGGTGGAATTAAAGAACACTGCTGTTTACCTCACATTTTTAGATGTCCAAATGCTTGACCAAGCTACAGGTGTTTTGAACCACTCCTCCAAGGAAAAGCACTGGCCATGAGGTAACCAGCTCCAGAAGCCCAGTAAATCTGGTGCAGCTGCAAGGTAGTGGAACAAGTGAGCCACACACATACCCAGTAAATTTGGGACACCCTTCAGCATTGTCTTACATGTCTAGAGCATGGTCTGAAATCTCCAGAGCACGTGCACCAAGCAGGATGTAACTGGTTTGTACTGGGATTACAACATGTAGGTGGACCAGTGCTGCAGGACATGCAGCACACAGAGTCCCAGTCTTGCATATTAAATCCCACACAACTTGGATACTGCAGATTCACTCTGGTCAAAGCACACATAGATCCCTTTTTGGAAAATCCTGACAGAATGATGATCCACAGAGCCTGACAGATTTGTCCAAGTCCTATTAAAAAATCCATCAAAAATCAGGTGACACTGAAATTTTTCATGCAACTCAATCATTTAGCCATAAGTATATAGACTTCTTGCAAGATACAGCTAAATCAGCAAAGAACAACACTTCAGACAGGAAGGCAGATTGGAAGATTCGAGTATCTTGACACTGCCTAATTAAGCTATGTTGCTTTTCACACCAGGACTGCCAGCAGAAGGTAAAGCATATTGCAAGCATACAGTTCTCTGTACAACCAGACATTAAATGGCACTCCTGCTTTGCTTCCTCACTCCTCTCTGTGCCATTCCACCTTGCCTGCCCACCGTGCTGGCAGGGAAGCACTGCACAGGCCATGCACAGAGCTGCTCCTCCCCAGGGATCAGGTGAGTTGTGCTGTTGTGCTCATCTTGCCCGGGAGCCAGCGGAGCTGGGGCTGGCAGAGACAGGGCACCACATGGCCATGCTCTAAGCAAAACTCTGAGGAGTTTTCTCCTTGCAAAGGGCAAGAGCCTGGAGCAAAGGAAGAACCTGTGGCCGTGGTGTGTCTTTAGATCCCTCTGCAAAGAGAGAGCAGATCCCAGATGGATTTCCACAGCAGCCTCCTCTTCCAGCCTGAGGTCAGCACTTCCAAGGGAAGGAAATTCAGCCCGAGCTCTTGGCAGTGTTTCTGAAACATCCTGTTAAGCACTTTATGTTTTGGTTTTTTTAAGAGTCAAATGTGAAATGAAATTAAGTCCAAGGGCTTACACTGTCATTAAAGTGACTGTGAGAAGGAGAAACAAGAGGAGAGTGGCTAATGGGAATACAGAGGTCAGACCAGGAGCTTCAAAGTCTGTAGGTGCCTTATTGATTCTCCCTTCAGATCCTGAAACCAATAAAATTATCTTCTTGAGATCCTTTCTGTAAAGGCTGAAGACAGTGATTTCTCCTGGGTATCTGAAGAACTTGAAGCTTTTTTTAAAAAACTTGAACTATTTACCTTTATTATGAAGGAAGTGAGAAAGGTGTTTGCATGTAACAACGACTTCTGGAAGAATGTGGAAAGGACAATAGTGCAGGATGATTTTGGTGGTAGTGCCCAGGCATGCCTCTTTCTATTGTTTTTAGCTTTATCAGAATTGAGAGGTGCTTTGCTTGGATTTAATGACTATTTTGGGATTTGGGGAGTAAGGTTTTGTGTTTCAAGCCAAATTTGTCCATGAATGAGAAATTCTTCTAAATGCTGACACAATATCAAATTCTTCCAACAATTTCACTATAAATTGGGAGAAAGAAAAATGCAGTAAAAGTCCTCATGCAACATGACATCTTGGCATAAAGTGGTCAAAATACTGAGAGGGCATGATGGATTCCTTGGAAAATGTGGATGACATACCTGAAAGATACTAGGATATCTGGGAAACATGGGAATCACCAAGACATCACCTGGAGACCTAAATCAGACCAATTGTCATTTAAAAAATAAACAAACAAACAAAAAGTGACTCAGCTGGGCAAGACAAAAAGAGAGGAACTGGAAGGACAACCAGTAAAAACAGAGTTGATGAGTCTAAGTTTTAGACTTCTTGCATCTACACAGTAGAGCTGAAATCATTTTGGTGAACTGAATAAACATACAGAAGGACAGCCCAATGTGAATTCAATCAATTATTGAAATCAGTTGAGAATTTTTCAGAAAATTGGAAAAGAGGGATGAAAAGATACTTCTACATGCACACAAAGCAGTGATTTTTGGAAAGTAGTACGGGAAAAGAAGGCCCTATGTATTTCCTGCAAATTGGATTAAAAACAAAGTATGAATGGAATAGTGAGATTGAGCACAGTGAAGTGCATATCCAAAGAGAGAGCTGTACAAAGAAAATTCAGAAAATTAGTTAATCAGAAAGCACAAGGAGGAATGGAGGTGCAATTGTTACCAAGAGAGTTTAACAAAATTAGACCCCACTTCTGAATGTATCTAACAAATGCTGGAGGAAGGTGCACCTGACAGGTGAGAGAAGAAATACAGTGCTCATTAAAACAAAAAGGATCAGCATGGAAATCCTGTGAAAAATAACTTGGTTATTTATGATCTAGAAGCTTCTTATCTGGTTCATTAATGACAAATTGGCTGAATTGGTTGAAACTAATGATGTGTTTCTTGACATAAGGGAGGATATCAGCAAAGCATAAGTGGGGAGGAAAAAACCATCTTCTGGTGGCCAAGCTGCTGAAGGGCAGAAAAAGACTCTGCCTGAATTCTGAGCGAATGAGATGAATGCATATGGCACTGTCACAAGCCTTTGTCTGTGCCCTAAGTGGTGAAAGGACCTTCTGCAACTGGAAAGTAGCACAAAGCACACAACCTCTGCAAGCTCTACAGTGGGAAACCAGGGAAAAATAAATATATTTTTAAAGCTGTTCTGATAATTTTCATGAACAATGAAAGATGCTGCTGTCTCTCCACAGACATGTAAAGGGATGTTAGAGAAGCACCTGTGTAGTGTAGCTTCATTAGGAATACCTGGGTCCATTCCATCATGTCCATCCATGCACTCCATCATTAGCAATACACAGGTCATGTTCTCGATGTTCAATTCTTAACAAAACTTCAAGTTACAAAATCTCAAAGTAAATCATGAAACCAGAAGGCACAAAATTAATCTAAACAGAAGCAAAGACTTTGCAACTCAAGCAAATTCAGACATCCAATTTCCCACAGCCTTGCACTGGGTCTGCCCCCACTATACTCACTGGGAATTTTTCCATTAAAATCATCATGAACAGGATCAAGTGCATGGCTTGGCTGAACCCTATCCACTTGCCAACCAGTAATTTATTATTACAAAGGCAGTTCCCAGAAAATGCATTCGTATAAGGTCTGTGAGAATTAGCCATCACATAGCATGCCTTGCCTAGGGGGATTTTGAAAGAGACACAGTAATTTATTTGGTGGGAATACAGTTCCATCTCCCATTGCAAAGACTACAAGTTTTCTTTTAAAAAACTTCAAAAAACTGAAATTATCTTAAGAAAGAAATGTGGCCTCCTAGCTAGGGATTCTTTCTTCCAAAGATTCTTGAAAATGCCTCTGCTGTCACTTCAGAGACAATCAGACTTTCCAGTTGTCTGACCTGAGACCCACAAGGTCTGGAAATCCTACCAGTGCAATCACTCTGATCTGCTGCAAATCTCCAGAGCTGAGGTGCACCAGTTTCCTTGCAAGGAACACTCTGCCCTTTGCTGGCACTTTTCTCCGGGGTTTCAGCAGCACAAAAGAACATCTAATTCTTTTCAGGACATCTGGTAAGAGGCTCCCATGTGGAACAGCAGGCAATCCATCATTATGGAGCAGTAAATGCCTCCACAGAGATCTAAGGCTTTACTAATTCAGGCTATGTGCCCTTCCTAACCAAAGCCCACCACCATCACCAATGACCAGTGGAACAGGAGCACAAAGGGCCACCTCAGGATCCCCAAAGTCAGCTAGCACCTGGAATTAAACCATAATAAGAGTTCCTACAACATGTTTGCACTCATCCCACCTGTATTCCACATCCAGCCACAAATACAAACCACATCCACTGCCAAAAAGTGGCGAAAATTAACCGCTTGGGGCTGGCGCTTGATGTTACTCACCAGCAGTGGAGTCTTAGATAAAACTTCCACCTAACTTTCAAGCTCTGATTTTATTCCAAAGCCTGTGTTTTCTCATCTGCATTTTGTTGCTATGCTGTTGCCTGCACATTTTGCAGTAGACTGATAGATTTTGCCAGTCTTCCAAAAATATTCTGCTTCAGTAATATATGACCTGCAGGTTAATATCTGAAATTCTACAATGGGTTGCCATGGAAATGTCAATAGCATCAATTTCTCTGCACACATTTAATTGGGATATCCTAGAAAAATACCTGGAAATTTAGTAATTATATTCAAGTCACCTTACAGTGACTCAAAATCTGATTTTCTCCTTCTCTTGTATTATACTTCATTGAAGTCAGAGTAGCATTTTTGGGCTTCCTAGGACATGTAATAGCCTTAGCTAGAGTCTTTGGGCTGCTTTTTGTAACCATTTCATTGTTTAACAAGTCTCCAGAGTCTCTGCTTAAAGAAAAACAAAGCAAAAAATACTTCAGCTTACCACTAGAATACAAAGTTAACATGTATGATTTTCAGCCTGCTCTTTAGTCAACACTTTCTTAAGAGGGACTGAGAAAAGGCTACATTGAACTGTCAGAAAGAACAGCCAGCAAGTCTGTGAACAAGGACTCAAGCAGTGATTTAATCTATGGCTTTAGACAATATATCGCTTTAAGCTCGGGCTCCTGAAAGATCTGACTTCCCAACCTCGAGAAATACATTTTTTGATGTACTGAAGAAAAAAACTGCTTTAAAAGCCACATAACAAATAGTTACAAGCCCCAAATATCTAGGGTTTGGCATCCCAAGTTTCATTGTGAATAAAATGTAAACAAGAGCTCTGCAAAATGAGATCCAAACTCCTGCCCTGCTCCACAGGGAAAAAGGCATGCACAACTGCAATGTGTTCATTACTATATATAACAGGGTCTCTCTAAAAATGGAAAACCCTAGAAAGAAAGAAACCCAGTATGATGAATGTATACTCTGAACACTATGATGTAGCAAAGCTCAGTCAGACAAACAGGATTGCTGCCCACTCAGCAACAACAAAACACAGCTCATAAAATGTAATTCTCAGTGCCTGCTAATTTCATATATTTTAATAGTCAGGCAAGGGCAGTTTCTCATGTCACTATTTAGGTACTGCTGCTACCAGTCACACCAGTTGCTTTCCCATGAAGTGACCTGGGCCTGCTGACCTGTGGAACAATGGTGTTTCCAAAATACCATGAGTTCCCAAATCCAAAGACCCATTCAAAAACTTGCATCAATGAAAACCACACCACTCATTTATTCCTAAAATATTTCATAAAAGAGAAAAAAGTTTAAAAAAACAGAGAAAAGAAAAAAAATGGTTCATATTTATTTAAAAGTTTTTTAAAAGCCCTGCAGCAGCAAGGTGAACTTTCCCTGATAAGCATGCAAGGTGGTTTTTGAAAGAGGTGCAGGGATGGGTGTTTTGGAGGCAGCTCCTTCAGGCACAAAACACTTTTCAGTGTCTCTCACCATTCACAATCTGCAAACACCTTCAACACCTGCAATATGCCTCCACATGTACCAGAAGAAAAAAAATCTCCTTGACAGGCAAACAGAGATGGTCACAAAGTGCACAGATACCTGACAAGATTACAAGTTTTAAAAATTCTCACAGGTGGCAGTTCATAGAAACCACCATTAGACTTGTCTTTTCAGGTTACTTTTAGGACCAAGCATGTCTTATGTGCAACTTGCTCTTTGGGTAAAAGAGTCCTTCCTCAAATGTTCTGTAAATAATCACTCCAATGTTTACAAAGCTGTGATTGTCGAAGCAATGTTAAAATATTAGTGTTACCAGGAAAAAAAATAACCCATGGCTCTTAAAATTGACAGTCTGTAATGACCAAACCCTGCAAAGTGGAGCAGAGCCCAGGGAAATGAATTTTGTTCCAAGGACAACTGTCTGGAGCCCAGCAGTACTAAAGAAGGTGATCCTAAGCACTGTGAGGCTCCTGCAGCAGGGCAGCAGTGAGGGACTGTGGAGCTGAGCTGCCAAGGACCACTGCTCCCAGCTCCTCCCTTGCACCTGGTCCTGTGGGATTTCTGGCTGCCTTTCCTCACACACCCATCAGGCAATGCTGCAAAAGGCTGCTGAGAAACCTTCCCTGAAGGACTGCCTACCTGTGGAACTGTCAGCTCTGAAGTGGAAACAAAACCCATCCCTAACCCCCTCACCATCCAGATTGTGATTAATAATTTTTCCCCTTGAAAGCAGCACACACTGACGGGCAGCCGAGCCGTGCCAGATGGTCCAAGCACACACAGAGAGCTGGAACAAGGAAGCGACTGCACAAAAACTCAGAGATGAAAAGAAGAGCAAAGATGCATCTCAGGCTTTTAATCAAAGAACCTGCTGAAAAATGAAATACAGGGTATTTAACCCATTGCAGTTCCATGAGCTGAATGACAACATCATATAGAAAATTAAAAACCTGTTGGTCTGCAGGAGACTTTTGCATGGGGATGGGACAAGTGGACACCAGAGCCAGGTGCCACTCTCTGAGGGTCTCTTTTGAGATATGCAGCCAGTGGAGCATGGGGCATTGAGGAAAGCAGTGCAGTGATTCAATTGCCTGCCTTGGCTCTGTTGGAATATCCAACACCTTCCAGCTGGTGGTTGCATCCCTTCCAGTAATGAGGCTCAGATAGCAACAGCTGGCAAGAGACTGTGACCAGTGAGAGAGAGGACTGGTCTGTCATTAGCTTGGTGTTACACTGGTTTAAACCAATTACCAGACTATGCCTTTGCTCTTACTACAATAGTAAATTTTCAGTAATGGAGTATCAGGATGCAGGTGTGTGCAGGCAGTGTTGCAGGGATCAAGAAAACACCTCTATAATTACAAATAGCCATTGTTTGGCTTGAAAATACATCACGGTCCAAGCCAGTCCTGCTGACAGACCATTTGTAACCTAATATGTAAATGTTAAGTAAAACAACTCCCAAGGTTTATATTCAAACGAGCAAAGGCATTTAAATTCAAACTATTACCAGCAAGCATCCATGTGGGACTTTATGATCTACACGGTTTGGTACAAAAAATTTAGAAAAATAATTATAAATCAGCTGTAACACAACCATTTAGAAAAATCAGAGTTTGCACTCATAGTTTGCAGTAACAGTTTCTGTTACTGCTTTATCCCACTTATCGCAGTCTTTCAAAACAGTGTTTCTGATTTATGGAAAAGCACAAATTTTCAAGAAGAAATTCATTCACTACTGTTACCAAACTGCAGATTCAAAGCAACTATAATCAAAAATGTTGCTGTTTTTCTCCTGGGCTAAGGCACTCTTGCATTTTAGAATTTCAGGAAAGCGCAGGGATAAAAAGCCTTGCATTAGCTGAAAAGAAAGTTAACATTGCTGCTGCTTGTTCTTCAAATGAAAGTTATTTTTACCTACAAACTCCAAGCAGCCCCAAGCACTACTTAGGGAACTCAAAGCACAANAAAAAAAAAAAAAAGGAAGAGTCACAAAATGGTTATGGAATGCTATTACCCAACACAGTCTTTAGCTATAAATCGAGGCTGGGCAGACCAGGCACCTAACTCATACCAACCACCAGGCTACCACAGGTGTAGTGCCCACCTCCTGCAGAGTGTAACACATGCTTGGCTAAAGCATAAACATCCAAGAAGCACTAGCTTCCCGGCTCATCCCTGCACCGGCACACACCAGAGGCAGAATCTGGCCCAGAAAGCTACATCCTCCTCTCACCCTGTCTACAAAAGGCAGGAGAAATGCTCTGTGTCCTCCATCCTGCCAGTTCACACAGCAGCAGTGCCTGCCCTGCTAAGCTCCCGAGCACTGCTGTGTCTCACTGACCCACACAGGACTTGTGGCTGCAAGGGGGAGGCAGGACAAGAAGGAGTCCTGGCTATGGGTTTAGGGCTGTTTAAAAGAACAGCTTTTAAAGGGAACAGTGCATAATGCAGTGATTAAATACATTATATGATGCATAACTTGCTGTATGCAGTCAGCTAAAGAAACAGCCCTTTAGCTCAGGCAGTGGCTTTTGCTTTGAAGGTGCCCAATGACAACTGCAGCACCAATTGTGGGGCACTGAGAAGTTCTTTAAACCAGCACTGAGCTCATGAGCAACACAGGGTTATAGGGATGTGTTTGGTGGTAAAGAGGGAAATTAGCGCAGAGAAAGACCAAGCCATTTGTTTCTCATTCTCCAGCTGGGCTCACACCACCATAAATGCAGAGGCCCTTCCAGTGCCCCTTCTGCAAGCACCAAGATACCAGCACCACACAGCACTGCGGCTCTGGCCAGCCCATGAGGAGCACACAGCTGACAACAGTCAGAACCAGTTGGAATACATTTTTAATCCTTGGACCATTTCACAAGGCCTCACATGTTGCTCTCCTGTTGTAAGAAATGATAGAAATGTAGATGTTTGAAGGATATCCATTTCCCTTGCAGCTTTGGGCTTGTCCATCGCTTTCACTTGATAATGTCTTTCAGCCTCATCAAACCACTGCATCATCATTATCACAAACAGCAGACAAAATTTATGCCACTTTTTGTCAGAAAACATTTTAAATTGAAAATGCTTATCAGCATTTTCTACTAGAGCTGATTTTAGTGATGCCTACCAGATGCTATTTCATGTATTTTTATTAAACACGGAGTTTGAAGCCCATGGTACAAAACAGCAAACATTACATGCTACCCATATTTTTGAATTCTCGCTTTCAGAATCCGTTTCCGAAACAGAGATGCGGGTTGCAGAACACTTTCAGTTTTTCAGGACAGAATATTAAGGTCTTTCTGTGAACAAGTTTCTCCCTCTTTGAGCCTGGCAGGACCTGCTGGATCCTCGCCATGCACTGTTTTTCTCAGCAGGTTGGGCAACACGAACACAGCTTGTAAATAAACAAACCCCAACAGGATGACACTTCACAGAAAAACACACCAGTAAATGTGAAATTGCAAAAACCTTGTGGGTGTGCACATACATTTTCATAAGCCAAACCTCCCCACACGCCTGTGGGCGGCTGCACACCCTCACACATCAGAGCTCTCGCTGGGGCTCTGGAGGCAAACTCTGACTTCCCAACTGCTGCTCCAGTGAACTCTGCCCTTCCACGGGGCTCTTACCAGCAAGACTCAGGGTCAGCTTGCAGGGAAAACAAGGTTTATGTTACCCTTGTCCAAAAGGCAAATATTTTCTTCTCTCTTTCCTCCCAGGAGACTCAGAGGCTAAATCCATTAAGGATTGTGAGATCAATGGATATTACAAGGAAGAATAAAAATGAACTTTAATAAAATCTGCTGAAAATGTTTTGTCTTTATAAACAAGTGTTGACTAAATGTAAACAGAAACAAGTGATTAATCAACCTCAGTTTCACACACTCCCAAAGCTGAATTAATTGATAGAATCATGTAAAAAGTAAAATGAGTGCTTTCTCTGTATTTTCATCAGAGCTGATCACAAAAATTTTTCAGCAGTATTCATATGAGAACTGGAAACTTGTTTTATAGACCAGTATCAGCTTTATTATAATTTTTTTCTATTTAGCAACATTTGGTAATATTTAACTCCAGCTGTAAGCTGTTCACAGTAATCATTTCAGAGACCCTTATAGAGTTTGAATTTAGCAGAGAAGCTAAAATGAATCAGTTGAGAATTAAATTAACTTTATTTTTATATTAGCTGTCGATACAGGCAAACCAGTGATATTTAAACAAGTACAAATAATTAAGTAGTTCACCCTTAATCGATGCATATCTGAATGGAATATGCTGCAATAACTTGCCTCATAACAACAACAGAAACTGATTCAGAGTAAAAAAAATGTTTAGCCTAAGGTACATATCTGAATCCCACTGAAATCAATTTAAGTACCTGCTCAAAGCTGAGCCTGCACTGAAATGTTTCCTCACAGTCTACGTGGATCTCAGGCTGCCTAATGAGAAAGGCAGGGACAAATACAGAAACAGAGCTTCTTCACATGCTATTATTATGTCCCCGTATTCCAGGAAGATAATAATAGTTTTACAACAGTTTATTACAGTTTAGTGGGGTGTGTGGGAGCTCACTGCCAGGAACCCATAGTGGAGCTGGACCAGGGGCAGCTTTGCTCCAGCACCAGGCCACCCCATCAATTTTAACCTCTGTACAAGAGGATTGATGTTCCTGATGAAACAAAATGGTGCTGCAGCAACTACAGATTTGATATCATGAAGAAATAATAATGAGAAACTATTTAATGAATGTTCAATCATTCTGGAAGTGATTTAGAGCACCTGGAAAAAGGAGATGTTTAATTAACAGAAAAATCCTTTGAAGATGCAATATACTTCCCAAAGCACTCCGAAATTCAGAAAAGCCCACTGCAAAGGTAGCCCACACAGCTTTGCTGTGGTTCTGATATGCATATGCCTCACCACGCATCTTTAGTTACATGAGCACGTCCCCATCAAAAAAAATGGAGCAAAATTACTGATATTAAGAAAAAAGAAATTCAATTAATTTCATAATAATTTTATTTCCAGGCAAAATGAAACAGACTACCCCAGAAGCACTGGGAGGGTTGACTGACACCATTCTGTGGCCAACTAAGGCCACCCACCGAGGGAGTGCATGGCAGAAAACTCCACCATCTCTGGAGAAAAAGAGGCTATTCCTTCCATTTCCCATAAAGTACATTTAAGAGCATTGTTCATTAGCTTTCACCTATCATCCCACATGATTTACTGCATTGTTATAAAAGTAGAAACCTTTAGATTTTTGCCCAAAATTAATGCAAGGATCTCATTTGCCTGTGCCAGCAAAGAGCTGTCTCACCAGCTGTAATGCAGATGGCTGGGAGGGGTCACATCCCATGGCCTAAGACCACTCACTCTCTGGAGTCTTGTTTTTTCCATGAGTGCATAACCTTACTTCTGAATCAAAAGCTGATTTGCAGCTGAATTCTCAGTGTTCCTCTTCCCAGAAATACCCATGAATCTGCAATGTGGAATTCAGAGAAAACCCAAGACAGGAGAGAAAGACAGATGTATTTATCATGCACAGATGATGTAGGAAGGAGACAAAAAATATTGTCATCAGAGCCTTACTGACTGGAAAATAAGGGAGCAGTAATTAATCAGCAAGAGCACAGGCTGGGAGGAAATATTGATTGGATTTGGAGAAACTTCAGTTTCCTTCCCCTGCAAAGGTAACCAGGAAAGTTTGTGTAAATTAGAATGGCAGCCAGCCAGCCAGCAGCCAACCTGAGTCGTTTCAGGGAATCCAGAAAAATATGCACCAGATGCACGTTGGTTTCTAGAGAGTAATTTAAATACATTAGTAAATCAATGGCATTGACAGTTTGATGGACTATGATGGAGGAGTCTTCCTCTGAAATATCATCTCCAAAACCTGCAAAGCTCTGGCAAGTGAGTTGATACAACTTCATCATATTTTTAACTTTCATCTTTTAAAAAAACTTCTAGAGTGGGGTTGTTTCAGCTTAAATTTACATGCATTTCTCTCCTGCTGAATTGTCCCCTAACTTTTCAGGGTTCCTAAACACCAAAGAGTGTTATCCTTTTGCATCATGGAGGGCCAGGGGATGCCAGTGACAGGACTGAGGACCAGCTCTGCTCTGAGGAGGTTTGGGTCTGTCAGGAAGAAGCTGGCTACCACTGAGCAGAGGGAGCAAATTATGTGTGTCTTTTTACCTGACATGTGCTTATGCCAGGGGGACTTTAGAACCCTTCAATGTGAAAAAAAAAAAAAGGAAACAGCTGAAAAATTTACCAAAAAAAAAGAGAAAAAATTATGGGGTTTGCCCCAGGAAGTACATCAGGGGGTTACATTAAATGATCACATCATTCAGCACCGAGGCACAGCCTCTCTGCAAGTCTGACCTCCAGCAATCCCAAGTATTGCCATGGGAAGGGGTTACAAGTCTCCAGCAGAGGCTGTGGGTTTGTCCTCCCTGTCAGCCCAGAGCTATTCATGATGGGACTTGTGTCAGACTGCATTTGGCCATTCCAAGGGATTTAATTGGCACTTACAGAAACAACAACTTTCTGGTTTAAGCATATTTGGGGAGTTACCTTAGTGTCTTCATGAGTAGTAAACTGTTCTTGGCTAAGGTCATCTTTCATCTGCACAGTAAATAAAACTGTCACTAAAGCTGAGTTTCTGTTTCTCATCAATCAAGAAATACAATAAAACTCAGAGCACTGTATTTAAACACCAATTTTTAGAGGAAAGGCAAACCTTCGGGAAGTTTTAGTATAATCATTTCCTCTCAGCTGATCAACATAACAGACACTGTAATTTAGCTGGGGAAATGTGATATTAAAGCTTACTAACCTGATAACTACATTGCCTTTAGAGGTAAAAATCAAGCTGGCTTTCCAGGCCTCATCATAACCATTAATTAAATACTTGCCATCTCTTAGGTTAACATCCAAAGAACATTTAAACAAAAACCCAGCAGTTTCAAGAAAAAACAACTCGCTCTAGCTTATCTATTTAATTCCATTTCTATCATGTAGGTAGTTTTACTGCTATCGAGAAACATTTCTCATGTTTGTAAGAAGGAATTCGACTGGAAATATTAAAATATGTTCAACATGCTGCTTATTTTTATCTAGAGGAAGATAAATTATTATACGTATGCAAGCACTAAAAGCAGTTGCCAGAGAAAATAGGATTTATTCTCACCACACCTGCAATATTTCAGCCACTACATGAAAATATTTCTCTTTCTGAAACAATTAGCCTAATTTGTAGTGAGATCACACAGACTTTCACAGTACTACTCTGCTGAAGGTTATTACTTGCCTAAAATATGATGCTTACATTTTTCCAGTACATTAACAAACAGCACTGTTTGAGAGGGGAAAACCAGGCAGAAATATTACACCCCATACTCTGCGATTCTCCCAAACCCCAGATAATCCCACACCAGTCAAAACAAATGATTCAGGTTGCCAAAACAAGTAGTTACATTTCCCAATCTTCTGATAAGGTTTTACATAAATGCAGAAGCAAAGTTGGCACAGTCTGAAATCAGGGCAGGGCAGATCTCTCCCAGCACATTCCACTTCTCAAAACCCAGCACGTCAGCAGAGCCTTCATAACACAAGATGCCCACCTTGATCTCTGCAGGGCTTAGGAGGTTGTGGGGTTGGTTTGTTTGTTTATAATTTTTAGATGGAATAAAATCTCAATTGTCTTATTATAGTATAAAAGATAGATAAAAGGGTGCATGGAAAATGCTAGAAAAACCCTGCTGTCAGGCCCATCTCACTGCATCTGTTGACATAATCTAGAATTTCCATGGAGCAGAAAAAGAAATTTTTTTGGTTTTTAGTGTGGTGGGGGTTTTTTTTTTGTTTTTTTGTGGGGTTTTTTGGGGTTTTTTGTTTTTTGGTTTTTTTGTGTTTCTTTGGTTTTGGTTTTTTTTGTTTGTTTGTTTTTTGGGGTTTTTTTTTGAATCCACACTCCCAAGCAGTCAATGGATCTTCTACTAATCTTGGCCATCTTTTGGGGAGCTCAGCTGCCCACCAGCCTCAGGGACCTCTGTCCCCCTGTCTTGCAGCCCCGTGTTGGAGCTCTCGGCCTGGGCAGCCAGGGGGGATGCACATTGACTTGAGGTATCGAGTTCTTCAATGAGCCACCCTCCAAAATATCTGGATTTAGTAGTAAATCCCAAACTCTTGTGCCATGTGAGGTCCAGCGTGGCCACTGCCCACTGCAGACCCCAGACCTCGGAATGGTGACTGACCCTCTCAACTCCAAGTTCCAGGAGTTTTCAATTCCTTCACCTCCTGTTTCACTGAGAACAGCTTGTCCTATTTCTTGTGAAAAGAGCGCCAGAGATAGGAATATTTATAAGGAATTTGTATCTATCTATCCAAACCAAAACATTCAAAAATAATGAGTCACAATCCCCTCCCAAATCATGGGATTAAATTAACATATCATGGGATTTTGAAAGATGGTGTTTTAAAAAGTATGGAATACATAAACTTTGTGTCACACATTACCTTAAAATATTTACACAGCCAGAAACTACAAATTTTTTATCAGCAGTTAAAAGAACCAGAAGCTCACCTAGGGGAAAAAAATCATCACATATTCATAAGATTCCTGGAGGCTGGACCTTTAAAAATAGTCCAAGTGTTACAATTCATCACATGTAAATTTATGGGATTTGGCAACAATGCAGTTGTCTCCAGGGATGTTGGAAAGAGGGGAAGTGCTCTTGGTTAACCTTTTTTTTTTTTTTTTTTTTAATAGATACAGCATGCTGAAAGTGCCCTACTAAGTATTTCCTAACTCAGCCCATCGATCAGTTTAGAACACTATGGAAACACACAGCAGAGTGTGTCTACCAATTCCAAATCGCTAAATATTTTGGTGCTTTTGCTTAACCAAAACTCAATGAATTCTGGAAAAAAACCAAATGGAAAATAAAATTGCAATTTCTGAAAGCACATCCTGTCCACACCTTTTGCCTAGAGCAATCAGAGGTGGGAAGCCAGGTTTAATAAAAGTAGAGAACAAATCATTTTCAAGTGGTTGTTCACTTTTTTTGTTAAAGGCAAAGACAATTTCATGGGAAAAAAATCCCCTTTACAGTACAGTTTTTATTTTGACTGATTTTTGGTAACAGTGGGTTTTTTTCCAAAATAGAAACTAAACTTTAATCAAGTTTAAAAATCAAAAGGTGAGGGGGTTGAAGGGAAGATTACTACCCTTAGCAGTTTTTCCCTTAGTGTAAAGATCTGAAATATCACAACTATTCCTACCTATGCCCAACACCTGCTGTTCCAGGCAGACAAGGTCACTGCTGCATCTCAGCCCAGCCTGCACGAGTCCAGCCTCCCTTTGGCTTTTCAATCTCACAGTGCTGGCTGGTGGCTGTGATCACTTTGTGCCTTTTTACCAGAGCTTACAAACTCCAGCCCTGACACAGGTGAGGTGACAGACACCAGGTCTGGTGGCATCAGACACGGCATTTGGCTTTGCTGCCAGGTACAGGCTGCATCTCAGACGTTGCTGTCAGAGCAGGTAGCAGGTGCCAGTAACTGAAGCTGATCTACAATTTGTGCTTTTCTGTGTACCAGACTCCTACTCCTGAGGAATATTTACCATCCAAAACCAAAAATATTGCCATAAGGTGTGAACAACATCAAGTCTCTTTTGTTTAAGAGGAAACAGAGTGAGCGGCTGGTATTTTCCCACATGCAATAATTTTATAAACATCTACTAATAGAGCAACTTCTGTCATACCTAACATCCAGTCCTTCTGGGATTGTGACACTGACTCCTGCAATACCCAGCTCTGCTCCACAGGGAATACAAAGGCAACCAGAGGAACCCAGCAAAGCACTGTGTCAGTCACAAAATTCATGGGTCATTCCCAAAGTGGAGAAAAAAACTTGGTTGAATGCTATTGCTTGCTTTCTTTTTAATCCTTGTTCCAACCTGAACACAGACAATTATATTGTTAACATGGCCCTAATTTCAGTGCCTCACCCCTGTGGCTCTCTGTTCCTTCCTTCCTATACTTGAAACCCCATTATTCTGAAATAAGATAATACTAGGGTATGAATGACATATAACTCTGCAGTTTGGTACACACATTTGGAACAAAAATGTAGCTATTTTGTTGTTTCCACTCAAATGACCCAGTTAATTTCAGTGTTAACATCAGCTGTCAAAACATCCACTTAGCAGATTTGCATCCCTTATTTATTCAGAAAAAAAGGTGCAATAACTAAGCAGTTATCAGAGAAACTGAAAACACTACACAGAATGGGTGTTTATGTTTAATTCTTGTTATTCCATCACTGTCTATCACATACGTAGTACGTTAAATTCCACACTTGGCAACACATAAACAAATCGAGAAAGTTTGTGTTCATACTGAAGATACCATTATTTTCCTTTTGGGACTAATCCAGCCCAGTGAACACCCTGTCAATGAAGGCCATGTAACATGTATTTGGTGTCCTTGTTGCAGCCTTCCAACACAGCACTGCCACCTGTCCCAGGAGGCACAGCCACTTCTGCACTGCTGTGAAACCACCTTCCCCTTCCTCTGCTCTGACCCAGGGCTTGGGGAGACACATGACTTTATGTTGGGCATCTCTGGAGCCAAGGAAACTCTGCAAAGCAAAGACAGTGCCACCATCCCAGCGATGGTTTTGGCTGCTGTGATGTTTGCTTAGCCCACACAAAGTATTCAGCTCCTTCCCTACTTTCCCCTCCTTGCAGGGGGAAGAACACATTGCCACTTTGAAGGATAAAAAAGCCAGAAGTAGCAGATCACGTTGGCTACACGCCCTCAGCTACACTTTATCCCACAGCCTGCCTTACCTGTGTACACAGTATCCACGTTCTCAATAGGAAACTGCTTCTTGGCAGCTGCTCTGCGATAGACCACGTGTGTTCTGCCTCCTCCCTCTTCCTCCTCCTGGGCCCCCATCTCCAGGGGTTCGATGAAGAACTCGTCCTTGTCCGTGCGAATCATGCCAGCCTGCAGCGACAGGGCAGAGATTGAACACTTTGCATTACTGCACATACAGCAGAGGCTGGGAGTAAACAGTTACAATATGCTTAAGCACACTTTAGTGCTCTCTAGAGAGCAATTAGGATGCAGAGAGGAAACCAGGTGAATTCTTTATTAGAGCAAAATGAAGCATCATTTTCCCAGCTTGACAAGAAAGGACAAAAGGCACAACCCTGAACCAAAAGGACTTCTCCTTGAGCCACGTGAGCCAAGTATAGGTCTAAGAATCTGTCTAGGAAATAACCCTTTCCATTTAAAAAAAACTAAAATGAAAGTTACTATGACCTTAGCTATCCATCAGGCCCAGACCACTCGAGTGTTTACTATATCTGTTGAATCAAGGATTAGATCAATGCCATAAAGCTGGTCCTGATGTGCAGTTCAACAGCCAAAAGATGTAGAGTCAGCCTTTCTGTTCAGAGAAGCAAGATATGCACTTCTACACAGCACCTCAAAGGAAACTCATCCAAGCAATTCTCATTGTGCTCAGGGGAAACCTTCACAAAGACTGAAAACTTTAAAAAAGAAAAGGATTTTTCATCATCTTTATCCAGGTGAAACAACTTGGGCACTTGGACCACCGGGACTTGTCTCTCTTGCAGTCCTGCCCAACTGCAGGAGGTCGCAGCAGCCAAGAGCTACTTGCAGAGATGGCTTGAATCATTTTTTTCTGCATGTTAGCACATCTGTGTTTGAGAACTTCAGCTAGTGAACTCTCAGCTTGCAGACAGAAAGTCTTACTATTAACACAAATGAAGTTGTTCCAGATCCAACCTTCAGAAGCTCCTTCATCAAATTCTTTCCCACCCTGCCCAGTGATGACCCTGGAGACACTGCAGTTTCAAACCCGGCACTGTGACACTCTCCATCTTGCTATCTGAGCTTCTGGGAACCTAAATCCCCTGTTCAGTAAAGCCCTACCTCAAGCTTCCAGAGGAACTAGTTTGGCTCCTTTGAACCCAGTATCCCCACTTGAAACAAGTACATCTAAACATACTTATCATATCCCAGCACTAAAGTTCTCATGCAACACATATTTTTCTTCTACAAGCAGCAAACGACATTCCTACTGCTATAAATACAGTATGTTCACTGGTTCCCTCCTTGGAAAAATGTCAGGTTCATTTGTCATGTCTTAACTTACATTAGGCAGGATTTCCAGTCCCAGAATTCATATATATAATGTATACAAAAACAGATTGAAGAGGAAGGATTAAAGAAGCAAAATTATATCGAAGCAATTTAAGCTGAAGCCATCCTGCCCGTATAGAGGAAACTGAATTTGAAATCATGTCCTGTTTCTTCTTATCTAATTTAGATTCTACATCAGACACAGAAAAGGTGGGACAGGCTTAGCAGCTCAAGGAGGCCAAGACAACCAAGAAAATATGTGCTGAACCCAGACAGCAACTGATCTTTTACTGTAAAGTGGAATACATGAAAAATTCAGACTTGATGTTACTCTCCTTTTAATGTTATTCTAATTGCATTACAAACACACTTCTTCAGGATATTAAGTATTATATCCAGAAATTTGGAAATATTTTTATGATAAATGCACAACTAAACATCAAGAAGGAACAAGCATTTGCAAGTTCAACAGCACAGGGCATGATGCACATGCCATCCATACACGCAGGAGAAATGCACTGAGAGCTTGACATGTGAAAAATATGTGATTTTGGTTTTCACAAGTGAAAAAAAAGCCATGGTAGTGCACATGTTCTTATGTATTTTTGGATTCATTAAACCTAATATTAACTAAGCAGCTAATGCCAGATCTTAGTTTGGAATGTAGACCATAATTCAGGATACAGAGGGAAATGCTGCTGTACACTGTGTGCAGCAGGGAGCACTGATGGGAGTTTGGAGGAATTTAGACCTTCTAAGAAAATTAACAGATAAGCAACTTCTGCTACCAGTAGTTGAACTGATTGGACAGAAGAACAACTGTTATAGGTGAATGTTAGCTTCTAGGGCATAATGGCCTTTTGGAAAGGAAAATGATCAGAGTGAATTCTCCTCCCTGAGAAGATGAAGGTGGCACCCTGGGACAGGCTGTAAGACTAAACAGAAAGAGATATTTGAATGCTGGATCCCAAGACATAAAAGAGTTCTTAAACACTGACTTTTCCTGCAGATCGTTGTGCCTGGCACTGGCCCTTTTGCGTGCAGGGCAATTCACGTAGCACTGGGAGCTGCCAAAGAGCAGGACATCATCAGATGCTCTCATTCCACACTCTGCTTCTTGGATGGACATGACACCACTCTGTACATCCCCATGGCAGCATCCCCCCCAATTCTGTTGGGCTGTGGAAGGGAAGAAATTTAACCTTCAAACATAGAATCACAGAATCTCCTGAGCTGAAAGGGCCCCCAAGGACCATCAAAACCCAACTTCTGGCCCTGCAAGGCTGATTATTCTTTTTCTCATTTTAATCTAGGACTACACTGGAATTTCTCTTTTGCTTTAGTGCTGAGAAACACATCAATTATTTTTGATCAGAATTATTAGGAAAGAATGTGTGTTTGAACTATAAAAGAGTTTTATATTTTTATATACTGCATGTCCTACATAGTCTTTGATTTAGCCAACATATTGTCATGAAATAAAATAAGAAAGAATGGCTGTTTCAGACTTTAAGAAGAAAAGTCATTTAGATGGCAATGCAGAGTTCCTACAGCAATCCACAGTTCAAGTCATCTGCCTAATAATATAACCACAGCTATAAATGATTCATTAAGAAATATGTGGGGCTCCTGAAAGTCTCCACCACACATTTCCTTACTGCTTTGAGCAAGATATTTAACCTCTTTACTTCAATTTCTCCACCTCTGAACCAGCATAACAACAGTCTTGCAGGATAATTACAAAGCCTGATTTGGGGTTTTTTTTTGTCAAATGCTTTGAAAATGAAAAGCTCAAGACGAATTGCCTAATGCATTTCTTCTGATAGTACTCAGAACACCCTCAAAAAGCCACCATGAAAGGGAGATTGCTTTTAGTCATCAGCCCAACACCAGTGTTGTGCACAGCCAAGCAAGTAACAGGTCAGCAAACAAGGCAGCAGGGGTTTGCTCACATCCTGCACCTTCACCCTTCATCTGTCCTGTTCTTATTCACAGCTACCTTCAGCCCTGTCCAGCCCATCATGCCAAGACAACTGTCAGACAACCACCAAGTTTGTGATGACAACAGAGAGCACTGAAGTTGCTCTCTGGATGACTAAAACAGAAATGCTGTATTGTTTGAGCACACCTGTGCCTTCCCTTGGACTGGAAAGGCTTCCAAAAATTCTTGGACCGTCATGATCTGGACATTTACTCCACAAGATGTGAAAACAGATATCAGCCTTTCAATTACCAGTTTCCCCAAAAGTTCTGAACAGAATCACAGCAGGTGCTTTTGCAAACTAAAAGCTTAAAAGGACCTGCTAGCAGCAGCATTTTTCTATCCTATTCTGCTTGCCACCCATCCCAGGAATGTTGTACCTCCAAGCATTATGGATTAGAAATGCTCGCCCTGCACTACTACCCTGCAGCCATATACACACCATGCAATTCAGAACCAGGCATGGAACTGGGCATCTCCATGGAAAGGAAGTCCAATTCTGGAAAAAAACACTAAACTCTTACCTCTTCCCCTCCTATTCTGGGACTTTTAACTTGAAACTAAGCTGAATGTGGGAATATTGATGATGACAGCAGCGACTGTGTCCCGTGACTAATGAAAATATAAATTAATAGAAAAAGTATTTGCCTTTGAAATGCACCAAATTGTAGCAAAGAGCCTACAATATCCCACTTTCCCCCAAAGTGGGACATCCCCAGGCCTTCCTTCCAAGGGCTTTTAGATCCCAGCTGCAAATTACTCAAGTCAAGCACTGCTTGGCACTCATTAATATGCATTAAAGACTAGAGCAGAAAACACTTAATCAAAAGGAAACGGCAGTTCAGAGAATCAAAACCTCTGCTAAGGTTAGCAAGGCAGTTATATAGAAGCGAAAGCCACACAGGAGAAAATTCACAAGGAAGACTGAGAGTGACTGTCCTGTCCAATTATAACACAAATGATGCTGATAAGCCACAAATGAGTCCATTGCATCACACGGAGCTGGGGTCTAGAGTTCCACTAATCTATTTGAGGGTAGCAGGGCTCCTGTGCATCCCTGGAGACCACCTCCCACGGTTTTCAAGGACCACAGGACCTACATATTCTGGCAATGGCTGCAGCCACATGGGCTTTCAGCCCAGGTTAAGGACACTAATCTCATCCCACATGATGGAGATCTCCTCTCCAGCCCAGGAGACCTGCCAGCACTTGGCCACCACATCACAGAGCTCAGCTGAACAGCAGGTTTCTTCTTCCCCCTCAACATCCCCAGCCCCTCTTTGCATTTCTAAAGACATTCTTCAGAAGCCTAATTTGACAGAAAAACTGCCTGGCATATTTAGATCTAGAGAAAACTCCAGGTTTTGGAGCATTAGCTCCTGTGGATAATTAAATGTCTCTCTGGCTCTGCACTTGGTGAGCAACTTAATTGTCTCCTCATTGCCATTCACATCACAGCTCCCTGTGCTGGGCTGTAATGAAGTAACCCATCCAGAGGCTGCTTCAGGACTCCAGAGCCTCAGCCCATCCTGCAACCACAAGTTTAATTAATGTTCATTTTCTTCCTCATCAGTACAGCTTTACAAAGTTTCTCATTGCCATATAAAGGCAGATTTATGTCCCAATCTCTGAGCACATGATAGAGATGGGAAGATAAAATTAAATGTGAACAAACCTGAAATTAATATTAAAAAATATCCACGTGTCTGGTTAATTAATTACATCAGTAACCTACAAAAACAATGTTTCAGAAACTCTTAGGGATAGCATTTCTGTAAAGAGAGAAAGCTCTAATTTTTTTTAGTATTTCATTCTGAAAGAGGTAACTAACCAAATTACATACCTGGGCATGAACAAATCCTAAATACAGTCTTGAAATACAGATTATTTTCTTGAGACATGAGCTTGTGCTCCCTGCAATGGCAGTGACCACTCCAGATGGGAATTGGGATTATGGGATTCTCCCAACAATGAATTCACAGAGAATCTAAGAGAGACTTGCATTTAAATGTAGAGCTGCCAAAAATTCTCTGTAGATGACTTGAAAGGGAAAATATTTGTATTTTCAGGACAAGATATCGGACAAAGTTTTATTCTATGTCTGTATCAATGTGTCTGTACCCTAAATACACAACTGCTCTACATTTGACCAAAGGAGCACTAGCAGAACAGAGAATTTGCAAGCAAATCCCACATTACTTTCATGATCCTTCTCTAGGTCTTAGAGCCACAGGAACACACTTTCTCCAAACAACAACAGACGTGTCCTCCCAACATGAGAGCCAAGCACAGAAATACTCTTTGCTCAAGTACACTGGAATGGACCTGATGCACCAGGAGCTCCAATGACTGCAGCGAGTTCACCCAGGAAGTCTGTGGCAGAACTAAGGACATGTCACAGACCTTCCAAACTCATCCCTGCCTCCTGCAATGTGTTCATTCCCAATCACACAGTATGCTGATTCAGGAACAGATGCATTTGGAATTTTACTTTCATTCAGCTTAATTCATGTAGAAAACAATGCCAAAAAAACCCCAGAACCTTCTTATGTCATATTTGCATTTGAATCTTTGAGAACATGCCTCCAACTGCTGAAGCACTGCAGAGGAACAGTGAAAGGAGGTACCTAAGGAATTGTGGCAAATATTTGGAACACACTGGCACTTATTGTGCTGGGTGCTGCTGCTCTCAATCTACACTGATCTATTCAGCCCCAGGCTGGATGGGGAAGAAAGTTTCTGACTGATCATAATATCTTTTTGTTACTGTTAGTATTTTCAGCTTTTTTCTTTCAAGTTGGTTTGCCATTAAGTCATGCTATTTTCACATCACCCTCAAAAAAATTAAAGGGGTGAATAATTATGGATACACTTAGGAAGTACATAGCCAGACTGACAGAGAGGCAGAGCCTTCTTCTAGGTCACCCTATGGAGGCTCTCTGCTCCTTAGGGCCCCCATTTATCCTCTGCATGGGGATAAGGTCACATTGTTACTGCACTTTGAGATCTACTAATGAATAGCACCATACAGGAGCTATTGCTACTAGGAGTGCTTTTATGGCAGGCTGCTTTCCACAGTCCTTGTTGCTCAAGGGAGGATGGGTATCCATCCACTCATGCATCTACAGATTTCCACTACTACCAAAACTAAAATTTTGTCCCCAGAGCCCAGCTTAGTCACTACACAATTGCAGGTATGATTGATAACAGCAGGGGAACAAATCTGAAGTTAAGAGAGCTGCATTAGCTTATAGCAGATGGCAATCTGGACCCAAATCTTGCAGTTGTATAGTATAATTCATCTTAGAAACTCAAAAGGGGTTTCTGTGGTTTTTAAGAGACACAATAGTGAGACAGACTGTGTCTCATTCTCAGTGAGCCATCAAGAAAACAGACACAATTAAAGTGATTTCACATAGCAATGCCAGCAGATTTCAAGACAAGGGTCCTGGCCAAAGTGCCTGGCTTTCACCAGTGAACAATGCTAAAAACATTGCTCCCAACTTCTCTGCTTTACAAGAAAATTACCAAATTCTCACCTCTGTCACTCAGCACCTGCCCAGGGCCAGCAACAGAGCACAACCCCAGCACTTCCCTCCAGTAAATCTCCTGCCTCTGTCCCCCACAGCCTGCCTCATCCCAGCAGCCACTCACCTATGAATCCTCAAAGATCCCAAGAGGCACATCTCATTTTCAACAAGTTTAGGTAATATACAAACCCACGACTCTCTGTATTTGCCACAGATACTCCTTCTGCAGAGCAGAGCCTGCGAAAGTACAATAGAGGCTCTGAAGCAGGCAAATCCAGAGATCTCTCCTGCAGCTGCTGTACAGGAAATCCCTCGGCACCTCTGCCAGGTTGGCTTCCACCTTTCAAACACCTCCACAACCACCAGCAGGAGCCTCATCTCCAATGAGCCCAGCTGCAAAAGTGTTACAGTTGTGTAGCTTTTCAAACAGAGACAAGAAGCTCCTTTAGCTAAAATAATGCATAAGCCAGAACATTTTGGAAATTCTCTAGGCTTGATGTCCACAGGTATGTGTAATTCCAAGTGGGAAAGAGGTGAGTTATTAAATAGCTGTTAAGAATGAAAATGATAAATGTAGCAGATCTTGCAGACTCAGGGGATTGTAAACTTGATTGCTGCTGTTGCAAGCAGGGAATAGTAATTGCAGAGCCCTGAAACAGAGTTTCTCAACTTTAATCTTTCCAGAGGAAAAGCATGAATATCAAATCCATGAATTTGCTAACAGCAAGATCCGAAAAGATTAACTTTCCCAATTTTGACACACAGAACCATTTGAAATAAAGCATTTCTGAGGACACTTTGACAAAACACATAGCTGAGTCCTACCCTCAGCAATAAAACTTAATTGACATTCTGCAAGAAAACAAATCAAGTCCAACTGGAAAGCTCTTCAGCCCAAAGTCTCACAAAATGGGACAGTTGCTACACAAGTTTCTTTTCAAAAATATATTTGCTTAAGGCACAAATCACCACCCCTTTAAGTCAATGGATGTCACATTCATAAATCTCAAGGTCAGAATTTGTAAATGGATTCATAAATACTAAAGCAGTTTAGTCTGATGTTCTATCTAAGACAGGCCAAAGACTTTTTACCAAAGTGCCATTGCAGCCTCCCGAAAACTGTGTGCAGCACGGCTGGAACAGATCCATGAGTGGGCAGGAAACAAAGTCCAGGTCTTTGCTATGGTTAACAAGATAAAAAGATCCAGACCACAGAAAACTGAAGAAAAATGTTTACTATATTAAAAAAAAAAAAAAAAAGTCTAATATATTAAATTCATCTGAGTGGAAACTCAGCATTTAGAGTAATTTCAAATTATCTCATAAAAACCCTGATTCTTCCCTTAGGAAGATGCTGTGCAGCAGCATTTCACATTCCAGAGGAGCGTGTGAACTACAGAGTAGAAGCTGCAGGGCAGCAGGAGCCAGCCCTGGCCTGGGCCATTCCCATCTCCTGCTCCTCCCAGTGCCACCCCACCCTGGCACAGCAGCCCCAGGGCCCACACAGCCACACCGTGGGCAGGTTCAGGAAGCTCACCCTAAAACCCCCACCTGAGGAAGCTGTGCCCCTTGGCAGAACTCCATGCCCCTGGACTGCAGGATCTGGCACTTGCTACCACAGGGAAAGCAAGACCCCCAGCAGGTAAAAATTCTCACCTGGGAGAGAGCATCTCACACACACTTCCTACTGTTCCATGCAACAGCTCATAACCCAAATCTGGCCACAGGTCTGGATTTGGGGCTTGGAGACCAGGCAGGGTCCTTCTCTGCTAAGGGCAAGCTTTACTCTAACAGGATGCCCATAAGGGTGCGGGAAAATAAAAGTAAAAAAGTTGCTGCAGCTGGGGCTTGTTTTTCTTTTCACATCCTATACCCAGGCTTATTTTAACCTTCTTTTTCCTACCCTGTATTGGAGAAATGAACCTGGAAAACAGTTTTCCAAATGAGAGCATGAAAACCTAATGAGAGATGAGCTTTCAATTTTATACTGCACTCAGTTGTAGGCTCCCAGTACAAGATGTCAACAAAGTGCAAGATGCAGTACAGAAACTAAAATAATTAATCCCTGGAGGAAAAGGCTTATTAAGAAGGATTAAATCAAAGAATTAATGTGCACTATTTGTCTGTATGACAAAGACAAAGGGAGGCATATGATAACTCTCCAAGATCTGAAAGCATAGAAAGAATAAGAATTGCTGATGAGAAAAGCTTGGACATACCAGGAAACAAACAAAAAAAAAGAAACTCTGACAAGAAATTTTAGCCTGCAACGTTACATGCAGTCTTATGCAAAACCAGCTCAAAACTTGTCCTTAAAAATCTTTAAATTACCAAACCTTATTGTTTATACTGCACTAGTACCTACAGTTCAAGGACCAAGGTTTAGGCATCCCAGAATAACAAAGACATTTTAGCAGACTTCTGCAGAGGAAAAAATAAAGAACATCAGGTGAGTCCAAAACAGGCTCAGGGAGCTCGGCAGCAGTTGCTGATCTATGTCCTTGGAAAAACAAAATCAAACATGAGCTAGGTTAAGACACCAAAGATAATCACTCACTACTGGCTGGTTTTGAAGACAAGATAAGGCCTGACATGGACATCTAATGAAACACAGCTCAGCTCGTGATTTTCTTTCCCTCATTTTGATCACCTCCATTTTTTAATGGTTTTTGCTGTTTGTGTTTTTCCAGATATTTTTCTCCTCTCTCCAAGGTTGCAGCTACTAATAAAACAATTTAATATTGTGTGAATTGAAGAATAAGAATGTTCCCTCTGTTGCTTAGACTATGGCTCCAGTAACCATAAACTTTTCACCATACTCCAAGAAGCATAAAAGGACTTAAATTACACAGACAAAATTCTAAAGGACAAAACCACAGTCAGATAGTAACTGTAGAAACCTGAAAACACAGAGAGTGTTTCAGTAGAAGGTAGAGTGGTAGTAATGTTTCATTTTGGAAAAGCACCTATACTCTTAGGCAAAAGTTAAAAGAAAAGTGTCTGTTTTTCCAAAATAAATAGATATTAATACCCAGCAGCACTCAGGTAGTTGGAAGTTTGACACAACATACATTGAGTCAAATGGAGCCTGTAAAGGAACATAAGAGAGTATGGAAAATAAAGGCAAAGCAAGAAGCATAAGTCAGCCTGTAAATCTTTCAGAACTACTAGAAATCAAATTACACACCATATGTCAGTGGGCTAATATATTCACACCAGAAGAGCTGGGTTAGCACCACCACACATTCTAGTAAGTTTACAACTGGTGTGTGTTTATTTGGACAATACTATTACTATAGAAGATATTAAGGAAGTTCTTCAAGAGGTGGTGTGGTTTCCATAATTTACATGTCCACTATAAAATGATATGGCTTTCTTACTTGAAGTTGCCTTTAAAATCCCATGGGATTGTTTCATAATTAAACAGACATTATTAATTTAGATTACTAGGCAGAGAGAAAAAAAAGAAAAGAAAACAAAAACATTTGTAGTTCTTGAGCCAACAACAATGCTTAAAAACTTCTCAAAGTCAATGTTCAAAAGTACAAGAGCTACAAGCCAGGAATCTGGGTCAGAGAAAATATATTAGTAAAGGTGACAGTTATCTACAACTATAAATGCAAAAATTGTTAGTTTTCAAAAGAAATTATCAGATAATCTGTACCTACTCCACCACTCAAACTGAAGTCAGTTATTGCAATTGTCTCTCTAAGTCCAGGCTAGATGAAGACTAAATATCCAGCACAGGACAAAACAGCTGAGGGCACCAAGGCTGCTACTGAGGATAACCAGCAGTGACATGGGGGCATCCAGGGCCTGACAGGAAACATCTCTCATCCAGAAAACAGAGGTTCCAACCAACTCATGCTTATCCCACAGACAGGTGAACTTACTGGCAGTGAGTTGTGGCCACATGACCAATGAGCCACTGAGCTTCACAATGCATTTCCAAATGTTTTTGAAAAATTACAAAGGAGGTCAACATAATCCTCACATTTACACTTTGAATTTGCTGCTAGCTACACAATTGAGATTAGAGATAGCTCTATCAGGAGCCCAAGAGACAGAACTCTGAAAGATCAGGAAAGGAAAGCACAGGAACCTGTCAAATGGAAGATAATACTGACAAAAAACCTAAAATGCTTTGCTAGAAACATTTAACCAACCTACGCATCTTACCAAGTCCTAAATTAGCTACTTCCAGCTCAGGTGAGGGATGGACAACTATTGCAGCAAGTTCAAGAAATATTTCCTCTCACTCTACAAAATCAGCACCTAAACAGAAATTTTTTTAAAAGTATGTTTAAATATGAGATAAAAAAAGACAAGACAGATGGCATTGTTTTGTTGTTACACAAGTCAGTGCTATAGCTGCACTGAAAACACTGGATGCAGGATGCCTGCAAATACAACCAAACTGAAATGTTTCCAAACAAGTTGAATGAGAATGACCAGGATCTCAAAACCATCTCCCTTTCAGCAGGGAGACTGAAAACGTTAAATATTTGTTTTAACATGATTGAGAAGGACAGAGCAGCACAATTAATGGTGTAATAAGGACTACCTGAAAGTCATCTCCATTTCACAATAAAGAGAGTATCAATTAGATTAAATGTTTTCCTCTGCCTCCCCCTGTCTAAAACAAATCACAGAGTAACTCTACAGTTTTTATTCTCCAGTTGACATATTACAGCAAATTAAAGACCTTTAATACAAACAGTGAGGAGCCTCAGAAGCTCCAGGGTGCCCCAGAAAGAACAGACGCAGGTCTGGACTTCTTCTTCTTGGACTCCTGCCAGACCAAAAGGCTTTATTAAATTAAAATGCCCAAAGGATCCTAAAGAGAAAATCTCTTTTAGTTTATTTATTTAACTAGTGATATTACTTCATATTTACGGGCTGAGTTTGTGCTAGTAGCGTTTTGTTTTTACAAGTCAGTGTTCGAGCTGACCCAGGTTTCACAGGACTTACACCTACTGTGACAGCTTTACAACCTGTTGTAGCTGCCCCACGCAACACGGCCAAAGCCAAGCTGCTCTTTTGGTAACACTGGAAGGAGAGCTGGAAACCTGAAACAGGTTTCAAATTCTATTTAGGTCCTTCATCTCTATGGTAACTGCCAACTCCGAACCTCACAGCACCGTGCTGGAGAGAAGAAATCCCCCATTCCTCACTGGGGAAATGAGATGAGGGTAAACAGGATGGCTTGCTCAAGGACAAGTAGGAACACTGTGGCAGAGATGGGAAACCAAATGTCCTGAAAACCAAGCCCAAAGCATGATCTAAATAGTGCCCTTTTCACTCCTACCAGAAAAATCTCATGCTCCAGGCAGCTCTCAGCCTGAGAGTCACTTCCATCCAGACAGTGACTCTCAGTTTACAAAGCAGGAGAGGTGTGGGATACCTCATTACCTGCTGTCCATGTTCTATTCTGCTGCAAGGAGCTGTTAACCCTCTCTGCCAACTGTTCACCACCAGCACAGCCACCAGCATGGTCACCAGCACTGCCCAGCCATGGCACTGCAACAAGGAGCTTAACACAATCAGACTTTCATGGGATTCATTTGAACTCCTGGGAAGCAGGAATTTCACAAAGTTATAAAGGTCGTTTTAAAAAGTTTTCCAGATTTTATCATTGTTCACACAGTCTGCAATTCTCCTTCCTGGCTTTTGCAAAATGACACACAGCTGTGCTTTGGATCACAGCTGTGACTTCTGGCAGCAGGTCGAGGAGGGCTGATGCTAGGCTGGGGTAGCCACTGATACCCTGAGCTGTCTGGGGCTTCTCATCAGCCAAGAGCGACCAGGTCCCGTCACTGGCATGGGAGCATGAGGCATTGTGGGCTCCTGCACTGTCACAGCATTTCTGAGTGTGAAACACCCTCTGGATCTGCTCTCCTGAGTAGAATCACTGGGAAAAAACAGCTATATGTATGAAAGGCAGTGGGGAAGATACAAGAGAAAAATCCAATGAATGTTGTGTTTTTCCCCACTTGAAGGCAGTTTTCTTTCTTGTGTTTGCTACTTCAAGTGTTTATTTTGTTGTATTTGGTCTGTTCAGGTGTTATCCAGGCTCCTAACAAATCTCAGCATCTTATTTTCACATCCATCTTTTCCACAGATCCTGAACATATTCTCTGCCTGTTCCAAAGGGATCTCTGGATTTCGTGTCGCTGCAGAACAGATGGCACAACACTCAGATTTCCTTCAGTAAATGGACAAACATGATCACTTTGTTCTGCTCTGCTCACAGCTGCTGGGTGAGTTGTACCTCTGCAAGCCAAGGACAGAAATGCTATGGCCATCAGCTGCCAGTGGGGCAGGACCAAGCACTCTCCAGATGCCCTGGAGCCAAACTGGCCCATGGGCAGCATGAATGGGCACAGACATGGCATCTCCCAGCTGGCAGCACAAGGATCAAACACCAATAGGCACCTTCCTGCCAGGTCCTCAAGAATAACAAACCTTGGGAAAGCACTAGAGTGCAAGGGGAGGTAGGGAGGACTAGAAGAACAAAAGAACAAGATACGCTGACTCTCCCAGAGAAGCCTGAGGATAAGTACTGTCATTTTTAGCCATATTTCAACTTCTTAAGCAGCCTCCCATCAGTCAGAATTACAGTTTGTGGAAGGAACCTGTTCCATCCTGGAAAGCCAGAGGCCACATAGCCTCATGACAGAAGACTGGGATCACACAGCTTCTGAAGAGAGCACAAGCAGTGACAATTAACCCCTGACCTGCCAAGTGCTCTGCTGTGGTGGCAGACACCTGGAGCAAGCCATCACTGAAAGCTGTGACTTGTGATGGATGAAAGAGTCTTCAAATACTCTGCTGTGGCCAGGTCACATCATTGCTTATAGACAGGACCCACTCAATTCTTCAGGTGGGCTCTCATGTGCCCACAAAGCACAGACACAAATGGCTCACAGGCACAACTCTGGAGTGCTCCTTAGTTAGTAGTCCAGATTTCTTCTGGGCACAAGTGCCTCAAAAGAAAGAAGATGATGACTTCACACTTCCAACTGATCACATCAGCAACCAGAGCTGTGTTCAAGGCAGCCTTGTCTCCTCCTCCTCCACAAACTCACCATCCCATTTCAGAGTGACCACAAGGAAATACTTCAGGCCACTTCAGTTCAGTGAGGAATTTTCAGCTACACATTTTTGGTTTCCATTTGGGCTAATACCCATTAGAAACATGATAAATTACCATGGAGAAAGAGATGTCATTTTCAACCCATGGAGATAATCCCAGAGGAGGAAGAGAGGAAGTATAAGGAAGGTTGATGAGCCCTGAGGTCTTGCTTTGGGAAAGAAACCTGTGTAGAAGAAAGGGATTTTTAAAACACCTTTGTGTTCCCAGAGCTCAGACTTCTTCTGGATTTACATTGGACTTGTGAGCCTCAAAGCATTACATTTGGGATGTCTTTGCTTTATCAGCCAATATTAACACAGACAAAAGTTTAAATGTATTAATGCATCCTTGGTTATAAACACATCACCATGTTCATGGGAACCAAATTATTTTAGCATGAGTCAACTTTTCTCATCCACTCACTAACTCCTACACTCATTCACAAATGAGTTGAATTTGTAACTGGTCACTAAAGGTAATGACACTTAATAATACCTCTGACAGAAACAGTCTTTGGGATCTACTTCCTACCCTGGGCAAAGAGGAGGTAGAAATGTGAGCAGAGTAGTAAAGGCCAACATTTTTCTACAAGATTTTAAGGGTTTTCTTACAGAGTTTATGCTGATTTTTTTAAAGTTGATTGGAGGAAAAGAAAAAAAGTCCCTTTAGTTCAGTCTCAGAGGAACTGAAAACTACTTCTTTTTTATTTGACTCTCTCCAAGCCTCTTTATGTATCCTTCAAGAGTGAACAAAAATTTACTTTTTTCCACATCTTGTAGAGATTTTTAAAAAATTAGCATAATTCTTTAAAATTAATTGCATTCTTAAAATAAGAATAGCTTCAGCTTTCTTGCAGGCAGCTAGTGAAGTGAAACACATGATTATGCAAACCACAACCAATATTTTGGTGCCAAAAATACAGCTCAGCAGAGAGATGTATAAATACTGGCCAAACCTTGGAAAGTTCGAGTTACAGAAGTAGATAACAGAGCTCTCCTTTCAGCAGCTATTCAAATTTCCTTCCTTTTTAACTTCCTTGGAAAGGAATCAATTAAAAACCAAATACTAATACAACTTCTGCACTATCTTTCTTTATTGCTTTTGTCTCATGGGGTAAACTAAATCACACCTTAAAAATTGTCCTTAACATCTCCTTTCAAAAAGTAAAGTCACTCACTATGGCCAAAGATCTCTGTCCTCAGCTCCTGTGCCTCAGCACTCCAGGGGCTGTAAAAGCAAAACCTGAAAAACTGCAAAATTCAGGTAGCAGAAGCTGGGCTTTGGAACTCTGTTCTTCTCAAGACTTGCATGTGACTCTGCAGCAACCAAGACACTTGGCACATGTGAAAGGTGTAGGCAAAGAGAAATATTTTACAAGTGATTCATAGGGGAGAAATTGCTGAAAGACCCACTAACTTCCAAATTCCTTTTTGCTCTCAGCCAAGGCAAACTTGGGCATTTGTACATTTCTGATCAGTACTTGTACAAATTTTATAGAAGGCTAAAATTAGCATGCAGGTATTCTTAACTACACTTCATGGAAAAAGAGCCAAAATAAAATCAAATATTTGTATGCATAAAAAAGTAACTTGCTTTTCAAACCTGAACCTAATCTTTCTTCAGTGAAGCACACAGGCTAAGACCAGCCAGGTACCTGGCATGTACATCAAAAACAATAGCCAGGGCCTGATACTGGGAGGCCCCTGTGAATTTTATAGGGGAAAAAAAATAATTGTATTAGAATGGAAGTACCACAGGCCAACTTTGCAGTGCATATACACCTAGAGATCAGCACAGACCATGTGATTGCATTATCTAATGTGACTACAGTGTTTTTCAAAAGCATTGGATTCATATGGAAAACATGTGGATAGAGAAACCTCTGAAGAAGCTCCCCCACCTGTCACGTTTCCCTCCACTCAGTAGTCATGCTAAGCTTGCAACTCTTCTCAGCAAGGAAAGGATTAACCATACTCTCAATTCCCCCTGGAAAGGCCTGACTCAGCATAGTTGCCACTGTGAATCCAAGTATCCATGGCTGTAGCAAAGATCTTGGACACTGTGCTTAGAAAAGCACATCCCTCCATGCAGTGCATACCTGTGGGGATCTGGTCTCGTTCTGCTGCTCTATAGAAGACTAGAAGACAGTGGATGAGTTAATGGGCTGATTTTTTCTCCATTTGTTCTCCACTGGTCTGTTTTGCATCTTTTTAGTTAAGTAATTCAGATAAGACCTAGGTCCTCCTGAGTGAGGTAGTGCTCATTAATAACACACATAGTTTTATTGGAATTTGTTTTTCCTCTATCCTTTGACCCAAGTATAAGGAACTGCGCACTGAAAAAAATATATAAATATTCAGGGGGTTTGTCTTTGTGTGCATTTCCAACAGCACATTGTGCCTCCCCTACACAACCCTTTTAGGGTTGTATAATGTCAAATCTAAACAGGTTATGTTCATCTTATCTATTATTAACCAAGAATCTTCTGTACAGATTTGAGTATATGTTTACTCTGTGAAAACCTACGCAGTACAATACAGAGCTAAGAGCAATAGTAGACACCTACAGACTCAGAGAAAAAGAAGCAAGAATTCTGCAAAGCAAATGAAGAAAAGCTAAATAGATCCTATTATATTGCTCTGACTCTCTGGAAAAGGGAGAGCAAATATTGAACGTGCAGCATTACCATTTGTTTCAGCTGAAGTAGCTCAGGAGTAAAGAGGCATTGTGTAAATATACAACCCACAAATTGCTGATGATCAAACTACAGTCCTGCACACAAGGATTAGATACAAAAAACAAACCAGGAGTGGGGTAAACACCAGGTAATGAGAAAGAATTACGATCTGCCAATAGACAGCAGCTGGAGAGCTTGGGTTTGCCCAAGCCAAGTGCAGATCTGCTGTTTGCACATGAAATCATAGAACCATCTAGGTCAGAAAAGACCTTTAAGATCATCGAGTCCAACTGTAACATGAGCAATCCAAAGCACAGAGCCCCAGGGGCTGACTCCATATGGGAGGCACATGTCAGGCTGAGGGCATAAAACCCTGCAAGAAATGATGAAAAAGCAACACAGGTTACAACAGATTGCCAGAGTTATCAATTCAAATGAGACAAACGATCCCTGTGGGCAATACTATTTCAAGAAGTGTCTACCTGGCAGGGGAGCAGCTGACTCCAGGAGCGTGGGCTGCCAGCCTGTGCTTTCCTGAAGTTGCACTTTCAGGACTCCTCCAGCAACAGACAGTTGGGGTAAATTACACACATTTCTTCAAGTTTTTACAGGATTTTAAATTGCATTTATAATGACAACTTGATCACCAATACAGACTAGAAGGAGAGGCAGCAAAGCAGGGTGCTTGACAAAGTCAGCTTCTCTTCCCAGCCCAGCACAGTGCAATAAAGTACAGCCTGAGCCACTGCAGCCAGCAAACTGGGCACAGGGAATACACAGCACCTTGTCAAATAAGCAGCAGTGGACATGTCTAATGCCTTTAATTTTGTATATTGCAATCTGGTGCATTGATAAAGGCCATCATAATGGGCACAAGGAAATTTGGAGCAATTTCTACACATCACTGTTACATTAGCTTCCAGTTTAGAAAAAGTATAAAGATACATAGTTTTCATTAGCTGACACGATTTGTGAAAATTATGGGGAAGATATTTGAAGGGAATTAATTCTTGCTACTGTGCAACTGAGTCCATGTTTTTAAAACAAATAAAAATAAAAAAATAAAAAACAACCCGCAAACCAATCTACTTACAGAAAATTTCACACTCTCTGAGCCTGACATGGACTTGTTCTGACTCATTATTAGGAGCAGACTAACAGAAAAAGTCAGAATTCTTCATTCTTCAAGCTTAGGCCTGAAAAATCAACACTAGAGTCTGATAATGCTGCCATGTTGGACATGGCCTTTTATATTGGTTACTCCAAAAATCAGAAGTTCAGATTCAAAGTATGTACAAGACAGGAACAAATGTGAGAGTCTATTTTTAATAATGCAATTGCTTCATCTGCCTTATAATGAAATAATTTTTTGGCAGAACAGCTGGCTGAAACATGAAATTCTGGCAAATATTATGATATTCCCATAAATTTATGAATTAGAACACTCTGGAATCTTAGTCAATTTTTTAACAAAGCAAAATGTAGCAAGTTATGATAATCTTATAAAAAAATGGAAAGATAAATCCTGGAATTCTGTGTCCAGTGTAACACATGAGCTTCTAAACATCAACTGCTCACAATAAATGTCTTGTAAATGAGCTACAAAGTAAGGATTGCTGACAGAAATTATTTGGTGTATAATTTTAATTAACAACTAAATTCAAGTAAGTCATGCTTTATTCCCAGGCAATTCAAAATAGAAAGAGGTGACATTCATAAAATAAATTACTCTTTATGAATTATTCACCCAGTTCTAATATGTTTTTCAGACTTTCCAATCTGTTCACTAAACCCTACTGTGAAAAGCTCAATATCATATTCATTAAAATAAACTTAACTGAACCCTGAAGTAAAGCACACATGGATCGGTCATTACAACCAACTGTTCTGCATCTGAAATTCCTATTTTACACAAATGCAGAATGTGTTCTCTTACCTGCAGTTTAAAAGACACATCAACACCTGGATTACAAGTGCAATCCTCAAAAAGAAACTAAAGGTAACGGGGCATGGCCTACTGACCTACTTCCTAGACAATCACTGGCAGATTTAGAAGATGTTGCCTTTCACCAGTGGTTGGATGTCATAAAACTCAGGATGAAGTCCCAATCACAGACCTTTTCCCTTGCCTTGTGAAAGAACATGCTAAAGATAAGGTGAGTCACGGGCTAAGAGAGTAAACTTTCCACATCCTGACCTTTCCCCTTGGACTAAATCATCACTTGGGTCTGTCCAAGAGCAGGAGAGGGATACAGGCTCCTGAAACAGCAACTCTCTCGGTCCACACTGCCAGGATGCAATCACAGACCCTTTAGTGAATCATGAACTTAAATCCTACAACAAAGGCCAGCAAACTAAACACACTCATTGACCTTTGCTTGGGGAATGCAGTGTAGTGATGAATGAAGAGGAACTGGAGCTGCTGCTGTCTGCGTTACTCACCATGGAGAGTTCACTTCTCCCCTATTAGTAAATATAAAAATATGCAGTTTTATCATCGGCCAAATAGCCAGGCTGTGGTCCACAGAGGATAATGCAGCAGTCATTGCTGCAAGGTTTCTCCATTTGGTTTGCTATTACATTAAATAAGATGTCTCAGATCTCTCTCATAACAGTCATCTGGTGTGTTATCTCTCATGTATATTAGGAGGGCTGTTTTCCCAAAACCTGATGTAGCATTGTAACCAGCATATGTTAGGGAATTGCAAATCAGCACATTACAGAGCACTGCTGTAGTCCCAGCCCTGAGAACAAAATGCAGCACCACACCAGAGGACAGGACCACGCATCTACAGAGAGGCCTCTGCTCTGCTGGGAAGCTGAGCACGTGCTGCTCTGGGCACACCAGGATCCCAAATGCCAGGCAGCACTGAAGGAAGGAGATTCACAATGCAAATCTAATATTTACATTCTTTCCCAGAATCTCAGCCAGATTTTCAGTGTTTGTCAGCTCAAGTAAATATGGAAGTATGCAAAAGCAGGAAAAGAAACACAATTCTTCATTCCAGGACAATAAACAAGAGGCACCAGGATAGGTAGTGATAACCTCAGAGCAACTTTGTCCCTCCAGGTTACCATGACAGAGGGGGAAGCTCACTGAGGAGGGACTTGTGGCATCTCTGTGCTTGGTGTTGCTATGCACATGGGATGGGGAAACAGAGGACAGCAGAACCAGGGTGGGTCCTTGAAAGGCTATAAAGGGCATCCCCATTCCCTTCCTGAGAAAAATATCAGCATTAAATAAACTAACTGTGTTCTCAAATTCTCTGTTCTCATTTTCAGTGTCTGAATTCTCTACAAATCCCAATGAAGTTTCTGCTTCTCATTTTTGAAGGAAAATCTAAATCTTACATAGATATTTCTGAGCAAATTTAGGGCTTGGGAGGGTGAGGGAAAGTGTTCCTTTCAGAGGGAAAATGGACTAAAGACTTCCAACTAACCCTAATGGATCTACAGCTGTGTTCCCTCTGCTACGTCACCACCCTGACCCTATGCAGCCACAGCCTCCTGTTTGCATCCAAGAAACATGACTAACATGCAGGAGGAGTAATCTGATGACTCAAAATGCTGGACAGTGACCTCTCATGTCTACTCTGTACCAGCCTAAAACCCCAGAAAACATTTTCCTTGGAGTGTCAGATGACCTCCAGATGAAAAACACCTATGATAAATGCTCTATTTGCTGTGAGCAGGAAGGAAGATGGAATAGGATGGTCCACAACTCAAAAAACCAAAGGAAAGAAAGAAAAGATAAAGGCATTGCAAAGGTAGAATGGGGGAGAAAACAGAACCTGCAATAAAGGGCATAAAGGTCCAACAGAAAAAGATGGAGCAGTGAGGACAAGCACAAGGTTTCAACTCAAATGTCATAAGTGGTATGTTATGCAGCTGCCACCAGTGAACTTTTAGAAACGAGAAATTTATATCACAGGAAATATAAAGTGCTGAAAACTGATCATGCCAAGAACATAATTCAAAGTTTCTTTCTCACCATATACATACCTGGTATTATTTCTTATTATTCTTATGTCTTTAAAGGAGAGAGGACCAAGCCCATCTCACTGTTCTCAGAGATCACTGCCTTGCACTGCAATACAACACATCCATCAAGAATGACCCCACAGCAAGGGAACACTCATGCAGTTCAACAGCTGCTTATCGTTTAAAAGATGAACAGAAACAGACAAAATACATTTTGTGCTATTTTGTCTACATATTTATACATATCTAGTAGGTAAAGGAAATCAAAATCCAAAGTGCTAGCAGACTGCCAAAACAAACAAAAAAAACACAAACCCATGGTGTTGCTGTTGGCTCCAAATAAAATGGTTTGTCCACCTTCTTCCAAGAACTTTAAAATGATAGTGAGAGAAAGCAAAAGGAGGGGAAAAAAACATAGATCTAAAAGTAAGAAAATTACCATGTAAATGGAAACCACATACTGGGTCCCATATGTGTATCACATTCTTCTGCTCATGGTGTGTATCAGCCCTGTAACTCACAACTTTGGGTCAATACTCTCCACTGTCACTGTTCTCTCTCTAGCACACAGCTGCTCTGGGCATTAACACACTCTGGCTTATTTGTTTGTGTAGAGATAAAGGGAAAGACCATCTCTAAGTAACAGTCAACTTACACTGTTAATAGAAAATGAGCTTCTGTGGGGAGCTTCACAGATCAAAGTTTTCTCATCTCTGGCAATGAGTTTTGCACTACCTGAAGGAGCAGGTGGGGAAGGCTTTGAACCCAGAGGAGTGTTTCACTTATGATCAAGGAGGAAAGAGGCAAGGGGCTGAGGTGACCCCATTCACAGCCATCAGCCAAATCTGAGCCAGCATTTTTTGTAAACCAGATTATTTAGAACGAGGACACTCCACGGCACCACGTAGATGTTGCTGCAACTGAATTAGAAACAGGGCTGCAGGCACCAACCAGGAAAGCAGATCTCAAAATATCTGAAAGGGGAAAATTTGGATGATGAGATCTGCATCTGAGAAATGTTTAAGGTGCTTGGAGCAGTTTGGAAAGAAATCCTAGCTTTGCAGGCTTCCTACTCAATAAAGAGGAATCATGATCCAAAGCTAGAAGGATGAGCAGAATAAGCAGAAGTACATGAATCAACTAGTCCCACAAAGTTGATGCACATAAATTAAAGCTCACTAAGTGCTGGGGATTATGCTCATCTGAAAGAGGAATTTGTTTGTCATAACTTAATCCTATCCAGATGAACATTCATCAGCTACACTCACTTCACTGCCAGCCAAGACTATTCTGGCAGAGGCTTGAGGTGCTCTAGCTAAGTCCCAGTAACTTCACAATTCTTAGGGAGTTCTGACCAGTTTTTTGTGTTTTTCAAATAAACCATCCTCAAGCATTGTTAAAGAAATCTTAAGGGTACTACACCAAGTAAATAAATCATCATATTTCAGGGGGAAAAAAGCAACCACTCAGCTTCAGAGTGGGATGACTTTGCACCTGCTATTAATCTTCATGTACCTGTGGCTGGGACCTTTGGCTTTGGCCATTTTCAAGGCAGAAAAACCTGATTAATGGGAAAACAGATAGCAACTGATATGGTGAAACACTTATTCTTGACAGGTAGAAACAACACAATCACATTTACATCCAGTGCAAGCCAATTCCCTCTGCCCTCCTCAGAAGCGGAACACAATCACAGCTCCTGCTCCACAGCTGTGTTTCCTCAAGGAAGAAGAGAAGGATTAAGAATGTGAACACAGAATTCCCGTTGGTAGAGAGGCAAACAAAAACAAGACTGTACAGTATGTGAATTCAGACTGATAATCTAAGTTTTTGCCACCACTTTTCCTCTCATTGAGCAACCAAAATGAAATGAAACTGGAACAAGTTATAAATTGGCCTTTATAAAAACAGGATTTGTTGTCTTTAAATGCACAGAGCTCTGTCATCCCTCAATGCATGAATTCTGCAGCCTTTGCACTTTAAGGGACATTAATTCAAATGAATACGGTAGCAGACCACTGCCATATATTACACTCTGTTTTTACAGATGTACATAGTTTTCCAATTGAAAGAGAAAATAATACAAACCTAGGCAGGGGAATTAGGCATGCAGGCAGAGTCAATGTGCAGGTATGAAATACAAAACAGGACTGGCATGCTGACAGGACATTGCTATTCTCTAGAGAAATTTAAAATTTAAAAAGGGTAAAGTGTGCCGCTTAAGAACATCTGAATGGCCAAACACAGCTTCCTGTTTACATAAATTAAAAGATTAGTATTTTCCAAACTTTGAGTTCAGCAAGTGACGTGAAAGTTCCATGTGACTCACAAATCCTTTGCATATGGCCCAAGTACACATAGGATTTTCCATCCTGAGCCAATACTTGAGTCCAGCATTTTCCTGTAATGATTACTTCTGGGAATGGAGATAGAAACTCTACGATCTTTTTCTCAGTCCATCCTTCTAAAGACACGTGGTAACTTTGTTTTGCACAAGCAAGCCTGGTAAAAAAGCAGACCAGATGGACATACATGGCTCTTGTGAGCCATCTGAAGAAACATTTACTATGTTCTCAGTCTAAGGCCAATGTCCTGGTATTTCTCCTGCAGAATGGTGAGTGATCTTACCCACTTCATTCCCAACACAAGGGTTAGAATGAAAGTCCTCTACAGATGTCAAATAGCCTACACGGTGACCACAAGATGGTAAGAAAGACGGAAAGTAAATTCTTACCATGTTGGGAATTGCACCTGTCTTCCTCAAGGGAAATATTCAAATCCAACTCCACTGCATTTTCAAGCCTCATGCGTGCCACAAAAAACAAGTAAAATCTGAAAAGCCTGATGGCTTTGTTTTCCACTGAGGCCCAGCACTATCTGCTACAAAGAGGAACTGATGAGTGCCCCACTGCCAGGGTGGGAAAGGCACGCCCAGGATGGGCATCACGCTCGCCCCACACTAATTGGAAGAATCGTCTGCTGCCTGTTTCAGCTGGCCTTGCAACCTCTTCACACTCAGTCCAGACACTCCTCGTGGGAAAGCTGGCAAAAGCCCCAGAGAATTACAAAATGATGAATTTTGCTTGGACAAGAGAGATTGCCAGAGTTAATTATGAACCATTATTTAGACGTATTGGTGAGGAAGACATAACAATTCTCAATACTCAGACTTATTATGAGGCCTGCCAAATTCCTGCCTCTGGGTTCAACGCTGCACGTAGACCAAGACTCTTCTTCGGAAATTGGCATTGATGAAATTTTATGAATAAGCAAAACATCCCATTAGCAAGGGGTCTCTGAACACCCATTAGTCAGAGCAGCAATAAAAGCATGGGATGGAGCAGCCTACATGGTCACTTCTCACCATAACCTAATGACGTGGATCATGAGGAATGCATTTTCAGCCACTGAAAGGCCGAAGAATGTTGATAGCTTGGGAATAGGCTGAAATTTTGCCCTGTAAGTGAAGAAATGAATTTTCACACTGCCAAGAAATTAAATCAAATTTAATTTCCCATCTTTTTGTATCTTCCTAACTTCTTGTAAATCAGTCATTATGCCAAGAAAATATCTTAAAAATATCACAACGAACACAAATCCCATACTGCTAAAGCAAATGGTGAGTTAGAAAAAGAAAACATTTTCTCAAGTGTCTGAAAAGCTTTTATGCCAACTAACAGAAGATGGGAGAAGTATCATAATAAGAAACTGAGAATTTAATACATGGAGAGTGATGGGATATTTGGGCAATATAATATAGGAAAGCTATGAGAATTGCATTAACAGCAAAGCTCCAAGCCACTCCAAGCTAATGAGATGTGCTGATGCAATTGTGGAGAAATATGTGGAGTTTTTGTCATAATATATGATGCATAAGACCAAATGTCTGTCCTCACTGGCCCAAAGCAGACACAGTTTTTCTGTCTAAATAGAGAATGATAGAGAAAGACATGAGAGCAGAGTTTGTGATACTGATAGCCTGCAAAGCCCCAAGTTGCAATAAGAACAAATATTCTCAGTACTTGGAGACTCCCAAATAAAAGTTCGATATCCTGTTTCCAAAGGTGTCCTGTAACTGCTTCCTAAGAAACTATGCAAGACTAAAGCAAGCAAGCAGTGATGTTCTCCAGAATATATCTCCTACTTCCAGCAAAGCACTACTCTGGGATTTCCTGCAGCAGTGCTGGTGAATGAGTACTTCCCAGACCTTAATCGATTTTCCTTCTATGAATCTCTGATGACTTTTTGAACTCTTGTAACACTTTATCATCCACAGTATCACTCAGCAAGTAGTTTCATGGCTTTATTGTCCTGAGCTGCTTCCTTGTGCTTGTCTGAAACTGCTTTCTCTAAGTTTTCCTTGATGTCTCTTAGCTGTCCTATAGGAAGAGACGTGGGATCTTCTCTTGATCACTCATGATTTTACAGATCTTGATATCTCAGTATCGCTTTCCTTCTCTCCTCCCCTGGAATTGTTCTGTCCTTTGCAGCACTCTTTAAACTGCCCTTGGAGACAGGTTCATCACAGTCCCCATTCCACTCTCAGGGTCCAAGAACAGTTTCATTTTGTTCCCATATTGCTATGCAAACAGCCTGGTATTCCAGAGACTCAGATGAGGAAGTTTTGGGGAAATGCTACATATTACCACTGAAATTCACTGCCTGTTCTTCCCTACATCCTCAGTTCTGTAATAGTGCCACATTCCATAGCTATGTTTTATATTATTTTGGTATTACACATCATACCTCCTGCAAACTTGCCACATTAGAGATCCCATCTAAACGTTTAGTCTCAATTCAAGCTTAAGCTCCAATCTGAATATAAGATTTTCAAGTTATAATTCAAGGTGACAGAACAATATTGTCGATGAAAAGCGACAGACAGCAAAATTAGTGGTTTATCCTCACACAACCACAGCTTCTACTGTCCCAGCAAAGTCTGTTTTCTACCACAATTCAAGCAATTCCTGCTCAGAGGAAAGAACTCATTTCACAATTTTATCACTCTTGTTATGATACCAGCAGGGGTTTCGTTTAAAGCCTGCTCTGGCAGGAGGATAACTCCCCACAATTCTCTCCCTGCATTTAAAACAAAACAGCTCGAGCTGTTGTGGTTGCAAAGAAATGTTTGAACTCTAACACGTGAAAAGCTCAGGGGAGGCAGCAGATATAAACTCAAACATGATGAGAAATTAAACAACAAATCTGAGGATTTTTCACCAAATCTCATTTTCTGAGCAATTGGATTTAGCCCATGAACCTCCCTGTACACTCTACAGATTATTCATCTGTTTCTGAACGTCATGCCTACAAGCTCATGCAAGTTTAAAACAGGTTCCTTGGGTATTCATTTCACCATGAAGTTCAGCTCAGGCTCATCACTCTTTTTGGGATGAGGGAGGCTGCATTTACAGGTTTTTTTGGAGGGGTTGTAGCCTCTCCTTCAAGGTCTTGGTGTCTCAGCAATACTATGACCAATATTCAATTCAGTTAAAGCTATTGCATGTGGTCTACACAAGCTGCAATCACACCTTTGATCCAAGGGCCACAGATATAAATTGAGTTCAGAAGGACTCCAGGTTGGATTTAGCAGCTCAGAGCTTCACTCTGCTGCTTTCCACAGTTCAGAGTACAACTGAAACATCTTTTTCATTCTGCACACCACACTAAGTTAAGAAATACTCACATACTCAAAATTCATGTTGCAGTTTGTATCCAACTTCCATGTATTTATGTCTGTTTATATGAAATCGTTGCATATTTTAAGTCTTCATGTAAGATGGGAACCTAAAAATGGTAAAAGCTGCTCCAGGAAATTTGTATTCACTTACAGTTTGTTTACACTTGATTCAGAACTTCTTTATAAAAGCTTCTCTGAATTATTATTAGCAGATTTTATACAATGCTGAAAACATACAGATCATTTTACACACAATATGAAGAACATTCTCTGTCCTGAAAACTTAACCAGGGACTGAGTTAAATTTGAGTCAGATTTCACAGTCATCTTCTCAATTTGAGAATATAAATGGCAATGTTTATTAGTATAAATAGAAATGGCAATTGTCCTTGCCATAGCAAGGGGTTGGAATTAGCTGATCTTTAAGGTCCTTTCCAACCCAAACCATTCTATGATTCATTCCATGAATGCACCCTCATCTGAACAAAATGGCTTAGAAGTCAGCTAAATACATGTTTGGCTGAAACAAGCAGGCATTTATCTGACCATCTTGGCATGTACAAAACTCATTTACAGCAAATGAAAAAAAAATGGAGTTTGAAGATAGAAAGCTTCAAACATTGAACATTGTAAAACTTCTATAATTGTTCTAGGCACAATTGTAAACAGTGGAGGCTCACTGGCTACATTTTGTGCCCAGCTCTGGGACCTGATCCTACCCATCCCCCTTAATTCGTTTGTGGCCTTGGCCAGCTCTGAGACTGTCTGTACTTCCACGAGTGCTGATGTGCTTCCCTTGGCCTGACATTCAAGCCTCTGATTTCCAACCATCTCTGAACACATCCCCAAACACTACTGGAAATCCCCTCAGAAGTTTCTGAGGAAACATTCCAGCTGCAAGACAGCAAATTATTTATTTTCTATTTTCCCCTTTTTATTTTTTAATACACACCACATTACATTGCTCCCACATGGCTTATTTCAGTCGTCTCACTTTTGTAGCTACACTGAGTTGGCAGAAGACAACTCTTCCTGGCTCCTGTTCTCAACCAGGCTTTTACATTCCATATGTTCCACTAAAAACAAAGGTGCTTTTCCCCTTCCCCCCACTTCAAACATTGTGTGTTTGAACACACATCAATGCCTCTCAATGACCAGGCAGCTCAGACTCCAGCAAGCCATGGGGAAACTATAGGCTACAACCATCTCCCTCCATCCATTCCCAGAGCTCACATGGAAGTGTTTCCATGGGACGCCAAAGGGAAATTGGTATTTGGAAAGGGATAACCTTTAAGCTTGTCTGGTCCTTCTGTAGACAATGTCATATTCATGGGGTTACTGGGTAGGAGAGGATGAGGATGGGAATTTTGCTTCCTGAAGACCTTCTGATGGTACAAGGGGAAGAGCTCTCCCATCCATCTTCCAGAAATGTCAGCACTGACACTCCTACGAGTTCCTGCTTTGGTTTAAGTCTCACCATCTCATCACCTGGAAGCTCTTAGTAGCTGCACAAGCTGCAGCCAAAGCAGCCCAGGCCTCTGAGTGGGCAGCTATGACTTGTGATCCCTGACAGTTTCTAGTCATTTCCATGAAAGTCTGAGAGTAAAAGAAATTTAAAAAGCCCCAAACCCCCATAGACTTGTGCCTTAAGAACCAGCCAGAATCCTGAGACAAGCAGTACCCCATTTATCTGGAGAATCTGACAACCACTCTTGACATGTAAAGCCAGACCTTCTAATCTAGGCAATTTGTAAAACTACAGGAATTCATTCCAGTGCTGCACAGCAGGTACGCTCCAACAGAAAATCAATTCCAACAAGCAAAGGACTGTGGAAAGCACAGAATACTTATTTTAGTATGTGGTGAAGGCTGAGGAGGTTATTAATTTTTGTTTCATCATTATTATCAATATATTTTCCAATGCATACATCTAACAGTTTCCAGGGAAACAGGGCCTCAGATGATATAGAAATTGTCTTCCTGCTTATAGATTTGGTGAGTTTAGTGCTACTGTAACCCTCTTCAAAATGTATCACAGATCCCAATGGATAATGGACTGCAGAGAGAAAAAGACACTTCCAGTGCATTCACAAAACCTCACAATCCTTGACACACAGCCTAACTTAGTGGTCTTTTATAGGATATATCCAAGCATGAAAGTATTCCACTCTCCCACTATTAAGTCAGGTTTTGCTGGTTAACACAACACTATTTCTCAAAATTTTACTAGAAAATTTTAGGCTTAAAACGGGACAGATCAGAAACACACATCCCCAAACTCCAGGTCTTGAAGGCAACCAAAACTCTGCCAGACTGGATTCTCACCTCAAGCTCACAGTGGGAACTGAAGCACTTATTCAAAAGCAGATGGGTTTCTCTACCTCATTAAATATTTAAACCACATATTGTGGTGGGATGTTTTGTGCATTGTCCATCCACAGCAAACAAATGAGAACTCAGGGAAAAATCCTGACACATCCTAAATATTTGCTGGCAGGCTGAGAAGTGCCACTGTCCATGGATGGGCTCTTAAAAGAGGGCAGCTCTGGGACATTTGACCAATCACTGTGTCAGGGAAAAATTCCCACTGGAAGGACTCTGCCTGCAGGACCGAGCATGGTGGGAGCAGACCCTGGAGGTCACACAGAAGGAACTTCTACAGCCCTTACTGATTATTCAAATTACAGCAGCACTTTGAGGAACCGACTATCAACCAGAGTGCTTGCTCCTCCAGGTCCCAGCGGGACCAGTATATGGGACAGAAAGAATCTAATAGACTCCCAGACCTAAAATCAATTACTGAAATTTTTGATATCTATTGCCTTTTTAATTGTAAGCAGCTGTAAATTTACCCTCCTGGTGTTATCCAAAGCCCCACAGAACTAAGTTTCAGTTGTTGTCTTTAAACTTATATGTTCATTTTCATACAGCAGGCTTTTTAAAAAAATTAAATAAAGAAGCAGTCACAAATTGTAAACAACAACTTAGTACAACCAAAAAGGTATGCTCAGTGTCAAGAAACAAAAAGAGAATGTGAATAACTTTTAAAAAACCAATCTTTTTTTTTTTTTTTTTTTACATATTCTGTTCTTGGGGGTGGAACAGCAGGATTGAGCCAGAATGCTTTAAATTGTCTTTACTGCAACACATCCCCAGGAGGATTTAAACCCAGCAAATGAGAGCAGAAGCCTTGGTGTTCAGCCCTGGAGCTGTCTGGATCAAAGGTTATGGAAGAAATCATAAAGCCACATAAACATTTGTACTTTGACATGCAGGACTTCTCCTAGAGCAGGTTCTGCCCAAATTCTCTGCAAAATAACTGCCAGCAGTAATGATATCTATGAACTGTGCTCACAAGGCAATGATATGGCAGGGTTTTGAGTTCTTCAAAGGGATTAGTGAATTTCACACTTGCCAGAAAAGTAGATAAATCTTAATATTCCCCTTCATTTTGCAACCAAATAATAATTGTTTAAGAACAGTCCTTACTCCTTTATGCTCTGCTTGAGTAATGGAATATTTTATGCACATGAAATTTGTCCCTGTCTGTGACCCCTGCAACCCCATGTAAAGTGCATATTTTAATAGAATATTTAATTATAGGCCAGTAATTCCAGCACACCACAATGAGCTTATTTCACAATACCCATTTGTGTTGCAATTTCAATCAGTTATTTTTCACACATGCTCGGTGACAAGGCTACAGCTCCAAGGACTCCATCAAATACACCTGCCAAGTCACAACAACTGCAAGCAGTGAGAACAACATTAAACATCCTGTTTATAGCACTAAGTGTATATGTTTAATGGAGCCTAAATGGCAAAGCCTCATGGCTCCCACACCGCTCCCCATAAAGTCAGGTAAGTGTTAGAAGTAGTTTGCTTGTCTGGAAGGGAAACATGCATTTTTCTACAGCTGCTTATCTTAAATTCAAGCTTTCAACCTTAAGGGGTAAATAGTGTGAGGATTTGAAAATAAATCTCAGTGAAACACATGGGAGATTTACTACAGACAATTTGAAAATGTAAAAGGGAAAAAACATTCTGACAGAAAATTATTTAGGTCACTGGGATAATTCATTGTTATGTGCCCTAGAATTTATAATGCCACTTGCTGACTATAGTATTTATATGTATGTGTTAACAGTTACACTACACATCATGATCCTGACACATGCACTTCAAAAACACTTTTATATCAATAAACATCTTTATATTGAGAAGACATTTTTTCCTGTATTTTTAAGGACAGGAAAAATGAGTAGGGACTCCTTTTCCCCACATCATCTCTAGAACTGATAGATGAAACCACAACAGTTTCAAAGCACTCTGTAAAATTAGCTGCACAGCCCTTCCACAAAGAAAAGGGTAGACAACCTGCAGAGTTTTTAATTCTCCTCATATCTCTCTACCTGCTGACTACACCGAACATTTTCATTCTTCAGTACCACTTCCATCTTATTCAAAGGTATTTTAAGATCTGAACTGAAAATCCTGCCCTCTGCTTCCCAGTTCCATGCCAATCAGCTCCACACACCTCTAGCAGAAAGAGAATTTTGTTCTGTATTTTTTCTATTAACATCCTTGGGATTTTGGAGTGCTTCACACTTCCTAAAATCAGGTCCAATGTCAACATTCATACCTTTGGAGACAAAGGAAATTCCTCTGGCCTGATCTACACTACTCAAGGGTTGTACTGAGATGTTAGCAATCTACTTGAAGACACAAATCTTCAGGAACTTTTAGCAATAATTTGGGTTGCTGTTAAAAGACCATTTGCATGCTGGTAAACTAGATTCAAAAACAAAGTTGATCAGAAAAATTACTTACTAAATGCTTTTCAAAAATTTATTACCATTTTCAGCTGTTTTCCAAAGCTCTAGTAATGAACAAAAGATTCTCATCTCCTCCTTCTTTGGCACTTAAACTTGCTAATCATCATACCCATGAGGCAGCCTCCTAACTAAGAAGTACACACTTGGCTGGAAAGGCCACCAGCCAGTAACTACTACTGCGTGTTCACTTTCATTATCTCCAACTTTTCATGATGTTTGTCAACAATTCCTTTGCCTTTGGCTATTTATTCTTTGCTATTTTGCTAACAATGAGCTACATGTAGGGAAACTTCTCTTTCTCTTAGAATCCTGCAATGCACAGAGGCTGCAAAATCAACACAGCAGCGTGATTCGGTTTCCGCAGTTCCTGAATTAGCAGGAACTCATAATGACTTGTGGCTACACATCTATGAGACAGAACTCTATCCTCCAGCTCAACCAGCTTCCTAAACAGACACTAGATCATAAAATGGGCCCTTAGGCTCTTTGTATTCATGTAACAATTTCAGGGACCACAACAGAGTTAGTGTCCATTTCCATCAGTGCATCGCAGGGAGTTGTACCTTCCAATATCTCAAACGTGAAACACTGGAGACCATTTTTAGAATAAAATTGTTTCATATATGTATCACAAAACAAATTTCAGTTGAATTATTCCATTTGCTTCAAAAATCTACAGTAAGAAAAATTATTGGCATTATCCCACACTATTTGTAATCTTCACGGTCATAACACACAGTGATCATAGAAACTGGCAGAACTGCTATGGGGACTTCTACTCTTGGTGAATATTCTGTTTAGAGGGCAGCGTAGTGTAACTGCAAGACAAAACCCTGGCTTTGTGCTAGCCCTGCCACTGACCCATCTGTGTAATTGCCACAGATTGCTGGTTTGTGAAATGGAGATGAGAAAGACACAACCTCGCACGCGCACGGCACGCGCCACCGGCACAAGGCAGCTCAGGAGGTTTCTACTACTCCATGCTAGTAAAAATCCTTAATTTACATAAAGTTCTTTGAGTTCCTTAAATAACTGAGGCTCTTGTCATAGGGCATATTGCATCAATTCCCTATGGGGTGTAAAGGGGAAGGAAATAATTTTTGGAAATACTAAGAATATAATCTGACCAATGTTCTTACTGTTTTAACTTTATCCAGATTTACCTTGGTCAAAGCAGACCAATAAAAGATGTATTCTATTGCAGTGGAAAAGTGAAGGCATACAAAATCAACTGAAATTTAAGTTCTAAAAATAAATCAAACCCCAAATCCAAGATGGATCTATCTATATCTGCAGCGTATCATTAGTCCAAGCACCACTTCCAACCCATTCACAAGCCTTTCCCAAAATCAGTAGCTTCCAGTGAAGTTCCGTTGCAGTAAGCTGAGCTACACAGAGAAGTTACAAATTTAAGTGGTAAATACTGTCCTTCAGATGCTCTCCTATAAAAGCCAGGCTCATCTTCAGGTTTGGTCAATCTAGTTCCAGAAGCTGTTGCGGTTCACAAGGAAACTTCCATTGCAGAGAGCAATGTCACACTGGAGGATGACACCAAACACCAGAGTACATTCTGTGCAGGGCAAGTAATCTGGAGAGAGAGGATGTCAGCATTGGGATACGTGATTTGGCCATGAGAGCAGTTATTTCAAAATCCAGGAGCAAAGGAAAATATCTTGAGATTAAAGTCTTGGCAGGTACAATAAAATAGATAAATAAAATAGGTTGTGAAATCTCAGTACATGATTCTTACTATCAGTTCATGATAGATTAAGTTCTTATGATGGGATTACAACTAAGCATTTCAAAAAGCATGTCTTTGGGGGGAGGGGTGTTATTTTTATTTTGGAGGAGGATCAAAGGTGGAGGACCAGGATGAGAAACTGCCTGCAAATCTCAGTACAACTAGAAAGAAAGAAAGAAGAAAAACCTCACACAAAGCCAAGAAACAAATGGATAACTGGAGAGAAAAGAATCCCTCCTTCTTTCATCATCTTCTCCTAAATTTCAGGTAGAATTTCTCTTTAAATTGTAGTCTGAGGGCAGTGAAAAAAGAGATGGGACATTTGTAATTATGATTGAAGCAAGGGAATATATAAAAACAGCTCTTGGCCCAAATGCTTTAGCTGGGACAGCAAGCACACTGCCTAAGTCTGCTACCACAAATCCCTGCCCTGGCCATAAATTAATCTTAACATAACAGGAAGCACCATCATCATGGAAGAGGTAGACCCTGCTTCTGGGAGCCAAACAGCAAAATATACCAAGAGGAGAGAGGAGAAGAAATTCCAGCACCAATGTCCAGCAGTGCTCTGCTGCTGGAGCCTCCATGCAGGTCTCAGAGCTGGGACTCTCCAGCTCCTTCTGCTCCTGGCACAGATGTTCCACGTGGCCCCCAGCCATGGAAGGGACACAGAGATTTGGCAGTGCCTCATGGTGGTCTTTTTAATATCCTTTATTTAAAGCCTTTCTGAAATCTCCTTTCAAACTACAGCAAGGCAAGGGAAGGGTAATTAAAAATAAAAGGAAGTTTTCATCTGTTTTATCAAATTCAATGGAGAAGGTAAAGGAGCGTGTGAGTCCTGAAGGACCTGTGTTCCCCACCACAGCTATTGTCATAAGACATGGATCTGTATTTTATTCAGACAGTTTTGCTTAACAGAATAGGCTAAGATGCATCATCTCATTTTCATAAGGGGCCTCAGGGGACAGAGTAAAAACACCCATCCTGAACAAATAAGAGTATTTAAATATAAAAGTAAGAGGGGAAGAAGAGGTAGAGCAGAACGCAGAACACTCTGTCCAGCTACAGAGACTAATGAACTATGACCCAGGTTCATTTACCATCAGCTAACTGAAATTCCTCAGTGTGAGCAGGGCTTGGGATAAATTTGGACGTTTATTTCAGCTGACAGAACCAGAGTAAACAAGTAGATGCTTTTTAATTTCTCCTTTTACTTAGGGGGCCATAAAAAGTCCATGGCAAAGAGACCACATAGGAGATTTAGATTAGAACAACAAATTTAACATTGCCTTCTGAGCAAAGGTTTGCCTTAAGAAATGAAAAGAAGCTTTTTAAGTTGAGAATGGCTCATCCTTAAAGAAAAGGACAACTTTTACTCTTGTACACATCCCTGCTCTCTTTTCTGCCTGCATGCTGGTGTTCTGAGCACCCCTGTTTCCTCTCTTCACCAAAGTAGCAGTGGTTTCAAATCCTCTTGCATCTTGCAAGGAAAACAAAACCAAACAAACACCATCACCACTAGTTAAACTAGAACTGAAACGCTGAGCTGTGTGTGTAAATTTGGCTCTTCAAATCCTATCTGAGCACTTTAAAAGAACCTAATTTTAAACACTCAGCTTCCTTTCATTCCAATTAAATTGTGGAGCTGGATTAGCCATAATATTGACTGCAGCTGCCTGTATCATCAGCCCAAGGAAACTACAGCCCTGACATTACACCTGAAGCTTCTAATTCAAAGACAATTAAAGAAGGGGTTAAGAACACCTTAGGTACTTTATCCCTGAGTAAAATAACACCTATCTCACATAGAAAGGATACACCAAGCTAAACCACTTATCAGTATGCCATGCATACATGTATGCTAAGTAGAGCATAGAGAAGAGTCTATCCCATCATCATTCAAGAAAACTAAGCAGCGCTGTGACATGTATGTAATATGACCAGGACTTTACACACAGCATCAAGTTGGGCTACCTATAGGAAGTGTTTTCTTTATTGAGGATAACACCTTGGCTCTCATGAGTTATATCAGTTTTTCATCAAATTTTTTCTCACTTTTTATTGCTGTTGTTTAAGCCTTTAGGAATCAAAGTTTTTCCAAAACCCTTCCTTAATACAGAAAAGAAGCCAGAACCCTTAGGAGTCTGCTATCTGCTCTACTTTCCTTGCAGCTATCTCTGTTGAAGACTTTTTTAATTACAAAATGGCTTTTGGAAGGCACAGGAGTGGTTCAGCAAATTACTGCCTAGAGCGCAGCGTAAAACCCAATGCCAACAAGGGGGCACATTCAGAATTTCAGTCCTGAAGGTCAGAAATACCAACTGTAATGAAAGATGGTTCGATTTCAAAGTGCTAAATGACAGCTGTGGTCCAGAGATTTTTTGTCAGATGTGCAGGAAAGCAGAATCCTAAAGAGGAGAAATTGGTGCGTGCACATCTGGTAGGACAGCACTCAGTGATTTCCTAGGGCATAATAAGGTTTTAAAAGGCAGACTTCAAAAACGCTCAAAAAAAGGTATCAATGCACATGAAATTTCTATATAAGCAGTTAAAAAAGTCATGGTCTCGTTCTTGGACAACTGTGGAACGCCTCACTCAACACCAGTGATCGAGCTCTGAAGAGCTGTACTGTAGCAAGAGAAAAATAGGAACTTTGCGGAGAGCAATCTTTCAGATACATAGACTTAAATTTCATTTTTCATAAGGAAAGAGGGGGAAGAGTGCTCTCACTTTGGAAGAACCTGAGCCAAAGATATATACTATTATTAAGAGTTGTACTAATGCACTTGATTGATCCTGCAGAATTCTAGTTATCACAAGAAATAAGTTTTTAAAAAAAGGCAGTGGAGACTCTGGAACTTTGCAGTGTAAGTATACACTGTTTTTCAGACTTTTTTCCTTGATCATTTCAGATCATGACCAGACGTATGAAGAATCTCAGATAAGCACAAAGCAATTTTTTCAAGTTAAAAGTCATTATTTCATTCTAGATACATCTCAACATACATTTTGTGTTAAGAAATGCTGCCAAATTTTATCACTTAATTTGAAAAAATTCTCATTTTCTTTAGTGTACAAATTGCTGCATTCCAAGCACATCCTACACAGCCTGACCAAATTAACATATTCTAATAAAGCGTAGAAGATATCATTTTCACTTGTCCTGCAAGTCAATATGACAAGGATGAACGTTGCCTATGATGCTATTAGAAATATTTAGAAAAGAAGGTACAAAACATGGATGTGAATAACTCAGTGGTATAGGACTTGTCTATTTTTCTTCCCCCAAATTATATTCTTAGTCACCGTTCTTTAATATCAGAGCCTGTTGTCCAACAGATCATGTGTAAGTTTGGCCTTTTAACTGCAAGTTCATCTCCTTTGTGTTTTCAGTCCATACTTTTTCAGGGAGTTCAGCTCCAGACTTTCCTCACCCTGGTTTATTCAGTTGCATAATACAACTTTATTAAAGATTACAGTTGCTGCAAATGGCTTTCTTCTGCCTGGAACTACTGAGAGAACTGAACTAAAGCAGGCAGCATTTCAACAATAAGTCATACTAATTCCAGCAAGGCAAACTAAATAATTTTCTGTCCCAATTATTTTGGATAATCTTGAATTTATTCTTATGCCATCTCTCTGTGCAGTATTTTGCCATGAACTGGAGACTTGCTAATGCACCCTGACCTGCTTAATTGGAAGCTGAAGCATAATTGATATCAAAACAGATATCAGAGGAAAACGTTCACAGGAAAACGTTAGCCAGTTCACCAGATTTCCCATGCCCAAAAAACTTCAACTGACTCATTAAGAAATTACTTTAAGAAATGAGATATGGAAGAGCAGTGACATCCTAATTAACAGAACAGGAAACACATAATCAGCGGGAGAACTGCTTTGTGTAGTGGGTGCGCTGTGAGATTTTTCAAGTAAATAAGGCAAATGCTGTGCCCAAATTCACATTTCCCTGCATTGATGGTGCAATGTTCTCAATACCACACACCACTGAGAGTTTAAATAAACCTGCCCAACAGTCAGATCTAGTAATCTGCCCATCAAAAATAGATCAGCTTAAAAGATGTTTGAAATCTTAACCTCATCTCTTGAGATTATATCCTCCTCCTGTCTGTTTCATTTATTTTAAAAAATCTTATGCTCCATTGCAGAAGAATGTATTTTAACCAGAAATAGGCCAAGACTGAAAGATTTCTTCCAAGTCCTTAACAATTCAGGTGGGGCACCCATCCAAATCTGCTTTGGATGCAAGTCAGATGCAAAACTGGAGAAAAACTGTTCTCTTGTTCCAGTTCAAATATGGACAAAATCTCAAAATCTGTCTTGAGACAATGAACATGTGCCTCAGATGAAACATGACTAAAAATACTGTTCTCCTTAATCTCCTGTTTTAATTCTTTGTAGACAGTCCCACTTTGCCCTCTTGCACCATTTCACCCAGTACTGCTGATGGTCCACGTGACACTGATGCAAAGCAATCTCCTCTTCCCAGCTACAGACTTTCCACACCTTTCTCCTGTTCCAACCCAGATTTAACACTTCACCATAATATAGTGTGTTCTCTTCCATTGCCAAAGTAGATTCCCACAGATTAATACACATAGATTTATGAATCAACACACAGAAGGTTTAACAAGAGAAGTTCCTCACTTTCTGTAACCACACTCCATATTCTCAGGTACAGGAAGTACATTGGAATAGTTATATCCAAAATCATTAATTAATGCCTTAATCCATCCCACAGGAAACTAGCAGAGGATTTAATTTCTGCAAAACCCTGCTATAAGGAAGGCTGATCTACACTTACCACATGTTTAAAATCAGCAGCTTTTCCTCCTTTTCTAACCCTCATTCATTTTCACTTCCACCTCATAAAAATCACTTGCAAAAACCCCCAAAAATATCAGATTAATAAAAACAAAACAAATCTGACTTGCACGGGGTTTCTTACATCATGACCCAACCTTCCTCACCCCAGCAGCTGCCACGGAGTCTAAGCAGAGTAGACCACACATGGGTGATCCCAGACACCTCCCTGCTTCCCACAGCAACCACTTCTAACTCAGCTGAGCCACGTTCAGGGAGTGGAACAGGTAAAGAGGCACAGACCAAAGCTATTCCTCACCCAAATGTATGATCTGTACACAAAAGCAGCAGTGAGCAACTTGTTATTTGGGTGGGAACTAAACTCTCCTGTAATGTTATAGGGAAAATGGGTAAGTTCAATTCCTTAAAAGCTTCGGAGTTCAGCATAACATATAAGGAACACTTTTTCCGTACAACAATCTGCTCTTTGGCACTGCCTCAGAATACTTTACTGCCACGTCTTACTTTGAAATGGGAGGATGCCAAGAATGAGATAAGTGCAGACATCCATGACTGGGAAACACAAGTAAAAGGCCTTCCCCAGAGCCAATTACAGCCTTCGACGCACAAGCACTTAAAAAAAACCAAAAAAAGCCTTAAACTAAACAAACACAGTAAAAGAAACAGTAAATTTCTCTCTCTGCCTTCACATTGAAACTCAACATTTATTTCTTTAGATTAAAAGGCTCCCTTTTTTTTTCTTAATTCAAAGACTTGCAGTATCCTGCCAAATTGAAATAAAGCATTTGTTTCTTCAGAACATAAGTCTGAATTCTCAAAAAAATACAAATGCCCACATTATCACATTAAGAAGAGATTACTCTTTATCTGCTATTCAGTGAATGGAAACCTAGATTATAGCTGAGACTTGCATGAGATATAACTGTTGTAGTGGCCAGATTTGTCTCCTAACAGCTCCATTTGGCTTTTGTTTTCTTTAAATGTCTGATAGCACTTTATCACATAATTTTATCAGCAGTTTTTTCCACTACTAAATGTTGTAGTCAAGATGACAAAAAAATGACAATGTGACTACAGTCTTCATTTGAAACTTTTTGGTTTGGCACATTTCCTTTTGGAAAAGTAAGAGCTAACTTAAGTCAATTAGGGAAAACATGGTATGAATACTTTATAAACCATCAGGGGGAAAAAATGAGTGAAATTAAATAAGCCACAGTAAGTAATTGGTTATTTAGATTCAGCTTCATACACACTTAAACCTATCAAGGATCCCAAACTGACCCATTCCACATCCACCATTCTTGCCTGATTAGAAAAATCCAGGTGCATGAAGCCAGAAGTGAGCAGGGGAAGGTTCATATAATGGAATGGTGACACCGAAGTATAAAGTCACTCAAATGAAAAGAGCTCTGAAATCTCTATAATCAAACAAGTTCACAAGTGAATGTCTCAACCAGGCAGTCCAAATGAAACTGAAAATTACCTTCAAAGAACAGAAGAAACATGCTTTAGCTCCTCTTTCTCTTGCCTGACTTGTTTACATTGGCTCATCAAAGAGCTCTGGCAACTTGAAAGTCCTTGGTTCCACTCTTCCTTCTTTGCTGGTACAGTGATGCTCACCACTGCTATTACAGAGGACAGATATAAATAATTTTTTTTTTTTTTTTCTAATTTAGAAGGGGAGCGTGAAGCCCAGCACACAACTTCACTTCCTCAGGAGCCTATGAAAGAGATCCAACAAAAGCCAACAGTTCAGAAACTCAGCTGTGTGGGGTTACGTGTCCAAAGATATTCACCTACCAAACAGGCAGGTGGGGTCTGCAAAGCCCCAGCCCCAGTGAGTGAGATAGATAAACTCATTGACATCAAGTAAATTAAGACCATAGCTCAGGTGAATGTGGAATCTTCCCTAGGTACCACATATCTTTTTTAGTTCCCTACATAACTCTACAAAAAATCCACTATAATCTCTGATATCAGTGGAAGTTTCAAACTCTTACTTTCCTGAGTGGGTTGATTTGGGTCTCAGCTACTTTCTTAGGCTGGCTTCAACACAACTGCAGGAGATTTTATTCTTCATGTTGCACAAGAGATCAATCAGCAGCATCATAAACATTTTTGGTGATATTAGAAATAAAAGGCAAAGGACCATAGCAATAATTCTGTGAACATGTGCAAAAGCACTCCAGAAGAAACTAAGGCAGAGCCCTCACAGCTGCTGCAGCATTGGCACAGCAATGGGAAAGGGGCAGCAATCCTGATGAGAGGGAGAATACAAAAAATGACTGAATAGGTTTTATTCAAAGTTTCCATACAGAGGAGAATTTACCTTTTGGCCTAAAACCAGGAATGAAAAACTCTCATTCCAAAAAAAATGAGCTTTGGCCAGGGCCACGTACAGCTTGGAATGGGGGCTTCTTGTGAGAGCTGGAGCACTGTGGTTTGTCTGGCATTTGCTATCACATGTTTTGCATTTTCCTTTCTTAATGACATTATGCTCACTGTAAATACTGAAAGTAACAGATTTACTTATTTTACCCATTTTTCCCATATGCTCTAGAGGTGCACTAGTATCATTTGCCAATCTATTCCATTTTATAAGTAATTAAGGGATTTTGAATGTACAATAGTCTAAACTATTCGGCCCAAATTTCATTTCATCAATATTTTATGTTCATTTTCTGTGAGGTCCACAAAAAATCAATTGTCTTTTGCAAAAGGTGGACCAATAAACAATATAATGTTTCAAGCACAGTGAAATATAATGATATCCACTCATATAATGAGACTACTCAAAGAAACCTCCCTTTTCCAGTATTTTCCATAAATCTTAACCCAGAAACTGAAAATACTATATTTTTTTTTTTCTAAAGGAAAGAGCAATATATATTTGTTAAGGTCTGTGTAGAAGATTAAAATACAGGATGTATAAAAACATGACCCTGATGCCTGATAAAAAGAAAATTATTATTAAATTAACTTTCATCTGTTGGCTTTTAATTGTACTGCCCCAAATAATTGAGTTATTCTCAATTTCAAAATCGGTGCAACCACTACATTATGAAAGTAAAGTAACACTACAGTCACTTATTGCTGGACTCAGTCAAGCCAAGCTCTTTCGAGCCACCACAGCATTACCACTTCCACTGATTTCCTACAAATGGGAAAGAGAGGGATGCTTTACTACCTCTTCCTCACATGGCTCATGTCTATGTCCTGGGGAAGATTAAAACTCTCACTGAGGGAGGAGGCTGCATATGCCACAGCTGGACCATTTTCTCTTCATGATCCAAAAATTGTCTCTCCCAAACCCCCAACTTTACCCTCTCCTTATGCAGGGAGGGTGAACCAGCACCTTTCAAGGAACTGCCAGGCAGAAGGAAGCCAGGGAACTGCAGCTCATCAGCAGCTCAAAGTGACAGCTCCAGAAAGGACACGAATGGTAGGACACAAATGGTAGGACACTGAAGTCCCGAACTTCCTTCTCTCGGAAGCAGTGGGTGATGCTGTATTTAGTTTGGGCCTCAACATGAAGAAGAGAATGAAATCAGATGGTGAATCAAGGAAGGGACACACACTTTAGAGCTGTTCATGTATGAACAACTCTGGAAAATGATAGCATTCCTTACAAACCAGGGGCAATAAAAGGCAATACTGAAACTCAGTAATTCCCTCAGCAACAACAGAACAGCACTTTCCCAGTCTTCCAAATAGGATTTGAAGATGGCATTTATTGTTTTACGCTTCAGTGAGCAAAAGATGCAGAAAACTAAGAGAAGAGAGCAACAAGTGTATTTACACAGCTAGAATTTCAAGAGGAGCAGCTGTATTTTGAAAGGATGGAAAGGCCACTTTCTTCTCTGAAACTGGATTCAAGGAACACAGAAAACACCAAGCTTTATGTTATTTTTATTAGAGATTTGGTAGGTTCAGAAGCAAAATAGAAATTCTTTATCTGAAAATTAATGCCTGCAAAGTGACCAGAAGGCTTCCACTCTTTTTCCAAAAGAGATTTTTTTTTAATATGAATTATCTCATTTCCTGATGAGCAAACTAAAAGTATGAAATTGTTTTCCCTCTGGCTATATCCCAGCTGGGTCAAAGCACTGGCCCAAGAACACACTGTACCAGATTAGTTATGAAGAAAGTCCACAAGAAATTCAAGCATCTACTTCTCATCTCTCCTGATAAAGTTATCACCCCAGAATATAAACATGGGCTCTTCATGCACTATACGGACAGATCCTTGCCCAGATAGTTTTATACCTGGTTTTTGTTGCAATTGCCTCAGCACAAAGAGTATCTGCTCTACTTTGGGAGCAGAGTTCATGCCCAGTCCTAGACAAATCACTAAAGTTCATTCCACCATCACTTCTCTTCCCAGGTCTCACAGAGAAAGGTTTATTCCATACCTGGAAAAGCCATCACCTCTAATGAGTACCAGAGGGCCACAGCTCCCAAAGGAATTGTGTGTGCCTGAGGGCCAGTGAATGGGACAGGGACACCCTGTAAGGAGCAGTGTGTGGGGGGATGCTTCAGCACAGCTCCTACGAGTTAAACATCACTGTGATATCTATTTTCAATTAAGACAGAGGAAAGAATCTACACCCACATCTTCTGAATGCACAGAGTCATCAATAAAAGAAGTCTCCTGCTCCAAGCCATAAAGTCATAAATCAAGCTAAAACAAACCATTGACCTGTTTTTATTCTTACGTGGAGATGCACCACTGCAGTGAGGGTTTAAGGCCATGACAAGTTCTGCTGCGTAAATCAGGTCTCTCCTACATAATCATGTGAAGGATAAATACAAATACATACTGACAGCCAAAACAGGAGAGTGGTACTGTGATGGGGGGCCACAGGCTGGATGACAGATGTCCACCAAAGCCAGTCCATCACTCCCCTCCTCAGCTGGACAGAGGAGATAAAATATAACAAAATACTCTAGGTTAAGATAAAGACATGGAGACATCACTCCCCAGTTACTGCCACAGGCAAAACTCGACTTGGGGAAAATTAATTTCATTTATTACCAATCAAATCACAGTACAACTATGAGAAATAAAACCAAGTCTTAAAAACACCTTCCACCTCACCCCTCTGTCCTTCCTGAGCTCAACTTCACTCCTGAATTATCTGCCTCCTTCCCCACAATGGTTCAGTGGGATGGGGAATGGGGGCTGTGGTCAGTTCATCACACGTTTTCGCTGCTTCTCCTTCCTCCTCAGGGGGAGGACTCCTCACACTCCTGCCCAGCTCTGGTGTGAGGTTCTCCTCAGGCTGCAGGTGGATCTCTGCTCCCCCGTGTTCCTCCATGGGCTGCATGGGGACATCCTGCCTCACCATGAGGAATCTCTGCTCTAGCACTTAGAGCACCTCCTCCCTTTCTTCTGCACTGCCCTTGGGGTCTGCAGAGCTGCTGCTCTCACGTATGCTCACTCCTCTGACCACAGTTGCAAGTTCTTTCCCCCTTCTTCTAAAATATGTTACCCCAGAGACACAACCACCACCACTGACAGGCTCAGCCTTGGCCAGCAGCAAGTCCATCTTGGAGCCAGTGGCAGTGAGGGACAAGGGGGAAGATTTTATCAGGAGTGCTCACAGAAGCCATCCCTGTAGTCCCCACAGAGAGAGTATCAAAACCTCTCCTTGCAAACCTTATAGAGGTATTCCTCTCTGTTTGGAAAAGTAGAGCTGTATCCTTTAGGGGGGTGTCTGTATAAATACTACAAAGACTGAGAAGTGATTACTATCTTCCAGCAAGCAGTGTTAATACAGGTTTTAAAAAGAGATCAATAGGCATTTTTGTATTAGTCACATTTTTGGCAGCTTGTCCATATCTGCAAATACATATTTTAGAAGATCAAATCAGCGGCCAACCTGTGCTACAGACAGAAAAAGGAAGGCAATAAAAGCACATGTCATACAATTTTATTAGTATTCCCTCCTAAAGAATGTTTTACAATTATGTCTGGCTAGTCAAACCAATTTCTCTTTACTGCTCACTGGAGCAGCACCTCTTCTATTTACTCCAAGTTGACTAGGGATTTTCTCTTGCCCTTCTTCAGTTCTTTTACTTCACAAATGTTTTGCAAATACACTGTCAGTTGGATTAGGCTGCACTTAACCTGAAAAGGGTTCACCATTCCCTGGGTTTAAAATGAAAAGCATCAGAGCAACAGAGAGAGGTCTGGTGTACATCACTGTCCAAAGCCTGTGCATGTCCAGGGTCATGAACAACTCTGCTGAACACACTCCAGAGAAGCAGGTGCACCTGAGCAATGTCAGACAGCCCAAAAACAGTGCTGAGAATCAGACACAGAGCCCACTGACAAACAGTCCTAGGGGAAAAACAAGACTTTGAGTTAGTTGTTGATCTTGGAGGTGGGAGCAGGAATCTGTGTCCCGTTGCCTGAGTTCAGTGAGAATTCAAAGAACTTCCTTATTCTTTTTAAACAAGTAGGAGGTACAAAGAATATCTGACTCCATCACCTTTCCCTAACTTCAACTGTCTGCAAAAACCCACTTTTGGCAAGTCTCACTCATGTCCAAAGAGGCAGCACTACATGCAAATGCTTTATAGTTTAAAATGTCATATGTTGATGCTGACAAGTTCAAGACATGAGAAGAGGTTGCTATGGAAACACACACAGTATTGCCTGGAACATAAGGCAACATTTTATATTAGGAACCTTTAAAAAAAACAACCTTGGACCAACAGATTAGTTTGTTGCCAAATTAGTTTTAGGATGGGGAAAAATTAGTTTGTCATTTGTTCTCAGACAGAAATATTTTTGTTTAGAAACAATAAAGCTAAATGTAATGAAAGCATTTGCATTATATTTTGGATTATTTCCCTTGTCTCACAGCAAAAAGTAAATTTTTATTGAAAAAGTTTCTTTTGAAGTTCATATATAGCAAATCCATCTCTATACTCCCATGTGCTGGAGTCTCCATCTAATTGTACTTTTATAATTAATGAAATCACATTTAATAAATAGTCATGTTCTTTGAAGGGTTAAACCTTTAATTCTTCTAGAACCTTACTTATCTGTGTACACACACTGGCCAACAGAACGAATATAGGAGTAGAACTGATCAGAAAAGAGCAGAATTGCATCCTTGGGCAGTCTGGCAGCTCTCAGATGCTTCCTAAGCTCTGTTTTATAACCTGTCACTGTTGCAAGGTGACACCTGCCCTTCTGGGGTATTGTTGTGCAGTGGCATTTTCCAATGCCAATCTCGTCTGCTTCATTCTCTGCCTTCCCAATAAGCACAAGAACAATTTTGAATTCCCCACACAACAGTTTTATTCTGCAGGCCTCATGAAAAGCCTGATTCTAAAACACAATTCCTACACACCCATCTACTCAAGGAAAAAAAAAAAAAACCTCTCCACTTAATCTTTCTTACATAAAACATAAAGCCTTTTTTCTTATTCTGAAAACTTTCTATTAGTTATCCACTGGATTTGAAAGAGAAGATTTATAAAAAGGGAACATGGGCTTCTACTTCTGGCACTTTATTTTTGGAAGCACAGAAGAACATTTTAGCTGCTAGGCCTAAGACTGATTCTTTCATCTTTTCCTATTTTGAGTATTCTAGAAAATTTCAGTCTACTAGAACATTTATTTGTTTGTGAGTTTGAGCCATCACAGAAGTGATAAATCTACTAATCTACAATTCAACTCAAATTACTCTCTAATCTGCAGCTGCAGCTGAAAAGACCTAATGATTTCTGCAAGTAGAAGTCCAAGATATGCTTATAAACACAAAAGATGGGGTCATGGTATCATCATGGCATGATCAACATTTTTGCTTGAAAACTTCCTTTCTTTATAAACACCTGAGCAGTGGAGGTGGGAAAACCTCGTTTTTGCTAAGTTTAAGAGAGAGGGTACTAGGAAACCTGATGACAATTATCTGAAATGGAAAAAAACCTTGTAAACTGGCTTGAGAGCACTGTCCTTCAGTAAATGCAGCAGCAGGCAAACAATGCCAGCAAGTTGTTTTAAGAAAACATTAGGGTTGTGTTGTCAACACAAGGAGAACTGACAGCCAAACACAGATGGGCTCCTCATGTCCTCAGAATGTCAGCTTACATGGCTACAGCTGAATCCCAACAGCTCCAACTTATTTAAAACGAGGGGTGTTTTCCAACCATGCCACTGTCATAGGGAAATTCCTGTAAATGCTTTTTGTGAGTGCTGACCTCCTGTCTCAGCAGGGCTGCAGGCTACTGAATTCAAGGGCCACTGCTGCCACCCAGGCAAAGTGGGTCACAGCAAGAGCAATGAACAGCATTTCTGAGTTTTAGATGTCAGATCCTTTTAACACCCATTCAGCTGCCCATATAAATCCATTTATTACTGTATTTTTAAGCTGTCTGTACATGATTGGGTTTTGACTAGTTCCAGAACAGCCTTTTTTAATTTTATTAAATGCAACCCACTTTTTAGGCAGATCTTCCAGATACAAAAGATATTAACTTTTTCTTTACCTTTTACTTACAACATCAGTAAGAGTGAAAAGCTGCTTTTTTTTTCTTTGGAATATAGAAAATCTTTGTTCCTTAAGAACCTTACAAGAATATTCTGGCAAAGTAAGTGCAAATTATTAGTTCCTGATTTCAATGTTGTTTAAAGCATAATTTTTTCTTCTGTCACACCTCACTTCCCATTTTTATCTTATTATTACCTTGAATAAAGTAATATTTATTGAATAAAGTCCATGAAAACTTGTAAATAGGCAGGATAAATATAAGGATCTTTATAAATGTAGTTATCTTAAAAATCCACAATGCATCTGTGTCAGAAGGACTGAGGCAGAGAAATATGGAAAAGCTCATCTGTAAAGAGGCTGAGACTTTGGCTGCAGTTCACTCAACTTCCCAGGGTTCATCACAACAGTATTTGGCTCTCCTCTCTTCTGTTTTCTTCACTACTAATGGATACTTTACTATTTAATTAGTGCAGCATGATCCAAATCCCATCAAACTCTTTTCAGAGTCAATGAAAACTCTTTCCATTTATGTTAACGGGCTTTGGACCAACTCCTGGTTTAATACCAGAATCAAATAAAACACCCCTAGGAAAAGAACAGATATACCAAGCATACACTTTAAAGTACAGTCTTAAAACCTTCCTAAGGTTTTTACCCGCTTTAAAGTAAATCTCTTTATTGAACATCTTATAAAAACAGCTGGACAGCTCTTTCTCTGCCAGTCTGATTAAAGTGTCAGAAGACATCTAAACATGTGTGGAGCTTCGCTGCGAGAAACCTTCCCAGGGCAGAAGGTGATGCCTTCCTGAAGCTTTTCCTGGGGCTCCTGTGCTGTGCCAAGGACACGAGAGTTCACCCTGGGAGGACAGACCTGGCAATAGAACTGTTCCAAAGGTCCTGCCCCAGGCACTTGTTCTTTGTCTGGCACCACCATACAGTTGTGCCAACACTGGGTCTGTTGGGCTGCTCTGCAGAAAACTTCACCAATGGGATTCACCCACTAAGGCTGTTTGGCCAGGGACACCCACACCCAGCCAGGTGGCACCAGGACAGCCAGGGCCCAGCTGAGGAGAGCTCTGTTCAGCAGAGCAGTCGCTTCTAGGGCAGCACAGCTGAACCTCCTAACCACTTTAATCAAATCAGCTGGAGAGAGCACCAGCTATTTTTGTCACACACAGGGGAGAGGAGGCTTCCTGCTCTCAGACTATACCCCAGCCACTGCAGAAAGCAATGAAGCACAAAGCAAGCAAAATGACACTATGTAAACAGGGAGATTAAACCTTCTCCTGATACTTTTGACCCATTTTGGCAATACCAAGCAGGTCACACAAAGCCACCGCATCATTTCTTGCATGCTTTAATTGACTGGCACATCAAAGTTCTGTGTCAAGTTTGACCACAGAAATCACGTTCAGAAATCACATTGAACCAGTGCTGACTCAGCAGTAGAGCCACAGGATCCATTTTTTAAATTCTCAAAAGCCTGAACAAAAAACCCAAACTGTGCTGTTGCTTTCAACGTTTTTTTGCATTTCACACCACTCCAACCTGGCAGCACAGTAGGCTGAGGGATAACTTTCCCTGAGAAAAACTTTGGCAGAAAGTTAATTGATAAAGAAGAAAATTCAGAGTGAGGATGAGAAGTGCTTCAATCCCTTTTGGGCTGGAGCTGTGACCCTTCCGAGGGAATCAATCACAGCAGCTCTGGAGGGGACTGTCCTGCAGCACACCAGGACACGGTGGTGATGTGTGCATGTGTCTCCAGCTCCCTGCTCCCATCTGCCCAGTGCCTCTGGGCAGCCCTGACTCACCTCGCACTGACATGTGCACAGGGCTGGGAGGTGCAGGAACCTCCGTTTGTTCTCCCATGGAGTCAGATCCCAGCCCTGCCCTGCAAACTTGCACTCAGGATAAATGGGGACAGCACTTCTTGCTTCATTCCCCCTTCTAGAGCTACCCATTAAAGGAAAATATTCACTGAGCAATGATTCTATTGTGAATTGCCAGGAAATACTGTGTTTTCTGCTCCTTCCTGCTGCATGGGCTACTCAAGCTATTCTCACCACCTCAGCACTCCAGTGCCAGTGCTCAGCATCTTGCCCTGCTGACACTGCTCACATGTTCCTAACTGCTGTTTCTTTTGGCCTTTTTTCTGACACATCCCTTCCTCTCCCCCAAATCCCACACTGAGATAGTCACCTCGCTGCTCTGAGCACTACACTTCTCCACAGGAACCACCATGCATTTTTCCCCCATGAAGAAAGTATTTCTAGATTGTGAAAAGGAGAGGAGAACTTCCCAGCAGCCCAGCAGCCAGTGGGGAGGGAGGTAAACTTCCAAATAATTTGTGTAGCTTTGGAATTCAAACCCATTCACTGTGGTGGAGTGAATTCACTACCTATTGGCAGCAATTTCAAAGATGGTCATTTGCTCCACATTCCTCATCAAAGAAGGGATGCTGACAAGGTCCCCGGCTCTGTGGAGGTGAGAAGTGAGAACCTACAGGCTCAACCATCCCCTAGAAGTAGCTTCAGGGAGGACATCATTACAAGGTGAAAGCTGCCTCCACACAGACTAGAATACACAAGTATTAGGGCTAATCTAGCCAGCGCACCATGAGATATAGAGGATTAGATTTTACTTGATAGGTCTCTGACGTCAATGAAAAGTGGTCTTAATATAAACAAATATAAAATGAAAAGAGAAAAAACCCAACACTTTCCCACAGTGGGATAGCTAGAATCTACTGTAAAATTTGCAAGCAGTGATTCAATACTCCAAAATTATATCCTTGGGTTAAAGACTGCACCGAGTTCATTCTGGAACTGCAACATAAAAACACTACCTAGGCACAAATATTTCTTAAACCCACAAGTCAAAACAAACACCTCTTTGAATCACCAAAAAGGAACACAAAATTGCCAGAAGCACTGAATCCTTCAAAGACCTAAGTATATCCTTCACAGACGAATTTCACATTACTAACATTGCATTTATTCGTCAGTTTTCCTGGTCTTGTCATGATTTCTACAGGCTTGCATAATAACATGAAAATGTCACAAAAATTACGTCAGAATGGCAATCCAGAGGCAGGGAGCCACGAGGCTCTCAGTGAGCTACACTTTGTGTGACAACAAGCAGTGCCTGGAGCTGTGTCTTTAACCCATCTGCCCATTCAAGACCAAGGACCCTTCAAAGATCCTGGGATTCCTGGTTTCCCTTTCCAATGCAGTTTGCCATTTCCAAGAACATAAACAAATCCTGAATATGTTACTTAGTGACATCTCATGAAAACATATACACATTCACAGAACTTGTGTGTCCTGCTACCTCCCAAGAAGGAGTGTATCTCTTTTCAAACCATGGAAGCCTGTAATCCAGACTGTCGGAGGAGGGCATATCACCACAAGAGTGTGAAAACAGCTAATTACATAAGGCCAGGTCCTCAGCTAATGCAAAGTGACAAAGCTCCCAGAAATCTGTGGAGACACGATGATGCAGATTAACAGAGGTTTGGCTCACTATAATTGAATGTACCCAACTTTAATTTTCCCATCTAGTGACAGATTGTTGGAACCCTGACCACCAGAACCTCAGAGTGCAATGGGGAGTTGAAAGGAGATAGCATCAGGTAAAGTAAACTCCAGTTTGGCTGAAAACACATTTGTGATCCAGGAGTTTCAATTAGCTGTTGCTGAGTTATCACAAAAGTCTGGTGAACAGATGTGCAATTAGAGTTTTTCTCATGTTGTTCTCTCTTGTGACTTGGGTATTTTTGTTGGGGGGTTGTATTTGGCATTTGGGTGGGGTTTTTTTGCAAGTGATGCTAGTTTTATTGAGGTCAAAGCTAACATTTTAGACAGGCAGAGAAAGCTCGTCCCACCACCACGCCTCCAGCAGTGCAGGAGCAAAGGGCAGCCTCAGAAAGCAGGAAAATCTTTCTTCTTTCTGGCCTCATCTTCATAGGAAGATGGAGACAGAAAAGCTGTCAGAATGAGCCTGCAAATTCAAGGCAGCTGGAATTGCCTCATCTTCCTGGCATGGACTGGAGGGTTTCTCCTCATCCCTCCCCCTTACTTAATGCATCACCTCTTCTGTGGTGGGGATGTGGTGTGAGGCAGAAGGGGAAGAAGGTTTAGCAGAGCTATTTCAGGTTTAGAGGCACACAGTTCTGTCCTGTTCCATCCAGCACATGGGATATAAACAGCCATGGGAAAAGCTGCACTTGAGCCTCTCGTCCTCACCTCCCTCCCCACCACCACTGCACCAGGGGATGGAGAACAAGGTGAAAGACAAGGTTATGATGTGGAATACTCCATGGCCTGCTTTTTGTCCCAAATACTCTGCTAATCAGCCTGCACACACAAAGCCAAACGGAGCCAGTGAAACTAAACACATTCACTTCAGCAGCTTTGGAATAGACCCAAAAATCAGCTACTTGCCATGGGACCTCCCTGGCCCTTATGCAAAATGATGCTGGATCATGACACAAACATTGGCAGATGCGGGTTTTTTCCTGTGTGATTTTCTGTTTAGATAAATGCAAGATTACACTGTATTTTCATAGATCCAGCATTTTTATTCTATTTTATAAGTTGTGTATGATTATTGTTGGCCCTTATTTGACTGCAGTGAACTAAGCACTTTATTTTCACGGGAATTCATTACACTCTCCTACTGAGGAGTTTAAATTAATACAAAACATCTTGTAATTTATCTTGTCTTTCTTTGCTTGTCTATTACTTATCCGAACTGAGTTTCATATTCTTCTTTCAGAGTAGTAAATCATCCTTTGATTAATCCCATTTTTACACTTGCTGCTTATGTCAGGCTTAATGTGCTGTAACTTTGCAAACAAATTTAATATTGACAGACACCTCTTAGCACTTATTTGGGAATTAAATATTTTGGTGTACTGATGAATGGTAGATTTGCCATTTTTACAATGAAACCTAAAACTATTAGAAAACTCTGATTTCAAGCTTGGTTATAAATCTGAAATCAACCCAAATTAATCTCTAAAACTCCTTTATCCCTGAGGTCCTTAGAGGTATTGAACAGAAGTGGCATAAAATTTCTGCTTCTGGGTTTTGGGGTGGATTTTTGTTCCCAATAGGTAAAAGACTGTGACCATATGTAGGTTCATGGTGGTGTAGAGAGTGTTTTGAAGTCTGAAAGACATCATTTTATCCAGCTATTACTTTAGATATACAAAAATTTTTAGACATTTTCACCCTTGCAAGCTTCAAAGCCTGACAGCTTCCAATATAACTCCTGTCACGTGAGAGAGAGCTGGCACATGAAAGACTCTTGGCCCAGCACAGCTGTCTTCATCATCAGGTAGCGATTTATTTCTCAAAGACTGTTTCTTAAATACATTCTGGTTTGCAGAATGCTTCCCAAACAACATCTCTCACATTCCTTCCACAGCTCCTCTGCTTAGAAAAAACCTCGCAATTTTAACACTCTGAAAAATGAAGTATATTCTTCTGCATATGAGTTGGATGAACATGATTTACCCAAAACCCATGATTTAAAACAAATAAACCCACTATTAAAACAGTAACCACAGCCTGTGCTGCCACCTATCCTTGGTTAATCTCTGCATTTTCTGCAGGCTCATTTTCCAAATCATGGGCTCTCTCCTGGGAACAGGTTTGCTCTGCAGGTGATGTAATGGCCATGGGCACCAGCTCTGGTACCAGCCTTGGCAGTCACACACTTCACCATGGGAGAAGTGCAAGATGCAGCTGCTTAGGGCAGGTACTGGATCTTAGTTCTGCCTTTCGCATATGGGGGAGAGAGCAGAGAAATTAGAATCACAGAACCACAGAATCATTTACATTGGAAAAGACTTGGAAGATCTTTAAGTCCAGCTGTTAACACAACACTGTCAAGCCCACCACTAAACCACATCCCCAGGTGCCACGTCTGTACTTCCCTGAGCAGCCTGTTCCAAGGCTTAACATCCCTTTTGGTGAAGAAGTTTTTCCTAATATCCAATCTAAAAATTTAGCAAGTAAAATCTTGCTTTCCCCTCTTCCTTTCTAAATTCTATCATTTTACTCTGTTTGAATTAAAATGTAAATGGTTTCTTACTACACTTAGCTCTTGAAATAGTTTTACTCCCAAGACAGAAAGCCTTTCTTTCCTGTTGGACTCGACATACTATTTTGACTTTCTCTATTCTATACTCTACAATACTCATTAAATCATGCCAAAAAAAGTACAAGTTCAGAAACATAACTTGAAAGAGAAATACCTCCCACAGACCAAACTGTGCAACGATAGCCCTGAGTGTGCAGTGCCCGTCCTGGGTGCGCGATGTGAGGCTGCCTTTGGACGGGTTTGCCTGAGAGGGCTGATGCATGTCCAGAGCTCCACTGCACATGCTGGAAGTTGCTGCTGCAGCCCAGCAGCCCCCAGGGCACAGAGGGAGGAGGAGGGTGTGGAAGAGGGACTGCCCACAACCTTGGGAAGCAGGCACAGGGGCAGGCGGAGAGAGCTGCACTCAGGGCTCCTGTAAAAATTTGCTGTATCATTCACAAAATTCAATCCCCCCTGCCATTTCATGGACTGCTTCTTGTCAGTACTGTAAGTGATGGGGTAAAAGAAAAGAGCTGCTGGCCAGCCTGCTAATAAGCCAGCCTGCTCATTAGCCATGCAGGTTCTTCTCTACACATCCACTTCATTATTCTAACAGTGATAGTAAATCAGAAAACACATTAATAAAGGCTTAAAGACTCAGGGCCTGCATCAAGGTGTGGCTCTGTGCTACCCTAAAGCTCAGATATATATTTTGATTTTATGTTTTTCAAGAAAGAGTTTAAATGTTCACCATTTGCCAGGTATTTCCTTTCAGTTTTCTTGCCTCAAAAAACTGTAGAAATCATTCACCTTCATTAAAGGGCAGTAACAGCAAGCTATAGTCAACACTTGGTGAAGAGAAATGAGGTAAATGCATAAATTAGCTGTATCTAGTTACAAGTAGAAGGAGCTCTACTTATCCACAGATACAAACGATGTCCACTGACTTTCTCATTACAGGATTAGTAGGCTTCACACTTAATTTCAGTGGAAAATAGATTGTAATTTGTCCCCTGAGGTCCACCAGGCTAGAGGTTAAATGCTGGGAAAAAGCAGTCTGACCATATAATGAAATTCAAACACAGAGGTGGCAACTACAGGAAAAGTTAAAGGGAATGACAGTAGGAAAGAAGTTAAAGTAGCTGTATTTATAGCTCACCACATCAAAAGAAAAGTGGTAACATTGTACTTTGCAGGTGGAAGAGTCAGAAAATACGAGAGATGCTGGGCAATTCCAACCTCTGAGTTCTCCACAGAGAGCTGCATAAGTAAAGAATTAATTATGTCTTTATTTTGAAGATAAAGATCACAAAACCAGCAATAAATGGGCAAAATATTGAATTTTACATAAACCAATCTAAAAGGAATTAAAAAATATATAAACTTGAAAGTAACACTGAAAAACTTGAACACACTTACATGCTAAGGACAAAAAGAGCAAGTTGTACAAAGGGGACTTCCATTTCAGCAAGGCAGAAAGGTTTGGAAAACAAACAGATCAGTAGATACAGTCCTACAAAGGCCATGAAACAGAGTGGGGAAAAGCAAGTATATAAATTAGTGGTGAGGGCAGGTTCTCTCTGTGGGATTAGAGAGGATAAAATGATACTGAAGTTACCATGGTCAGTAAATGAACTTCCCCAACTTGGGGGGCAGCCAGCCCACGGAACCCACACCAGTGCACCAAGTCTCTCAGAAGTACACACAAGACAAAATACACAAGGTGTAAAGAGAAACTCATCTGTACTGTAAAATGACACCTTCAAAACAACATACTTGGGATGATTTTCACTGGCCTAGTGATTTTTGAGACTTGAACAAAGAGAACTGGCATCTCTGTCTTTTCCTTGAGGGAAATTCTTACTTTAAAACACTTTCTTTAAACAGAAAACAGTTACTTAGACGAAAAAGCAGAAACATTAATGCTGAGATTCACACTTACAACTCCAAGAACTCCGGATCTGAAGAAAGTACCAGACGTTTTGAGACCTGGGAATAACTCAGAAGATCTGTAACAGAAGCTGTGATTTAGATATGAGGAAGCAACGTGCTCTTCTGCACTTGAAGAGGACACTCTTCTTTTCAATGTTACAGTTTAATAGAACAGTGCTGAAAATAGCGTGTGAAATGTGGGCCTTTCATTTGCAGACTATTAAAACTGGGAACCTGCTGTGTCAAGACTCTGCAAACAAAGATGAATTTAAAACACACTCAGATAAAGGGGCTAAAGGAACCAGATGTGATGTGTTAGAGAACTTACTGAAACTTTGGAAGAAAGAAAGCAGTAAAGGGACATGGTGATCTGAAAAGGAGGATGTGCACATCAGAGCAAGGTTGTGCAACCCCCTACAAGACACTCAAGACCTGCTCCCTGGATCTGTTTTAATCAGACTCAGTATGAGAAATGTCCTAGTGTGTCATTAAGTAATGGTATGACCTGCTTACAAAGCAACAGTCACCATAAATAAAAAGTACTCAGAAGTAGGTCGAATAAAACACTAGTGTGACCTCTGGAGAAAAGGTCCTGCTCCATGCAACAGCTGGAATTCTGGCTGATCCAAAAAAATATTTTTTAACCTTCTGAAGCAAAAAGTAAACATGTAACTAACTTGAAATGTGGTTCACTGCCATTTGCAGGAGTCTTGAATTCTGTGAGCAAAATTGTGTGGGGAACACCCTCGCCACACCAAAAGGAAGCAGCGAGCTGGCAGGTAAGTGAGCTAATAGTACTTTTTGAGGGACACACCTTTGGAAGCTGAGGAGGGACAGACTTCTCAAAATATGTTCTGCTTACCCCAGAAATTAATTATGACCTTAACGAAATTAGTTCCTATATTTGGGTCTTTCAAAATGGAAAGCAGAAGGAGCCACTAGGCACCTTTTCTTGGATGTACAGAGTTTAATATTCTAGTTGGAAATTGGTTCTTGTGTGGTCGAAGAGCATAGTACAGCTGAGACATTACTACAATGAGGACAATGCAACACAAGGTCAAATAGGACATAAAGAAATACTTATATTTTATCCAAAGGCCTCCAACATACCACAAAGGCACCAGTTTCGACTGCCTGAGGATACTCTGTCCAGATGGTGTCCACCTGTATGATGTAGGAAATGACTTGCTCTGCTCTCAGATAAAATGTAGGTGAGATGATCCATGCACAGAAGATGCAAAGAAAAAAATAGTACTTACTGATGACAGAATCTCTTTTAAGGACAGCAGAGGGTAATTTACTCCAGTTAGAGGCTGAATCACAGTGTTTACACTCTTTGTGTTTCACACCATAACTTTTAAAAGGGAAAGCCTGTGCAATTTACACAGCAGAAGGGACTGTCCAACTAGGCTCTTGTTGGCCAGGAAAATGAACAGCAGAAACCCAGAGAATGGATTACAAAGCAAAGTCTCTGGAGTGTTAGGCATCAAAACAGTTCCATTGCTTTGCCAGGCAACACAGGTCTTTTAAATTATATGTGTAGATGGGGATGTGCAGTCAGGCTCTGCTTGTGCAAGAATTCACATACATGCTTGGCTTACCCATGTGGAAACCCCAGCTGAATTCAAAATGCCCTTGAAAAAGGTTTAATGGTGATCCCACTGATCATCTGCAGAGGAAGGGCTGCTGTTTCCTTCATGAAAATGGCTTTTACATTTTGTTCTATACTGTGTCACAGAAATTATTTGCACTTCTTCTGCTACTGTATTACAGTTCTACTTACCAAAAGAGCAAAAAGCCCACAGTGAGTTTTGCCATTACATAAAAAATTGAGGAAAGGAAAAAAAAAATAAATAAAAACAAAAAAACCACAGATGGCGACTTTAGTTTGAATTTGTCTTAATTTAATGAGAAAATGCTCCCAAATGAAAAGATTATATATGCCCAATTTTGATCTCCTTAAAATGGATGCAACCCCACCATAATGTAAATGCTAAGATTTAGCATACAGAAAAGGAATTACTGGAATTATTTGTAGCAGGCATCTGTTTTAACTGTCAGGCCCTAGACCTGACCAGACATTGAAGATCATATTGTGCTACCTTGAGCTCTGCTTTTTTGCTACATCACAAACCAGTGTAATCCAAAAACCAGATCAAAAAGAAACATGACTAAATTGTAAATCCATATGAAAGCAGGAGATGGATGTCTAAAAGGAAAAATAACACAGTTATATAAACGTCTGCCTTCTTCCAATATATTCACTGTGAGCAGCTCCTTCACCCTCTTATGCAGGTGAATTACATGTTCCACCTCAGGTGAGCTAGATTCACCTTCAATTCTGTGGGCAATTCCAAGAAAGAACCTCTGTCAGGACAGTATATAAGAATATAACCTTAAAAATCACTGAATTCAAAGAGCTCAAGTTCATGCTCAAAGTGAAGAAGAACTATATCAAACAAGGCAAGACTTCACAAGGTGTCTAAACATCTTTAGGAATGCAGGGAAGTTGCCAGGAGGAAGGGGAGAAAGGTGGGCATTTCACATGGGTAGCTGGAATTGCTCTTAGGAAACACCATTGACTGGATCTGAACCTGAACATCTACATTTACAGTTTAGAAATTAGATTATGTGAATTCAACCCTGTAAAATAAAAACTGGGGGGAAATGTTTTGTTCTCTGATTTAAAACAGGAAAGAAAATACTCATAATGAAAATAATACATAACAAAGTCTGGGGACAACTGAGAGATGTGCACTTGTATTGACAGCAGCCAAAGCACCATCCAGTTCCTGAGGATCCATGAGTGGTTAGGAAAGGGAAATGGATCACCACAAACCCACCAGGTTAGGCTGGGGCTACAGATATTGTAGCATTGGGCATGAGTCGAAAAAACACTGCTGGTGTCCCAGGCATTTCTAGAAGAAATAGCGTCTGGGCAAGCAGCCAGCCAGCCAGCAGGCAGCTCACAAACAGTTTGGGAGGGTTAGCACAGAGCACAGGAAACACTGAAATGTTGTAGAGCAAACCCTGCCTGGTTCATCACAAGGAGAAACAAGTCCACTGCACTTGTAAGGTATCTATGTCTTGGTACCCCCAGCCATGGAATGCTTACAGCTCATTAAGAAAACAACTAACCATATATGTCTTCAAAAGTTCAGTTTCTATATATCTTCTTCTAATAACTTTACATTTTAATGACAATACTGTGAAATTTTTGGACAGCTGATCTTTTAACTTTAGAAAAGGAAGAGGATTATACCAATGGAGCCAAACTAGGACATCAAGATGTGTTACTGAAACCAATGTTCCTTCCTTTGCTTCAGTGGGTACAATCAGATCACATTGATTGTTCATTATGAAGTTGTGATCCCCAGTCTTCTCAGTCCTGTCAGTGCATCTGAGTCTGCACTGCAGCCTAAGTTAATCATGTGCTCATTATCCCCTTCAGATGCGGTGTTGATATTGTGTTTCTCCTGTTTAAGTACACATTCTAGCTCACAAACTACAAATGTCATGAGGAGACTGGGAGGGAGCTTATGCCTCTGAATTTCCACAACCAAATAGTGCCTTCCTGTCAACCTGAAGAAGACATTTTTGGCATATCTGCCTCAAACATTGCAGAAGTATTTATCAAAAATCAGAAATCCAGATGCATAAAGAGTTCTTCTACAACGGCAGGTTCATCTGCTAAGGTGAAGAAAGGGATTTCCCATAGTTCCAGCAATAATCTGAAAGGGTTAACATAATCCTAATTTTTTGTTGGTTTACAGCATTTTTTTACAGCCTCCAACCACCTCTCCTTCACAACCCTTGGAGAGGACAGCCAGCTCCCTCATCCTCCATCTGCACCCACAAGTAATTCTGGCCAAGGACCAAGAACGTACTCAAAGCACAACACCTTCCACCACAGCCTGCAGGCCATGGAGAGTTGACCATGCTTGTTCTGCCCACTAAGTGGAGAATTAGTCTGAATGCTATCAGGCCAACCAAGATGATAACAAGTTGTCCAGAGTGTTTTTATCTTGAGTGGGAAAGCTTTCACTGTACTTTTTTTTTAATATGGTAAAAATCACATCCATAATTCAGAAACGTGTTAAAAATCTATTGATTAGCTTCAACTTTGATTCTGCAACCATGATTTTTACTGACCCACTTCAGCTCTGACAACACACCTAGACTGCATACTTCAGAAGTTCTTTTCATCTACCTCAGATTTGATTTTTAGGTCAATAAATTTTGTTATTGACTTTCGATACAGAAAACCATGAGTACCCAAACTAATGAGTATGTCCTCAGCCAGTGCAGCAGATCATCATTTATAGTACAGTTAAAAAGTGCCCTCACAGATCTACTATTTTCATGTAAATCCCTTCCAACAACTTCTCATTTGGCAATACCAATTCCACCAGCCAGACTCTTCTCAGACAATAACTGGAAAATAAGACATAGTTGGCAGTACAGTGCAAACCAAAAAGGATGTTCAAAGGAAATAACATCAGAAGTTGGCAAGGTGGCAAATGCATTTGCTGACTTAAACCAGATTCAGTCAAGAAAACTCTGCAATGTAAAGACCAAAGTAGGACTTTCCAACACCAGCCCTGATGGCTGATGCAAAAGATGGAAGACCATGACAAGAATAGACAGATGTCAAAAGACCTTCAAAAGCAAGCACTTCAAAAATAAATACTAGGAATTAAATTAATCAATTTTATAATGTAAAATTCTAACACTTGTCACTTGACAACTCAGTTGTAAGGGAGCTCCACCATCCCTATCTCCAGAATAACCTAGAAAAGGTGGTGGAAATACTTGGGCCCACTGAAGAAAACTAGGTGTGAAGTAAAAAATGAGCATAGAAAAACAGTTGAGAATAGCCTTGTCCATGTCTTTATTCACATCCAAAATGTCAATAAACCCAAGAAAAGCATACAGCCCAGTGGTGTCTAAGTATGTCTTGCTGGCAACACATTGCTCCCAGGACTCTTCAATACTCCTTGCAAAAACAAGAAATAAAACAGTAAATGGAGAGAGATACATGCAGTATTAACTTCTGTGGTTACTTGCTTATCAATTCTGTCCACAGAGCAGTGGCTTTTGGAGAAACATTGGTATAATTTCTTGGAGTTTGTGTAATTCTATTGATAATCTCTTTTATACTCTCACCCCTCAAGAAAGAAAGAAAACGGAGATGGAGGGAAAGGGTAGAGATAGAACATGGTACCCAAAGGACCAGAGCTCAATTTGTTGTTCCAAAATAGATTTACTGCACAATCTCAGGGAAATCTTTACAGCCTAAAGGTATTGAGGCAATGCTTCCTGCAGGAAGGCTTCAGTGACTTGGGCAAAAAAACCACATCTCTGCCCTGCAACATCTACCATGTACATACACCCTGGAGGAAGCAGTAATCCATTTCCAAATGTATTAGCAGAACCACAGAAGTTGTAATTCCATGTGAAAATCATCCAGATTAGAATGTGGCACGTCCCAGCCCAGACCAACTCTCCAGCTTCTTCTAATGAAAACAAGAACACTGGAAAAGGCAGGCACATGGTTGGGCATACAGGTTGGAAACTACAATTCCTTTGGTAGCTTTCTGGATTCCGGTCATTTATGAGCACCACTGAATTGAGGCCTGGCTTCACTCTATTGCATTTGAGAAGTTACAAATGCAAAAAGAGATGTCATTTATAAAGCCTTTTAATTTATACTTTCACTTCATTTTATAAACCATTCTCATTCTTTGTCATTTTTACATGCAACATCATGCCTTGGACCTTTAGAATATTATCCACACTTTGGCTTTAACTCCTGTTCTATTTTATAACTCTTTCTTCTAAATATAAGGAGCCCACACTCAGGCAAACACTGCAAGGAAGAAGGAACAAGCTCCCCCCTGACCCTACAGTCAACATCCATGCTGAGGAGAAGAGCACAAGACAAGGAGTAGCCATCAACAGGATCTTCCTCCACCTTTCAGCACAGATTAACAAGGAAGAAGATCTTTGGCTCTGCCCCAGTTCTAAAAGTAAAGAGCAAGAAAATTTTGAGCATGTAAATGTGCCTTTCACAAAATGATCTGTGCTAGATATAGGGAGAGCACAGAACTTTTGCTTCCCCCCCGAGGCAGAACTGCAGGCTCACACTCTGCTGTCTGAGTGGCTCTTCTTGCTCAGTCCTGGTGCTTCTCTTACCCTCAGCCAGCTGTCCACATCAAACGACTGCAACATAAAAACCTGCTTCTCAAAACAGGAATGCACATGGCTAGGAGAAACCACAGGAAAGGAAAGACTAAGGGGAAAAGTATTTGATTCCCTTCCATTCTCAGATAGCCAACATACTATCTCCATACATGTCATCTTCTTGGCACAGCAAATGAACAACTTCCTATGACTAAATAAATAGAAATACAAATGACTCCTACTGGCTTTTTATGCAGAGGCAGAATGCATTACAATTAAGCAATCTCAAAATTACAAACTTTAAAGGCTATAGCAAGGAAATACAGGCTGGATAAACTGATGATTATTAAAAAAACAGCCCTTTTCTCACTAAACAAATTACTGGGCAGTAATTACTGCTCAAATGACAGTGTGACAGTTTAGGATGTCAGGGACAAACAGTGATAATCTGAGTGCTGAACATGCACTCCAGAACAGAAAGCTGCAGCCAGTTTTAAAACACACAGCTTTGAAAAATGGAACACAGGGGGCTGTTTTGCTCATAAAACCCAAAGTCCTCTGCAACTTTTCATCAATCACTTGATTAGGCAATGAAACTCACCAAGTGAAATATCCAGGAAAACAGACTCTGAATAAATTAAAATTTTCCAGGACAAAACTATATTTTACCTATCAAATTTGTTTCCAGGGTAGTCCAGCCCATTATTTGGCGTTAAATCTTTCTAACATTTACCCTTGCAGGCTGGAAGTAAGAAGTGGTAGAGGATGCTGAAAACTTGCCACTTCACCCTCTGGTTCAGAGCACCATACTCCTCAAGTAACTTTACCATCAACATAAATGCTGGTTTCAGCTGTTCTGTTCTAGAGTAGCTACCTCAGAGCATGTGCTCAAACTTCTAGTGCCACTGTCTGTAAAGCAGCGCCTGGTGCAGCGCAGCTATTCCCACACAAGAGAACATTAGTTAATTTGCATTCACAGTTACCATATGAGGTGTGAGTTTCTGACAGTCCACACATTTTATATTTAAAGACTGCAGGAAATTAATATCATTATCTTTGATATAATAACAAAAGTAACTTACCAGCCCATCGCAATTGCTGATAGCAACTGAAGCATTTGGCAGATCAGTGATATCCCCAACATAGAGGCAATTCCCATAGAGAGGTTCAATATGAGTCTCCTCAGAGTCCTCCTGCCACTCAACTGTTGCTCCAGGGGCCACGAGCCTGGAGTTTGGCCACAACCTGAAGTGAAACTCTCTTCCAAAAACAGTGACATTGTAAAATATTTGCTCATTTGCTGCTTCATGTTGCAAGTCCTCCACAGCTCTCCTGAAGCGTGCTTTTGGCGGTCCAGACACCAAGTGGGATAGGAACCTGCCCTCTGAATCAGTGCTGGTGGGGATGACAAGGCTGTACTCCTCTATATTCCTCAGGATTGAATCTTTACAGGGAGAAAGCAAGAGAGGACAGAGATACTAGAACTAAACATATCCTGATGCCGCGGGATTTTTATTCCATTATTCATTAGCACAGCAGACACTTACATAAGGCAGATGGACACTGCACTCTGTGCAGGCACTTGGTTCACCTGCATGAAGTGTGCAGAGTTCACTCAAACTTGCCTTTTCCTCCCCAGAATACCAGACGGCACCGTGAACCTCCCCACCCCAACGGGACCCCGCACTTCTGCCCCTGCAGCGGGGTCCCGCTCCCTTTTGCCCAGACGGGACTCCGCACTCCTGCGCACCCAGTCAGTGACCAGGTCGCCTCGGGGACTTTGGGGGTTCCCGGATGGCCAGCGTTGAAGAGAGGGCATTGATTCACTTCGGGACTGCTCGCAGGGGCAGGGATAGAGGCTGGGTTTGCAGGTGGCAAGCCTTTAAGGCAAAGGCACGTCCCTCAAACTACCCCCAGTGCGGCGGATTTGAGCGAAGCGGTGATGGGGACGCCACGGGCAGCGATCGGGAGCAGTCTCGGCGGGAACCCCGGGAGTTTTGGACGGAGGCGCTAGCCCGGGCAGGAAGAGGAGGAGGAGGCAGACGAGCTGCCATGTGTTTCATCCCGCACGGGGAACCCCAGGCATCGCTCCCTGCCCGCCGGGGCTCGCCCGCTCCGCGGGGCAGGCGGCGGGTGGCGCGGGGC
>VZTN01025585.1:18029-29607 GCA_013400515.1 Erpornis zantholeuca | reverse complement strand
CGCCGCGCCCCGCTCCGGGACGGGCCCGCCGGCGGGGACGGGAGTTGGCAGAACGCGTGTGGAGGCGAAAAGAAAAGCCCCGCGCCGGGCTCGGGAGCCCCCGGGAGCTGGGGCAGCGTCCCGCCACCGAGGTCCGCGGGCTGCGCCGTCCCGGCTGTGCATCCATATGGAAACGGGTGGTCAAGGAACACCAGAGACAGACGAAGGAAACTTAAGGCACCTCGGCATGAGTTGTGTTGCAGTCTTGGCTTCCAATTGACAGCAGAGACCCAAATGGAAAAAGTGCAACCAGCAGAGGCAAATCACGATCATAGATCTTCATCTGATCCAATAAATTAATCTAAGCAGTCGTTTCACGGGAAAAATTGTTTGGACTATTTGCTAATAAGACTGAAATTGCTTCCTGCAACCTTATATTAAATATCTGCAATTGGAGAGATAGACCCTGAAAGACTTTAGGAATACTATAAATACAATATAGAAGAAGGATTTTTAAATAATTAAATAATCAAGAGTGGCCTTTATGGTAAAAAACAAGTTATATTTGTTTCCATATGGCCAGGATTAATGCCATACCGCTTATTCCCTTCAGATAATGTATATATTTACTCAGCTTTTACATTACTGGAATCATCTGCTGTTTTCACCACTTTGCTCTTTAACCTTGCAGAATCCTATTAGCCCTTCTTGTGCTCCCACTGGCCCTACCAGCCCACGGCCTTACCTACCCCAGGCTGATTCTCACAGTATCTGCATGTGTTAGAACTCTCTGGAAAGCTGCAGGCAATGGCTTCCTGCAGGAAGCTGGTCTTCTGCCAAGGAATTTTCCTGGGTATCCTTGACTATTCTTGCTCCTTTATGACTAAGGGTCCAGCTATTACTTTCCACCCCTATATTATGGATACAAATGAAGGGTATGGAAGAAAAATAACAGCAAGCCAGTCCTGCTCTGTGTCCACAGTGAGGTTTTATGGACCCCAGCCCTGATCAGTTATGGTGGTATATGATTTCTTTTACTTGGTTTGATATTCTGGTTCAGCTTTCCCATGTTTTAGGTTAAGGATAAAAAGGGAATGATTATTCTGAATGATGAGATAGATCAACTTGTACATTGCATTCAAACACTCATTTTCTTATCTTTTCAAATGATCCCTATTTGGAATTGCTGTCTGCACCAAGCTTCTCTCAGTTCTTCCTTTTGGTTTGGTTTTCTGTTGGCTCTTTTTTTTTGGTTTGGTTTGGTTTGGTTTTGAGTCCATATTGAGCAGCTTCTCTTACTTAAAATCTCATATGCTTTCATCAGTACACAGCTGGTAGAGTTCCAATTTCATTTTTATTGGACTTGTATTTTAAGCTGATGATGTGGCTTTTTTATGTTTCGTCCATCCTATCCTGATCAAATTGAAATAACTTCTGCACATAAACTTGAAAGGGAGAGGGGCTGGTCCTCTACATTTGAAATCAAAGTTCTTATTTGTATATGATTCATCAAAAAAAAAAAGAAAAAAAGAAAAAGAGGAGACAGAGTAGATTATACAAACACAAAACAACCCAGCCAATAGTTCTACAAATTAAGATGGATTTTTACTCTTAAAAATACTGGAGGTTAGAAGATATGCTTTAATATGGATAACAGCTGTACTGCAGAGTAATGACATAAACAAAAAAGTAACTGCCTTTATGCAGTTTATTTCTATACAGAAACCAAGTTCTATGTGCACATGTTGCTACCTTATCACATGGAGACAAAAGCTCCATGGGCTCCAGGGCTTGGGGGGACTGTTTACAACCTCCTTTAAAATTTTAAACAAAATCAAACTGAGAACAAGTGTCAAACAATGGAGTCAGATCTGCAGTTGGTAAAAGCTCTGCTTCCACTGCACTCGCTGGAAGAAATCCTGATCCCCACTGAAGTCAGCGAGAGCTTTGCCATTGACTTCAGCACAGTCAAGATTTTCTGCAATAGATTCTCAGTGTGATTTAAACAACTGAGGATGTGCCACATGGCACAGCAATGGGCCCATTATCCTTCCACAGGAAAAATGGATCCATGTTTGACCCTGAGGAGGTGGCCCAAAGCATGCCAACCACCACAGAGCCCAGAGGAGTGAAATTCAAGAAGAGAAGTTCTTACATCCCTTACATCACTGTAACAGAGAAATTGAAGAAAATACCCTCCTCAAAACTAGTTCTCCATTTCCTAAACTGGATTCTTGTCACAGACAGATGAGGTTGTGGCCTGGGTTTCCTTAGTGGGACATTGCCATGGCTGTCTCCAGTACAATGCTCCTATACATTTAGGTATCAACTAGAAATACTCAATGTGGAATGTATGGACTGCTGCATTAGTTATAGCCCACAAACCTCTAAATTAACTGGTGTGAATGAAGTCACATCATATTTATTTCACTGGAATGAAGGGAGAAGGACTAGATACCACAACTGCACTTGGATACTTCAATGTGAGTATGGCTGTGCTGCTGCCAACCATGACTAGTCACACAGATGTTTGCCTTTTGCCTTCACTGGATACAGGCATATAGAAAGGAGAAAATTATGTTCTCTGTGTCCTGAATGAATGGCCAGGCTGAAGGAAAGTTGTTCTAGCAGCTGACATACCTGAAGTAGCTTTAAACAAGACAGCAGAGGTATGAATAGCCCTGTAACTGAACTGATATGGACCCCAGGACACACTGTGGAGTATTTATTGGATTTATAGATCTTCTCATCCACACCAAGTTCCTATTCCAGCTGGGGTACATCTGCATAAACTGCAGCCAGACCTTCCCTTGGAGACATTCTCACAACATTTAATTTTGCTTAGGAAAATGAAAAGATCCTAAGCTTAATCACCAATACTGTTCTGGAGGTGTTTAAAACACATATAACTGCACATTGCAATGAGAAATTGACTGTACCTGCAATTTCTAAGACCTCTTGCTGTTTTCAAGGGAAAATCACTCTTCTGCTTATATAAGTGGGGCTGTGAGGGGAGATGATGGACTGCAACACTGTTCCTTCAGCAAAGGGCACACCATCACCTAAGCAGGTAACTTTGAGTCTGCTTACAGCCCAAAGCAGTCCAAGGTGAGAGGTTCCCCAAAAGGGGAGTTCTCATTCCTGACCTCCTCATGGGGAAGATGGCACCTGTCTGCACAAGGACAGAATATTTGCCTGTGTATCTAAAGCAGATGATTGTCTTTGCTCTCACCCTTGACTGCTGTGCACACTTTGTGGATATGCAATGTTATAAAGTTTAATAAAAAGGATGAAAAATTAAAATAGTGTGCTAGTTCTCTTCCTTCACACTTGACATTTCCAAGCTTCACATTGTTTGAACCCTTTTGCCATTATGTGGCACTATGATATACTACCTATGAAAAAAACATGTATTTAATGCTGATTTTGAAGCAGTGCAAGCTAAAGACCAGTATTTAAAATTGGAACAGTCCTACCTTTCCCCCCTTTACTTTAGCACGGTAACAAAACAATCCATCACACAAAAAATAGACCAATGGAACTACTAATAAATTATCAAATTATTCAGCTCTTGCTAATAATTCCACTTCCACTTCTTTTTTAAGAAAGTGCCAAAGAAATATTCTAACTAAAGTGAAAATGAACTAAATTATAGCAGTAATACCCAGGCTAGTCCCTTAGATTCGTGGAGTAAGAAATCAGGTAATATTACATTACAAGAGATATTACCATCTTTGACTAATAAAATCCTGCTTTCAACGGAAAACTACTGACTGAATGTATAAAAGAAGGGCATCCACTCTGCCTGTTCATCCTGAGATTTCTGAGAATCAGCTCCTAAGCCCTTTCCCAGACATGATCAGTGTGCCCAGGCTCCTCAAGAGACTTGGTCATTCTGCTGAGCCAGGAGCAGCATGGGACATAGCCCAGAATTTCAGGGGATTAAGAAACTTTACTTAGAAAAACTTAGGCAGACAGAAGCGTGTCACTGTTGGACGATGGGACTTAACTCACTTTAGCTGTCTAAGATTCAAATGTCCATTCTTCCAAGACAGAACAGAGCAGCAAGCATTCTTCCCAATCCTACTCCACGTTGTCGCTGCTGGGACACCTGCAGCCTAAGACACTTAAAAGGTCATGCTACCTGCAATTCACTCAGGCCAAGAGATCGATCTGCAAGGTGATGCTCACACAGGGACCAGCTGTGGGTACCTTCTCCAGTCTGTGCTCATCGATAACACAGGTTCACATTCCTTCTGTGCTGGCCCAGAGCTGCTGACTTACCATAGCCTTGCACCTGAACTGTCCACACACACATGTTTGCACTCAGATCCAGGCAAGGAAGTAACAGAACTGCAGAGATGGATCCAAGTTTTCCTTCAGCAGCTTCAGTATCTGGTTCAGTCACTTTGTCCTGACTTTGTGGCCCACGGTAGATGTTCCATCTTAATTCCCCCTTAGGTGTTACGCTGACAGAGAAAATGCAAAATTTCATTCTTACCACTTCTTCCACTAACCATCTGTATTTACCAGCTAGTGTAATTGTCTCTTGATAAATAGTGCAATCCCTCCCCTATGTTTTCACCTTGATTCTTTCTGTTCAGAGTTATTGCCTCGCTATTAATATTCCAGCCACGTGATTTATCCCAGCATGTTCCCGGAATACTTGCCTTCTTTATATAAATATTTGAATGATCTTAATTTCAACTAATTAGTACTGGGACATTTGATTTCCCTCTTGAAGAATTCTCATTTGCTACTAACCAGTTCCTTTCCAGTATAAGAGCCACCTATTTTGAGGGGAGAGAATAGGTGAAATGAACAAACCAAAAAATTTTTCAATACTGTTCTACCCTTCTTCATATTGTTCATGTCAATCTGATGCCAAAATAATTCTCCTAGACCAGAAATCTCAAAAACATCGAGTACACAGGCAGTGGCAATAAAGCACTCCCATCCTGCCTATCAACATTCTTCCAGCCTTACAGAAAGACAAGCCTTATTTAACATCTTAATATATCACAAATTGGGACAAGTCACTAAATTCCGATTTGCACAAGATCTGGGAAAAACATGAAAAGTCTGATTGCACTCAGATCTGCCAATCTCAGGGAAATCACTTTCCCTGTTAGCTTTACATATAAAGGAAGTTTAGGCCCCAAACAAGGGTTTGGGATTTTTTCTCAGTGCAAATCTAGCCATACATCATTTTCCTGGAAAAACATTTAGCGAGTTTGGCTGAAAAATATTGGCTTTGTGCACCATGACTTTTTAAAAAGAGAAGGATCAACATCTTCCAGAAGAAGCATTTCTGGAGGAAAAACATGTTTCTGGTCAACATGCTAATTTATTGTTGAGAAAGAATTTCGATGGAGCAGTTTCAACCAACCATACTTACAAATTGTTCTGCTAGAAAGAAATCATTTCAGAAGCATTTCAGCCATGCAGATTTCTTCACTCTGCAGAAAAACCACACCACTCATTTTCACTGATTCACCCACTGCTGATATTAATCAGTCATTCGTTCACTTTAAGCATTGTTTTAGTGAGTAAAGATACACGTAAAGAGTATATATTAAGAAACAAAGCAAAAATATTCCTAACAACTAGTAGCAAATGCCTCTGAAATACTTATTAATAAAACTGAGTGCAACCAAAAAGCAAGATTATTCCCAAAACAGAGAATTTTTGAAAATTAAGACTTATCAAGATCTTCAGATTCAATTCTCTCTTCAAATAAAACAAATTTTACTTTCCTGTTGCCTGTTTCACAGCTGCACTCTGATAATAGGACATCTTAGCAATTTATATCTTCACTAAAAACAAATACCCACTTAAAATAGACCTGGAGATTTTCCAGTTTCAGAATAATTATTTGTACACTTGTATTGAAGTAATGCCTAGAAGGCCCAGCTGAGACTGAGATCTATTGAGTTAGTAAGACAGTGAAGAAAGTGACTCCTTTAAGTACAAAATTCAATATAGCAGTTTAGTGAAACAAGTACAAAAATAAGGATTTCCATCCCATAATCCTAACAGGTTGGATAATATTTTTTAAAAACATCTCTGCAGTCCTTATCTATTACTCATACGCACACTTTTCAAGCAGTATTTATTCTTTACATTTACAAACAATTTATCTGAATAATATTATCCTTTAACAACAGAAGTCTTAAACTAATTCCCTTCGCACCGCCTACTCCATCTCCTCGAGAGATGCCGCACATTTGCAACTTAGCCTTTTTATTTTTTTCCCCTTAATCATGCTTGCTGGGAGCCATAAAGCTGAAAGGGAGAAAACCGTAAATAATTGCATCTTCAGAGATGAGTTTAAGCTTTAAGCAGTGGCAGAAATACTGAATTCATATGCTCCACCACACTTCATCAGAGAAGGCCTTACAAATTAGGGTAAGGAAAACTTACTACTACCAAGGACCCTATATTTTAAGAGGTTTTTCATCGGTCACAGAAATGACAGAATTTCTGTAGCTGCCGTTTCAGTATATAAGTAACACAGAAGGAAAAGCACAGCAGATTACTGGGATCTTATCCAATATGGAATATCTGCAGCCTCAAGTCAAACGAGCTCAGGAGGCTCATGGAATTTGACTCAGTTTGAGAACTGCCAACTCAGGAGGAAGGTCACAGTGCCTGAAGGATAAAGGAAAACAATTCTCAGGCTTGTTGGGAAATGGGAAACTTTTGGGAATGTGCATTTTCTACCTTACAAAAAGAGAGTTATGTTAAGATTGTGAATTTTGCATTTCCTCTAGCTCCAGTCTCCAAGCCTGCCAAATGATGTGGCACTGCACATGGAAACTCTGCCTAATCCTTCACTCATTCATATGATGAAATGAGGGCAGGAATTCTTTAGGAACATTTAAAAGCAAGCCACTTGCATCATTTGTCACTAAGAAAAATTTGAGACAAGGGCTAAGAATAGAATAAATTCTATTCACCCTTATCATGCAGAAAGTGGATCCCATCCCTGCCTTCTTTTTAATACCCAACCAGAATCTACTTGAGTGTGAGCTGGCACTCCTAGAGTGAACTATAAATTGTGTCATACCAGCATCAAAGGAAAATAGCATGGAAAATCTCTAGTAAGCCCAGGACTATTATTGAAACACATGCAGTAAAACAACCAAATGTTTCTGGCTGTTCTTCAGCTTATTCTTCAAATGACATGTCAGGCTCTAGCCTAATATGAAGAGCTTTAACTTGGGTAAGCCTGCTCTATGTTAACACAAAAAGAATTGTTGCAGCTTCAGAAAGTCCAGTTTAGTGGAAATAATAGAGTAAGCTCACAGAAATGGAAATTTAAGGAAACACATTCAGAAAGCATAATAAGAAATAATTTTCACCTGAAAATTCAAAGCTGCCGAAAGCTGGCTTGGTGCAGTAAGTGCAAATCACACATTAGGCATTTCAGTGCCCCAAGGCAACAAAGGGAAAATCTTGATATTTCTAATGACCTCCTTTATTTCTCAAATGTAATAAAATCACTTTCAAACGGATATCTAATGCTTAGCAAATTTATAACTGGTTTTTGCTCCACTTTCAACCAATGGTTGACAAGTAGACTGCAGCGCTCAGTCCATGACCTGAAAGCTTGTTAGCAGCCTTCCTTGTTCTTTGGTCCTTTGTATTGATTTCAGAGTATCACAGGGAGTATCTCATGATTGTTCCTGTCCTTTATAGACATATAAATCAAGAGTAAATTCACTGAACTAAGAGCTGTGACCCTCATGTGAAATGGATGTTAATACAATCAGGATCACCTACTGACAACGTGGTTTTGAATCATTTCAGCCTGCTGTGCTTACAGCATCCCTGCCTCTAATTTGTAGTTTTGGGCAATTATTTAAGGTGTATTTCATAGTCAGACAGCAAAGAATCCCTAAACACAGAAGCAGGTGAAAAACATGAAGTATATCTGCTAAACAGGATGCCCTGGAGTTTATTTCCTCAGGCATCATGGGGGGTTTGGGCTGCTTTAGTTTCAGAATAGTTAACCAACTGCAGTGGAGTATTTTATCAATCTGTTTTTATGCTCACAATAATTATGTGATACTACATAAGGGATACTGTATCAATGATCAAAGTGAATGTGCTTTGCTCTCTGACAACTTTTTCCACCTGAAATAACTTCTGGATTCTGTCTTCTCTAGGCACTGCTGTACACGAATTACTGAACTTCAAAAGTGGTCTGTGTATCTTGTCTGTGTCAAAGATGAATTCTTTAAAAGCAGGGACAACTCTAGTTTCTGATATGTGTTCATGAGTGCAAGGCCTTTCATTTCTACAAAGCATTTGTGGAAACAGCACAATGGACCGGCAGGACTCCCTGCAGCTTTCTCCAGCTCAAAGGCATGTTGTGGTTGAGTGGACAGAGCCCTCAGCCACCAGAAATAGCTGCGCCTTTCACTTTGCATATTTGCTTCCAGCATTCCTGCTTGCAAATGTTGAAGATGGTGGCACTCAGTTTTGCCAGGGCAATGCCTGAGTACAAACAGGATCAAACTCTTCCAGTGAAACAGTAGGTAAAATGACATCTGCCTCCTAATTACAACTAATTACAAGCAATTCATGATAGAACATGTCTACTTAATGTTCTACAGTTTAATAAAACTGTGTAAAATATCCATCTTCATTAGGTGGAATATTACAAAATTATTTCAACAAGACTAATTTACAAATAGTCTTTCTAACACTGAGCTTTGGGCACGTTCTGTAGAGACTGAGAACATAATTTCCATTATAGGAAGCACAGAATAACATAGGTCCTGCCTAAACTTGGTCAATTCTCATCGCTGGTCAGACTGAAGACACCAGTACAGGCCTGTATTCATCAGACTCTCTCAGTTTTGAAGATTCATGCTTCCGGCCCTCTCTGCAAACATCCCATTCACTACAGAAGAGAATTAAGTTGTTTTTCTTTTTAAATCAAACCTACACAAGCTCATAATCCATCAGGCAACTTCACGGCCTATACACATCTGCATAATCCTCCTGAAGTTGCATAACTCTCCAGCTGTCCTCATAAAAGGGATTTCATTCTGTGCCTGGCAGGTTTTGCAAGAAGTACATGTTCTGTACAATATGCGTGTACTGATGTGCATGATTCTGGTGGAGATTCTTAAAACTAATCAATTTTTAATCTCTGTACCTTTCTTTGTAAAACCTGCCTTCCCTGTGGCTGTGTACACGCAAATACAGATGCACAAACTAAGGAACTGACATCAACTCCTTTAGTTCTAAAAGTGACTCCAGTTAAATATTTTAACAAGAGCCATATATTCTTCTGAATTATATCATCTCTTGGAAACATGCTTGAAATATTCTATAAAAATGCCATACTTATGTCAACTGGCAGTAGTTAAATTAATAATTTATCATGATGGTAATCATGGGGTTTCTCATATACATATAGAGTGCTAAAATGTATGTAGGATCTCTCAAGAAGACATAGCTCTGACTGTAAATTATGCCAATTATGAAAGAAGTTATATCAAGAGCAAAAGGGGAAATGCAGCTGGAGCACAATTGGTAAACAAATCTAGACAAATCCTTGTCCACATGGAAAAGGAATCTCTTCCTAGGGAGTTTCAAACACCACCTCATGACTCCTTCACCCCCTTCCCTCTAAGTGATTCTTCAAACATTATTTGCTACTGAATATGCATGTATCAAAATATGAGCAATTCAGGTTTTGAGGGACAAGGAAAAAACAGTTGGTTTGTTTAGTGTCTTCAAGAAATCTACTGTACTCTTCCTCCAGTTGGCCTTGTATTTTAACTAGTACCTGCCATGTTCCCTGGGAGAAGAAAGAAAAGCAAACACTTTCATGACCAGACTATGTATTTCTAAGATGCTGTCTTTTCCAAGGTTATTCAAGTCTCTAAGAAAATAAGTTGTTTTATTCTTTTCTGAGTTTCTTTAGAAATTTCCCTATTCCAACATTACCCCTGTGTTACTTACTGATGGTGTTCCATCTGGCTTCAGTCTTTAATTACAGTTTTAGCTCAGCCATTCCCATGATATCATAAAAACTTGAAGCTTCTCATGAAGCTGATACTCTCCTATATATAACTGAATATTGCAAGCAGGAGAGCAAAAGGGAAATAATCTTCAAAACAGAGTTTCAGTCTTATGGAAACAAAACGGTGGGCAGTATCTTGCAAGTTCTTAAAACTTCTGCCTTCAAACCGAAGGGAGGAGTAAAGGGCAACCCGAGCTACTGGCGACCAGTATTATTACACAAACTGATATTCCCATTACTCTGATTTTTACTAAACCAAATAATTCTCAAAGCTCCCTGAAGCTATTAAATTACTAGATTACAATTTTGCAGTCCTCTTACAACTTTAATATCATTACCACAATATCAGCATAAGAGAGGATTAATGTACAGATTCCCTAAAGAAAATGTGCCATTGGTGACTGCAGTGGATTAAGAGTCGCGATTATAAGTAATTATTTAATGCGAAGCAGATTCAAACAAGACCAGAACATATTGTGGTAAATCCTATTAAATACAGTAAATGACTCACTCTTTTGTAAATATCTCACTATTTACATAAACAAGACAGGATAAACATGGTAAGAAGATGACTAGCAGGGAGTAAGGGTGTAGCGTGCCTAAAGTCATACAATAGGTCAGCTAAAAAATCAAGAATGAACATGTCTCAATGGACCATGTAGTCACTACCTCAGAACATAATCTAACATCACCATAATGAATCTGCATTACACTTGGATAAACATTAGTTCGCTGTTACAAGGTTTGGTAATTTGATACATCGGAACAGTGAAAGAACACGCAACTTACGTTAAACACCTGCATTCAATCCTTTCTTAGATATTACATCACATTAGATATTGATCAAACAGTATGTTAAATGATGAAAGAAATGAAAAAAGTAAAACATACACAAAAGAAAAAAAAAAAATTATTCTTGTTTCAAGGTCAACCATGTGCATGTCTTCACTCTAATAAGGCTAATTATGAAAGAAAATCATTGGTCCCTGCTGTTATAATCATTAAATGCTTCTTAAACAAAATGCTAATTCTGCCATAATGAAAATAAACTATTTTGCTTAGTTTTATATTTCAATTATCTCAAAATATCTAAATATTATCCTTTATGTGCCAATGCTCCTGCATTCAACATGGTGTTTCTCTTTGAAACAGAAGAGAAGCTGAGCTCCATGGACGTACACTGAGATCCTACAGGATCTCACATCTGCTGAACCAAGTTTCCAAGCCAAAGGCTCTCCTCAGCCCCATCCCCATCTCATTCAACAGGCTTCTGAATCTACAGTTCAGTCTTCTTCCCAGGAACTCTCTCTAGCTGTGCAGTGATTAATATCTTTCCATTCCTGACATGACATTTTAAATTGTTTGAACTGAGGGACAAGAGAGATTGTTATTGTAACCAATCTGCAGATATTGAGACCTCTCACATCCACCCTGTGTGGCTGCTTGGAACATCCTGGCAACAGCTGCAATAGGAGGCTGGATAATACCGATGGAAAAAAAAGCACTGCATATTTATTTTAAAAATAAGGCATCAAGGGAAATTAAAATTGAGCTGAA
>VZTN01025585.1:3320-17907 GCA_013400515.1 Erpornis zantholeuca | reverse complement strand
TCTCTGCACACAGTTACAGCAATGGAGACAAAGATACAGCTCACTGTGAGCAGCAGCCCAGGGTGTGCACTGCTCTCCAAAAGAACTGGAAGAAAATGTTGTGGGTTTGTTTTTTTTTTTTTAAATTAAGACAGAGGAGCAGACATTTCCGACTGAGACACAGCAGATGGCTGCCAGAAAATGGTAAAGAATTCAGGAAGATGAAGGGCGAGGCAGCCTGTGGGCTTTGGAAAAGAGACAAGAACCCACCAGCAGTTAAAGTGCTCTGTATGTGTGGGACAGAAAGGTTTGGAGTGGTAAAAGTGTGCAGGACTTTGTCTCCATGCCCCCTGGTCCTGCTGCAGTCAGCTTCCCCTTGCAAATTCAGTTCTAAACCAAAGCACTGCATGGCAGAAATAATTCAGCATTCCATATATGACAAGGAAATGTGTCTATAAGTGCTCTGCTCTGGCCTCTTTGGCCTCTTTTCAATACAACTGTAACTGGAGCTGTATTTCCTGGGAAAGGTGGCCTTATTCTGGTACAGCAGTTCTGCAAATACTTTTCTGAATATTGCAAACCGTTAGCATTGGAAGGGTTTAGACAATTCCACAGGAAACCCATCTAGCTTAAAAAACATTTTATTAGCAGAACTAACAACCTTTATAATAATAATAGGCAAAGTCAGTATTTCCATCCATTTATGTCTGGAGGTGTTGATACAGATGCTTTCTTTTGCAATATATGTTATTGTAATGATCACATTTCAGGAGGGTGGGAGAGGAATTTCTTCTGTAACTATATAAAAATTCTTGAGCTATCCCTAATACAAGCCTTTTTAGCTTCTTATTCTGAACTGTTCTGCATCTGTTTATGTGAAGCCTCAATATAAAATGTAATCAGATGGAGCAGCACAGAACATAACAGTTCAAAAGTACATTATTTGCACATGGCTGGGGTTCAGTGTGTTGTCATTAGAACGTGTCCCTTTCTGGGGACTTTTTTGGCACTGGTTTTTAGGAGTGCAGAGCACCTACCCAGGGAGGTTGATTTTCAGCATCACTCAGCTCCTGTTTCAGGGTCTCAGGAGAAAAGCCACGTTATCTGGCAGTCCAGCACTCCAATGTTCTCAGTCTCTCCAAGGCAATGGCTAGTGGCTTCCATAACCCAATTCCTTCTCATTGAAATACTAAAAATCCAAGCTTTGCTGTCTGATTACAGCCCCCAAAACAACCCCTTCCAGTAAAAATACCCATTCAAAGGATTTGATTGTATGAAAAGCCATTTCCTCCCTAATACATTTGAATATCTGAGGTGATCATCCCCAAATTAGGCAGAAATGCTAAGAATGCAAAATATAAAATTCAACAGCTCTGTGAGCTGTTTATTAAACAAGTCCCAAACTTACACCAAATGCAAAGAATAGTTATTGGAGCAGGGGGAATTCACTATTTATGAAAATAAAAAGACATAAGATTTTATAATCTTCTTCATAGACTGTAAGGCCTCATCAGTATGTATTATCCCATGTAAGATAACTTTGTACATCTCTTTCAGACACACACACAAACAAGAAGACTTTCTGTACATTTTCTGAGAATAATTTAGTAGCTGAAACTGTGTGTTATGGTCAGTCAGCTCTTTGAAGGCACTGTATGACTGCACTGATCCACTTTAGGATGCATGGCCTTGCATGAGACAGATTAAAGGCAACTCAGCAGAGCATCTGCTTTTACATATTAGCTAGGGAAAGCTCTCCTATAGCCCAAGGGAGACACAAACATGGGAGAAGTATAAAAAAAGGGCACTGTCACCAGCAATTGTTAGCAGTGGTGCTCAGCTGAGTACTGATTCTTCAGTCTCTGTATTGGCCCTACTGCAAAACTAACAGAAAAAAAAAATGTTCATCGAGTCTCTGCATAGTTGAAAGCTACTGTAAGAATTACGATACTGGGAAGGTTGCTAGATATCCTCTAATACAGAACATCCCGCATTATAATCCCAAATCCTTAGTAAAAGTAAACTGAACATTAATTTCCCCATATTTTCTCACCTGCAAGTGGCTGCTCAGGGCCACAAACAGCAGGAAAAAGCTGTTCAGCAAGTCTATGATCCTGTAGGCTGGAGAAACAACAGCTGGGGACACACAGCCCTCACCAGCTTCCTAGAGTGACGTGGAGAAAACTTCCACAAAGACCCTCTGGCCTATGTCTTGCTATCGTAGGAACAGGCTGGAGCCGCACTTCTGTTTTTACTGTCATCTTGATTAAATCTATAGACCAATCAAAGTAACTTGTTCCAACTGTTTTTTTCCAAAACAACTCACATTCTCTGCCACACCTCTGACAAAAACCTAAATTGTTCACAAATGGTTGAGGCCTCAGTCACAATGAAAACAACAATTGTGAGGCGAAAATAACAATAACACAAACAGAGCCCCATCCAGTTCTTGCTGTGGTAAATTATTCCTGCAGAGACATGGAATTGTAACCCAAGGGTATGCAGTGACTTTATTATTTGGCTCAGTGATCTCTCACTAAGTATTACTGCTGGTATTTATTAGCAACAATGCCTTCTAATAGCTGCTTACGGACAGAATGAGTGGGGCAGATTCCTGAGGAGTTCTACCTTAAAAGCACAAGCTTTTCCTGTTCAGTGCAAAGTCTGGATGGCACAAAGTAATTGCTTATCTCGTTCACAACATATGGTTGCTGGTGAGACCTTCCCAACAGCTGGCACGATCAACTTGTGGCAAAAGATTTTAAATCAGCCCTGCCCGTGTTTCAAACACTTGTGTGCTCTTACTTCTCGAAAGATGCCATTTGCATCATCCATGCTGAGGCACAGCCAAGCATCAAACAAAAAAAGGCTGGGAATAAACACACTGACAATACAAGATTAGCTGCCATTCTGTTCACCTACAGAACAGATGTTCAGCTTCCTAGTCACCTAAAATCATCCTCCAGGAGTGCATGATTTATATCTAGCTGCCTGTGTCTAAAACATTGGCTAGGTACAGTGGGATCATTAACATATTCAAATAGTTCACAATACACAGGACAACAATTGTTTCTTTTGTATTACTGTGCTTAGTAAAGGAATTGTTGAAAAGTGTATTGATTACTGAGTTGTTTAGTGATAAGGGACAAAAATAAATGTCAAGAATAAAGTATATAGTAATAGAGAAAAAAGGTTTTTCTGACATAGATGCACTTGATGCAAAAAATATACTGAAAATACCTGCTAAAAATGTATTTTCAAAGTGCAATACCTTGTGAGGCTCAGGTGTCCTGGAAAATGTTATCTTTCAATTCACCAAGTTTTTGTTTTAAATTACACAATGGCCATGGCAGCTGAACTTTTCTACTGTCCAAATACAATTTTACATAATAGGGAATTACTAAATATACAATATTATAAAATTGTCTATTGTGTTCAGCTTTATGAAACAATTTTAAAATATAGTCTAACTATAATATGAGAAATCAGAATTAATTGATGTAAATTTTAATCTGAGATCAAAGACAACTGTAATCTCTTTTGACCATTTCACATAAAAGTAATACCTTATAACCAAAGCCAAACAAACATACACCATTTTAAACACGTGCAAGAAAACCTTCTAGCTTCTGTTTCAAAACCCCACACTTCCCTGACATTTTTACTTGAGCACTTACCATCTTTTACCTACTCCAGCCACTAGAAACATAGTCACCTCTAGTTAATAAGCATGCAAGTGGCCCAAAAACACATGGAACAAGAAATTAGAGACAAAATGTTCCATTTTTTTTTCAAGCCTGTCCTGATGCTGATGCAGATTTGATCCATGGGAAATGCTGTCTCCCATGGTTTCCTGCACCTGAATTTAGTCAGATCCTGTCCCTCAACTTTCTTTCCCTTTGAGTTCCTCATTACTTTTTATCTGAACACTAATTCTGTCATTTCTTGGGCTGAGAACAGGATTGGATTCTGGAAGGCCACGATCACCTTACATTTACTGAGTAAGGGCTTCAGGTCTGCCTAGCTGTGCTACTCATGATCTGCAGAAACTACCCTGTCCTGCCTCTTGATCATTTTTGTTGGTTGTCTCTAAATTCCTTTCACATTTCAGCTATTGAGCTGGCCAGAACCGAATTTATCAATTCCTCCAGATATTTCAGCTTGCAGTTCTCCAGCTTAAATCTCATTTTGCTTCCTGCACATATTTCTGAGCTCTTTAGATCCCTTTTTATTATTTCTCCTTGCTCGCTTACGCTTGCAACACCTGTCAGTTTAGAGTATGATTGTGCCATTAGAAAGCAGGGCAGCTGCAGAGCAATGCCCCAGGGAAACTCCAAGCAATATTGAGTCTTAAACTTTTGAAAATTTACCCATGGCAGAGAGGAAACATCGGGAACAGGTGCCTGAAACAATCTGCCTGCAGATGCAGGGCACACGGTGTTGCTTCAGAACAGCAGAGAGAGTCTGTTGCCATTTTACCTGAAACGGCTGCTCCTGGCTGACTATGGTTTTACCTGGGCATGAGGGATCCAAAGCCTCTTCATGACCCAGGGAATGTATCTTCCAGGCACTGGCATATGCCCATAACATAGTTGTGCCTCTGCATCCTCCCACTGATTCCTCTATGGGGAACATGGAAGTACAAGACAGTTCCTTGAAGCCGTAATTCAAGCATAACTGGTTTGTTGGGGAGTTTTTTTGGCTCTGTATATTTGAGCATATTTAAGACTTTAAAAACTGGAACAGCCTGTAAGTTTGGTATTGATATTATGAATTTTAGTATTATTTAACTCTGAAATGGAAGCACAGGGATTAAAAGTTTGGGAGATTTTGTTCATACCGAGTGCAGACAGTGCTTTTACTTTGTGAATTTTTATCTGGAGCCTGATGTTCTTCCATGACATTTGCCACAGAATTAACTATTCTCCTCATGTCTTATTATTTCCCATGGCAGATCCTAGGGTGATTATAATACTGACAGCCACCTCAAGGGAGCACTGGGTTTCGATATATGTGACTAACTGGGTACTTTATCTAACCGGCTGTGAGCACAGCCCACCTGGGCAGGGACGTTTCTTACCCTTGAGGAAAGTCAGACAGTTTAAAACAGGGACATAAGTTCTCTCTGAAGAGAGGTGGCTTTTCAGTGAATCCATGATACTGTCTTGAACAAGTATCTCTTCTGTTTTATTCAGAGGGTGATCACTTGGGGTTTTTTGCTACTTTTCTGTGTTCTACTAATCCCGCAGAAATATGAGTTACTGAAGCAGTTTTCTAATCACTTGTAACTTCTTCTGCCATCTCTTCAGTAGTAAAACCTTACCTTTCTGAAAAGCAAACCTCAGTGTAGGAATTTGCTGGGAGTAACTGCTTTTAGAAACTTTTTTGGAAACATGTAATTGTGAGGGACAAACCTGTGCCCTGCCCTCCTTCTGCCCTGCAATGAGCACTCAGGGCCGCTCCCTTGTTATTCACACTGCCTGCAATTATGGGCTGAGTAAATCGTCAAAGATGTCAATACATTGAAAACAATAAGCTTAGAACCAGTCTATTAAATAACTAAGAACTATATGCAAAATGTCCCTTTCAATGACAATATAGAGGAAATTACGTCATTCCCTTGACAGAGTCCTCATTCAAAACTAGAGCATTTTAAAAACAGGTTAGAAAGCTCAAATTGTTCATGTGTTTCTTTTTTCACAAGTTGAATAACAGCTTTATAAATAAATTATCTGACTGACCACTTAACTGAATCACCTACCCTAATTAGACTACAGTACACCGTGTAGCATACTATACTGTACATAAAGGTGGTGAATAGAGCTCAACTCCTAAAATCTGTATAAGGATCCATCTGTAATAAATGTATATACTTATACATTAGAATAAATACCTTTGTGGTAATCAAGAAGGGTTCCCTGAGGTTTTCTCCATCATTTCTACTCATTAATTAACTGTGGTAATTACATTTACTTCAAAACGAACCATTCTCTAATCAGTATTAAAAACAGTATAAAAGAGCAGTTACTTAATAAACAAGGCCCTTACCTTTAATTCATTTTTAGACTGACTTCACAAAGTGACATTTAGTTCTTAAAAATTATTCACTATTTTCTCTTCTGTTTGAATAGTCGCTGTGGCAGATAAGGCAGCTCCTCCGAAACACGTTGAGTAAAAGCCTATTTCATTTAAGGACTTTGTCTCTTTTTCCTTCTGCCCTACTGTCCTTTAGAGACAGGTAAGAACTGTCCTGTTTCCATTTTTCAGAAATTTTCTGAAAAAAAGAACAGAAACTTCCCTGTTTTCATTTTAGGCAACTATCTAACATTAAACTGTAGTAGTATGGACACCTGATATATAGCCAATGGAGTCTGGACACAGCAAATCACAGCATCCCACTACCTAACTCTGTTCACAGTTTACTTCCCCGATTATGTGCAGACTCAGAGGTCCTTTTGCAGGCACCTGAATTAAATATCTAAATTTTGATGGTAAGGGTAGTTTAACTTTAGTGTCTTGCTTTCACCATAAAGAAAGCTGAGGGACACATGGATTTACTGAAGAATTGGGGTCTTCATAAAACCAGAAAAGCTCAGAAATCTGTGGCTGGAAAAGTATGGCTTAATTCAAAGGAAATATGATGTTGTTTAAGAGAGTAAGGAGACCTGATTTAAATTCCTGTTCTGCCAGACTTCCCCTGTGACCTTAGGCAAGTCGCTCAGGGCAAAGTTTTTATGGACATCTGGACATCCAACTCCGGGGGGTTTTAAATAACTAACTTTGCAAATCTAGCCATTGAGGACCGTTCTTTAATTTTCCGTTTGCAAAATGTAGACAGTGTTATTTCCTCTTTCATCTTCTACCTACAACAGCTTCCAGGTGGAATACTCTGCTAAAAGAACAACGTAAGGTTGAGAGACTGTGCACCATGGTAAAAAAATTCCACTGCTTACAAATATTCTCTAAAATTTTTCCTAGGTTCTGGGGACAATTCTTCTGATTGCCTATTGTTGCATCCAGGAGCCATGGGGTGGTATGATGCTACCTTCCAAAAGCATCTCCAGCAGGCAAAACTGCTCGGCAAAGCCACACACACACACACGCCAGATAGCTTCTTAGACAGATCGGCAGCAAAGAGGCAGGAAGGGTCCTTGTGCAATATTCCACGTGTTGTTATATTACAGCCACGCACCCACTACGGGAGTCTGTAACAAATAATGAGGTCTAAGCAAGGGTCCTGCTTTAAATTTGGGGGCGATAGGGGCGGAGAGAGCACCAGGGACCAATCATCATAGGGGTGGGGGTGGGGCACAGGCGGGGCTTGGGTGAGAGAGCCAATGAGGGAACAGGGAGGGCGTGGCTGAGGAACACTGGGCTGTGGCAGCAGCAGGGAAGGGGAGAACATTCTGGAATGGAACATTCTGGAGAGGGCGGGCCAGCAGGGCCCACCGGGAAAACAGAACCGGGATACATTAACATAACACAACAGGGTAGCCCTGGGAAAAGCCTTTCTTTCTCACCCTGACTTGGGAAGTGTTTCTTCTGCTAGGGTCCATCCCTCCAGGGGATCCTCGGGGACCCTTGTGTGGCAGGCTCACCGGCCTCCACAGCCTATAGCTGAATACTGTAGCTTTCTTCACAAGTGTTTCCTGTCTCCATCTGAAAGAACAACAGCCATCACTAAAGTAGTTAGGTAAAGTTATATACTAATTGTTTCAATTCCCAAAATAGAGTGCCAATATTTACAATTCAAATACCTGTCTATTTGAATTTAAAATTTAGCTTTCAAGACCTGCCAGCTAACCTAACTTGAGTGTAAGCCTCACGCCAAGGTTTCTCCCTTAGCCAGGGCAACTCCAGGCACCAGCACTACCGTCTCTCTCCCACTCTCTTCTCCTATATATCCTTTATCTGCTAGCCACGTTTGTGTCCAGCACCACGGGAGAGGGACACGGCAGTGAACCTGGCACTGCTGCTCCTACAGGAAATGTTTCTTTAAATGGTCTTGCTGGATGGCACCAAAAAGTTGTACCACAGCATTACATCCCCCCATGTGTTATGAAAATTTCTGATGTGCTTCCCTTGACATGGCTCTAGGCCGGCCTGTTCCAGAAGCCAAAGAAAAGGAAACTGAGAGGTTTTCCATTAATTCTTGCCTATGCTGCTTTGATTCACTTTCTGCAGACATTTTGCCAATAAAACGTAACGCAAGCCAGATTTCCTCCATGCTCTCTAACGAGCAGATGACTTGTGGATATGTCATTCAGCTGGATTTTCACCTGGAAGAAAGCAGCACTCTGCCTACACTGAAGTGACTTGCTACTAGCTTTAATTGGCACATCCTTTCTTTTGCATCATTCTGTGCTCACAGGCATGTCTTGGCTGAATCTGATGGAATATATTTAACATGTATTAGCATTTCCAACATGCTGAAAGCTTGCAATACATATGCTAGACATCACTCCAAATACATATGACCCCAGAAAGTTTAATGAATTTTGGACATTAACTTGTTTACAGTTATTCTTAGCCTGTGGAAGGTTGGAATGAGAGTACCTATACTGGCTAAGCTGTAGTGAGAGTTGTGATATGCCAAGAGATCATAGAAACTCTACATCACAAGCAAAGCTTGGAAACTAGAATGACTTCAAGTAAACGTATGTAAAATAACACTTTATTCACTAAGTTATTTGTCATCAACATTTGCTCAAATTAAACAGCCGCCAAAAATGGTTTCTAATGTGTTTTAACAAGTCACTGCATTATAGTGAGCAGTACCTTGCTCTCTGAAGAGTCCTATTGATTTTGCTTCAGAGTAAGGTTGGCAAAATGAGGACCAAGCAACTTTGGATGGACAGCAATTCCTTTCTTAATTTATATTCAGTGGGTCAGGTTTAACAATTAATTTTTTAAAAAAGGTTCAGTATCCAAATGTAAATGTCCTCAGTGCCTTTAATCTGGACATTTCTCATAGTGATTTCCCACTGAATTCTTTTGGAAGATGTTGATCCCACTACATCAATGGCAAAAGGTCATTGGTTTCCATGAGGCAGGGTTTTGTCCTTATTCTCTGGGTGTTATTATCTACTTCAGTCATCTTTGGCATATTTCATGATTTCTCTGCCCCAGACTTCATTAATGAAATATTTCCTTCTAATAAAGATCTGCAGTATAAAACACAGGATGTTTCCAGGGCACATTTCTTTTCCATGTTTAACTTCTTGGCAGCACTCTCCTCCCTTTCATTTTTGTTTTAATCCCAAATCTATTGCGCTGATGATCCTTGCTTTATTATATAGTCAATTGTACCTCCAATATTAACTAAAACTGTACCTAGAAGCATACTCTTTGTTATCTGATGTACATATTAATTGGGAAACAATTTTAAATCGGTTTTGGTGTCATATCTTTGATTTCCAGTATTAATTGTGTAGTTCAATGTATAGCCCTTATATACTACAATATTTTTACACATTGGCATAAATAATCTCAGGTCATCTGACTGTAGCCATGAGCTACAGCTACCCCCTACTATCTCTTCATTCTCAGAAGACAAAAAACAACAGCCTGCCTCCTTGACAGCACATGAAGGAAGTCATGCTATATTTAAATTGCTCTAACATATTCCTTCCCATGTGAAGGTTCTTAGCTCTTTTTCTGTAATCTCCACCACTGAAAAAAGGAACTTTTCATTTCCCATTATGTGAGTACTAAAAAAAAAAACAGGTTTCTGTAATATCCTAGGTCAGTTTGTCCCTTGGAAGACAAAAAGCTTTTTATCTTTGGAATGGATGTCTAAAATTAAAGTTCATACTTCCTACGGTTCCCTGCCAGTTTTATTCCAAATCAAGTAAGAAATGTATTGACTTCTAGGTTTAACATACTCCCTGTAGATCCTACATTAGTTGGGGGCATGAGAGGAAAACTCAGCTGGCTCTAATCCAAAAATGTTATTTGTCATTTTGTTGGGTTCTACCATTGGGGATTATGGGTTAAAGGTTTCCCTTGGTGTCCAGCTTGTAGAGGACATAAATCCTACAACTTCATTCAGGGTGATTTAGTCTTTTTGGGCAAATTTATCTAAATTTTTTCATTCTGGACAACATGATTTAGTTCACACCAAGATGCCAGCCATCAAGTACACATTTATTCTAAGTAAAAAAAATCTTGTCATTTTTATCTCCTATCATCTCCTTTTTAAAAATGTTTGCTCCATCAGCATGAACATGATGCACCAACAGTATGCCCTTCTCTTGAAAACATAAATAGTTTCCAATATGTTTTCTGTCCCTCTTCTTTCTGTTTCTGTTCCTTTTTAACTTATGCATTAGTAGCATCTGCAGACCTCTGTCTGGAATTATAATCATGGCATTTTCTAGACAGCCCTCTGATTAAAAACTGAGGTACTTCATCCCATGTTATTCTGTTATTTTTTGGCTTGTTTGGGGTTTTTTGTTTCTTCTGCTACCCTACAGTCCACTAAGAGAGTACATCTTTACCCAAAAGAAGCAGAGAAAATATAAAATCACTATTTAGATAGTTCTCTTGCTCTTGAAACATGTATAGCATTTTCTTCTCTAACATTCTGCCAATAATGTAACATTTTACTCGAAATCACATCTCACTGTGCTTTGACCACACATAACTTCCCAATGACAGCCAACCACCTCCTTCCTCAAACAACCTAAGCATAGACGGCTACAACAGGTACATGTTAAAAAAACAGGGACATCTCGTTCAGACTGAAGGGAGCACCACCATTTCCACATGCTGCTTCCACCTGCCATGTTTTACTTCTGCCTCTCCCTCTCAGTCTCCCAGCAACAGCACGTTCACTCCATCCCCCAGTCAATAACAGCAGCGAGCCCAGCAAGGAATTGCTTCACATGCTTCAACCAAAAGTCTTGACAACAGAGGAGCTATTGAAGTGACAACTATCACTTATAAAACAACAACCACTTGCAGAAGATTCCATGTTCTAAAGCTTTGCTGCCACAAATGACCTCCCGTCCTTGTGTGTGTGTGCTAAGCATATTTGACAGTTTAATACCATATAATTATACTGGGGATCAAGTTGATCCATGACTATTTTTACAGAAAGTATCACAGCAGAGGCAGTCACACTCAGGTATAACTGTGTTTTGCTCCTGGATGAAAACTAAATAAATGAAATAACTTTTAATCAAATTTTCTAAATATCTCTTAGAATAGGTTTTTGCTGTCTGCTTTTCCAAGATGAAGTATAACACAGCTGAGTTCTATATCTTTTATGTTCTATTATATTTCTTTCCAGCTAGGACACCTGGTTCTGAGGACACTTTTCATTGCTTCAATTCTGGGCAAATCAACATCTGGGAAATCTGAAGAACTGCTGCAAAATTCTACTTCCCTGCTGACATCTCCAGCCATAGCAATATAAAGTTTCATAAAAATAAATAAAATTTCCATAAGAAATATATAACAATTTAATAATCTGCTGGTTCAGAAGCTAGCATCTAGAAGACTTAACCCCAAATGGCCAATGAAATATTTCAGAGGAACATGTAAAAATGTTAAATTAGATTTGTCAGGAGTAGGACCTGTCTCCTATGGAAGAAAGAGCTTTAAGGACCACAGCAGATTTCAAAGCTAACTGAGACCTGTGGTTGGAGAGCCAACACTTGAGAGAGTTTCATGGAATTCAATAGAATTTCATGCCATTATTCCTGCTTTGGAGCTCAATGGTTTCTGTCACAGGTTGCAGCTACCAGAGAGAGACAATGAGTGTTGAAAAACAGTTTTGCTCCATTAATTGAGCAAACAAAGATTTCCAAGTAGAATGAAACAACAAGGTTTCATTGAAATATCACTGGACCATGTAGAACGCTTTTGGAGAATTACTGATTTTGCCAGAGAATTTTACGTTTTTAATGGGCCTTTAAAATTCTCAATGGAATTTGATAGGCATATCATTAAAATCACTAAAATTTATAAGAAGTTTCAAAAACCTTACAGAGACTAACTTGTTACTTAAGGTTATAAAATACTTCCATTAGGAAAGAGATAAGAGGCAGAAAACTTTTCATTTTAGTCAGCTATAATTCAGTCTGTATTTCTGTCAGTAGTGTATTTAAGCAATATAAACATCCTCCCAAAGACAGATCTAGTCTTTGTGCTTTGTGATGGCCCATGAAGCACTATGTTTTATTAAGGCCAGATCCAAAATTTAATGAAATTCAAGTGAAGGACTGCTATTATTTTCTTAGTTCAGTGAGCAGTGACAAAATTCTTACGGAATTAGTTTTATCCTCTTTCTTTCTTCTCAAACCCTATCAATTACTCAGTGAAGTTTCTGGGAATCTTGCTGACCATGGCCAGTGACTTTTACCTCCAGCCTCCAAAGTGTGATGGGATCAGCTCATCAGTGGCACTTCCACTCCTGGAGAGGGCATGAATCACATTGGCAAATGTACTGAAAACGTTTAATTTCAGTCCCTTACTCTTTCCCTTCTTTTACTGATTTCGTAAGCAATAACAAGGAGTTCTGGGATCAGATGAATTCATCTGATTTAAATGATCTGCCCAATGCCATAACCCAAATGAAAGTTAAAATTGCTCACTTGTTCCTGACCAGAGCAAGTCATGACTCTATAGCAGCTTTGATCTGTTTCAAAGAACTGTTTTGTCCCAACCTACTGCAGTAATCAATATTTTTATTTTAGTTTCTACTTGCTTTACTTCCGATTTTAATCCATTTTTAGTGAATCTTAGTCAGGGGAGTGTTTTTAGTAAGTGAGAGTTGCTATTTGACAAATGTAAATTAAAAATTCTGTTTATTATGCCTTTTAAAAGTCTTTATTATATTTGTGTAGGGTGACTGCGACTGATCATCTTATGTAAAACCTTAATCAGGTCTGAGTGTAAAATGAGATCAGATAGTTTTACTCTACCCTTTTTTTCCTTTTCTTTTTCTGACCTGTGTAGACCTGAGAGATGCAGAATACTGACTTAGCTGTTGCCTTTCATTTTATTTTATTGAAAGAACTCTGCAGGGATAAACACACTCTTCAGGAGCTTGTTTAGTTTGGGGTTTTTTTTAATTAAAAGTGAATAATAAAGTAGAATGATCTGATAATGATATGGACATAAATTCACATTCCTCTGAAATTTATATGAAGTTATATAACAGTGGAGTTTTGGGAAGTCCAGCATATTCTTCTCTCTTTCTACTTTTAGTCTGTCTGCATCTCTACCACCATTCCTTTTAACTATGTTTTTTTCTTCTTTCTTTATTCTCTGGAGTCTTAGAACCTTTCTTTATTACTATTGTGAAAATACATATGTTAGCAGTAGTTGGAATGCACAGAAAGATCACCCCTGTGCTATGCAAACACAGAATAAAACCCAGTCTTGCCTCAGAATGTTTTAGTGTCAAGCAAGGTGTGAATAGAGAAACAGGTACAAGGTGATCACATCCAGGCAAGTGAACAGCATGAAAAGTGGGATGTGTTTGTTAGAAGATGCTTCTTGTTCTGTTAGGCTTTGTTTCTTGTTAAGGATGGATTGCAAATAGCTGGCACTGAGAATTAGGTGATCATATGATGTAGAAGAAGGCAGAGAATGAATAGGACAGTCAAAGCTCACCAGCTGGATCTGGACACCCAGAAGATACATCAAGGCTGAAAAGAATTTTTGAGAGACATAAAGGAGATAAGACAGCAGCTGTAATGGTGTAGCTTTGTTTTGTACACAAGGTTTTTTTTTTAAAAATAACATTAGACATGTGAGAGAAAGTTTTTAAAAGAGCATTGCCTACTACATCACATACTCTAACACGGGGAGGAAATCTTTGCAAGATTCAGATACAGCAGTTCAAAAGAGAGAAACCCTTCTGTTTTTTCCACACTATGATAAAATCTTGTCTGCATGGCTATATTGACCCAGGAGAACTGCAGATGAACACATATCAGACCTGAAGTATTGTTGTGTTTCTCCTTTCTGCGGGAATTCTGTTTTCAAACAAAGGATAGAAAAGATTATTCTGGAACAGAGCAATCCGACAGGAAAGCAGAGGCACACTGACATCTTTACAGAGGAATAATAACACCCTGTAAACACGACCTATGTTTTACCCCACCTTATGCCAAGGCATTCAAAAGCCCTGTAGAAATTTTCAGGTGCTCAGCAGCCAAGCAATTATACTCCTGATCTCTGCAGTGCCCTGTTCTTTGGGAAGGTCTCCCTTGCTGCAGTGAAGCACTATATTCTCTGGAAACTCAGTGAAAAAAGGTTTTCTGTTTATAGCAAGGATTTTTGTCAGCTGACTGTGATTCTCAAGCTATGCAGAGCACAAGATGGGACAATAAAATGCAAACAAGGAAAAGCAGGATAAGTTAGCTGAGATCTACTTCAAAGATGCTCAAACTGGCTTCAACAAAATTTTTATCTTAAACATTTATTTAATAATTGGATTTTGCACAGCCAGCTTAAATGCACTAAGAATCCAGTCTTTCAAATGGAACAAGACAGGACTGGGCTGTACTTCTGTTTAAATGTAGTCCTTGAGATTCCCCCCTGCTGTTACTTTGTCCTAATTCATGGTCACTTACCATGTCCCATCAAACACAGC
>VZTN01025582.1:31466-84759 GCA_013400515.1 Erpornis zantholeuca | reverse complement strand
CCAACATTTCAGAACTCAGAGATTTAGAGAATTTTATGATGGTCATCTCAACTGCAAGGACTATAACAGCACAGATACACTGAAACAGATAATACTACTAATTCTGGAAATTTCGGATTGATTAGTTATTCCTTCTACACTTTAAAAGTAAAAACTAACAAAGATGATGCAAACACATCATTATTTTTATTTACTCCACATGTCACATTTTATCACTTAGAATGCTCTATTAACCAATGCCTAATGTAACTACACAAACCCCAGGAGGGTTTCATTCAAAGCCTGTGAAATTGAGAACACATGAAAAAACTTTGTTTGGCCTGGGCAGAGTAGAAGAGCTTCAAGAGCTAACAAGCAGGACAGCTGGGTTACTTTGTTTCTTTCACCTCTTAGCACTGCAGGACTGAAAAATAAAAGCTCAAATGCAAATTTGCACAATTCATAATTTTCAGTCACTTTATATATTCTCTATTCTAAACATTTTGAAGTCTGTTACTTGTTGTACTGCCTTAATTTTTATCTAGGAAAACACATACTGAGAAAGCAGGCAAATTTTACTTGTATTTGAGAAATACTTCTCTCCAGACCTTCTTGTGCTGTCAGCATATGGTGTGATGTTAAAAGATCAAATGCTTCAAAGCAGTAAACATCAAGCTTCAAGGCCTCTTTGTAGCTGTAAGTTGCCAGGGTTCTATTATCCAAAGCATCATAGATCTTCCCTCGCAAAAGGCATATAGAGCTCTTGATCTGGTGGAAAAGCAGGACTGGAGGTCAAAGACTGTATCAGTGTTGCAATGCAGTATGGAGCACAAGCTCCCTGGAAAGTAAAAAGTATTTCATGCACGATAGAACCTGGTTTTCTAGTGCTGTCTTTAAATAAAAAGTTTCTCTACTATCTCAAAAAAAATCCAAAGAATCCTCTGCCAGGTTGCCTACTGCCAAACAAACACATGCTCGAAATAAACAATTAATATAATAATAAACAAGCTGAGTTGTAACCTAATTATACTAATTTCCCTTCATATTCAACATAGAGAAACTGTCACTTCCCAAGACAACACACTTCTTTGCTGACAATTAAACCACATGTCATGTAAGACAAGAATGACCACAGTAGAAATGGAAAAGACCAAGTCAATGGACTCAACTGTTCCGAACAGAAAGATGTATCTTTATTTTCAATCCAAAACATACATATTCAAGAAAAGAAAACAGTGAAAAGACCATAATTACCAGTTGTGCTACAATGTTTATTAACTAACATGTTCAAAATTCCCTAGATGGGTATTCAGTTCAGTCAGAAGGCCACAAAAGTGTCAGCAAAAGAGAAAGTTAACACAGTACTCAGCTCTATCATCAGACTAAACAGTCCTTTAATCCCCTTATATCAGCATTCAAAATCAGTTCAAATCAACAATGTAACTCATTTTGCCACTTCAGTCTTACAGGGAAGATGCCATCTGTCAATCACCTACATTGTAATTTCAGCTAATAAAATTTAATTTCAGTACCTCTGAAACTAAACTCTTCACAGACCCTTCAGCCTACACGTGGTACCACTCTCTTTAACTGTGTCTACAAAGAATTTTTTCACTGAGCTTCAAAAACTTCACCTTCACCTCACATAATTTTCACAAATGTGATCAAAGTATCCCACTGAGAACAACACTTGAGTGATTATGAAGTATTTCATTAAAAATAACTGGAGGAGAAAAAATCTTGCTTTGTTATCTCAGAACCTGCAGCCCAATTGAAAGAAATGTTAGCATTCATTATCAAGACAGAGCTAAAAGACTAAAAACCAATGCTAGATCATTAAGTTCCTGCAAAGTGTCTGCAAATAATTTACAAGAAGCTGTTGAAAAGCACTGTTTATTTTTGCACACTGAGCTATTTTCATACAGGAGAGCTAACACACAACTTATGACTGAAAGAAGAATGATTCAGCATTTCTGAAAATTATGTTATCTGAAAAATAAAGCTTTAATGCAGTTTCAGATTCATAGAGCTGTGAAATCACTTTCTGACCTCACAATTTTTTTCTACAAAACTATTTTTTTAAATAATGTTACTTACAGAGGACTGTGACATCTCCCAGTCTGTGGTAGAATCTTTCAACCCACTTTCATCCTTCAAGTACTTTTCAAAAAGTCGTTTGTTGATTGGCTCCTCCATATCAAGAATATCCAAAGCCTGTTGATGCTCTTTTGCAGCATACTAACCAAGTATGTGCATGTAAAAAACAAGGTTTTGAAAAAGCTGTACATAAAGCACCAATAAACACAGCATCATGTTTCAAAGGCATAGGTTATAAAAACCAGTATTTATCAGCAAGTTTTTCATGCATGCGTTTTCTTATTTGGCCATGTATAATTTTGTAAATGCAGTTAACTCTTTTACTGGTGATCTATAATTTTATAAAATTATAAAATTAAAAATAAATGGAAAAATTATAAAATAAGCATGTACAGAAACATGTATTATTCAGCATTATGCAGTCAGAGAAACAGGTATGGTTCTAAAAATAGTTAATACAGGTTTTAATAAAATACCTTATTACATTACCTTATTCATCTTATTACATAAGCAGCACATTACTCTATTTCAAATTTCTGTGTTTAATCTATCAATTGTGTCTCAGTTGTGTCTCTGTCAGTTGTGTCTCTAAAAGCACTGCATTTTTCTTTTTATGTGTGACATCTTATACAGAAGTCTAAAGCTGCTAACTACAGTTATACAACCATAAATCACATCTCCTTTGGTGCAATTAGAACAAAGCAAATAAAAGCATAAACATGAAGACATGAGACAAACATGGTTCATATGCTTTCTCCACAAAACATTAGAGGAGTATTTCCTGGAAAAAAAAGGTTGGTTGGATTTCTTTGGAGTAGTGCCACAATGGATACTCCAGTGACCCAACTGAGAATTAAAGAATGAAATCAACTGTCAGAAAATTTAGACTTGTTGTTCCAATGAACATGAATATCTATACTGCCTATCAGGTACCTAATCTTCCCAAGATGTGTCTTTTATTTAGTTTAGTTTGTTTCCAGTAGGGGTAAAAATATGTACTCACATGACATCTAGCTGCAAGGTAGCGACATGCCTCATACAACTGAAAGGGAAGTTTCATACGTATTAGTTATAAAGAGAGAACATGTTTGCTTACCCTGCCAGACTTCATTTTGCTCTCACCTTTTTCAGTTCTATGCCTTCTTCACCCCTTTCACCACCAAAAGTCCTTACTGACCAAGCCTGTAACACCTTCTCTACTACTAAACTCTCTATGGACACTTACTTCATTCTTGCCTTTACTACTCATTATCAAAGTGGAAGGAAAATTGAAACAACTATATCTGAAGTGACAACTCACCTTCCCATACCCGCTGCAGTTACATCCCTGGACCCCTCCTCTTTTCTGTGATCCTATCTGGGGACAACACTTTGAACCTGACCAATTGAACACAGGGCCCTATAAACTACATCATGCAGCTTTCTTAATTATTTTTCTTATAAACACAATCCTGTGATGGTGAAGAAGTCACTGTGGTTAGCAGCAGAGCCTTAAAAGAGGGGTAACAGTAGCACATCTTGACTAAAATGGCTTACCTTATCCAGCTTCCGCGATCGAAGGGCGTGTGCTGCCCTATGATACTGAGCTGTTAGGTAAAGACATTGGGCCAACCAGTAGATATCTTGTGGTTCCTCTAAAAAGAACACATTATAAACCACTGCTTTACAATATATCTTCAAACACTTTAATACAGAACGTTCACTTTTGCTTCACTAGAGAAGTATCTTGCCCCTACTCTAGCATCCTACTGAGTTACAAAATTTTAAATGTATAAAGAACTTACAATACCTACCAGTGAGAGACTGCAACAAAAAGATAATCAGATTTTTTAAAGACATCAGATACTGCACTGGACGGTGAATACAAAGAATGTCATAACAGAGGTGTGTCATGGGAAGGAGACAACATTGATACAGATTTAAAAAGCAGCAGTTGCAGCTTTCCCAGCTCTTGGACATAGGGCAGAAAAAAACAACCCATAAATGTCTCTCTCAGTAAAAAGATCAGTGGGAACCTAACTACAGTGAGAGACTTCCACAGCTTGGAGTTGCAATTTCAGAAGAACATCTTAGTACCCTCCTACCTTACTGGCAACCCAAGCCTTTGCGGGATCAAGCCCCTGGAATGACTTTAGTAAATCTAAGTGCTGGTGGCTGTAGGCAGACACAGGCTGCCAGCATCAACTTCCTCTGTAAACCCACATTGTACTTGTCAACCAGGGCAACTGTGTGTCCTGTGGGAAAACACCAAGGCCTCTTGTTGCTCTTGGGTTTTTTATTTTTGTTTCTCAAGGAAGGCAAACCTTATGGTTTGGTCAAACATGAATTTTAACACAAAGTTCAAAAGGGAAGGAAGATGAGCTCTGCTCTATTTAGGAGAACAGCATTACAAAAGCACTTATAGCAAACTCAAAATATCAGCATTTAGCCAAACCGCACTAAACCCCCACCAAAACAGAACACTATCAGAAAAAGGTTAATAAAATACATATAAAAAGCAACCACTTACCATGAGACAGTGAAGCTACTTTGTCAGCCCAAAACAGGGCACTTTGATACTGTTGCTGTAAAACATGACAGAAATAATTAGCATTCCTTTGGGATTAGCTTTTCTGGATATTTTGAAATTCATTGTATATCAGTCAGATATAACATCTTGTGCACATAGTCTCTAATGAATGCTGATTCACATTTCAGATCTTTGTAACTTAAAAATATAGTTTAAAAGGACAAATACTGTAACCTCCAAGGGATATCCAAAAGTAATTTGAAGTAGATTTGTTAATTTATCATCAATAAAATGTGGGTATGTCTGACCAAAAGTTATGTGCTGTGTAAGTATGGCAATAGGTCATTAGTTGATTTGCCGTCACTGAAAAAGTAGCAAGAATCCCCTCCTCCAGTTAAAATAAATGCTACATTTTAGAAGAAAGAGAATACTATATATAAAAAAGGGCACATAAATTGCTTCAGGTAACTTCAGCAGCACCATCTCCGATCAAGAAATTTTCATTCTCCAGTCAAGATGCTTCAAACTCACATAAATCCATAGCGCCTGCATGAATTTCCCCTTATTCTTGGATACACAGTTTCACTCTTGAGACTCCAGTTTGGCAGAAGTGAGTGAAATAGTTAAGAGTGGTGGCAACCAGAGATCAGAGAGAAGGAGACTTTGCAGGTATATTCCACCCCAGCTAAAGCTGCCACCAGATTTGGGGTGCCAGGCAAAATCTCACAGAATTGGCTGGGATTATCTCCTGGGAAGATCACCAGGCATTATCATTGTTCCTTTTTATCCCACTCCATGCAATGCAGCCTAATATGATTCCCAGGATATGCTGGACATTTAACAAACACCCTGCCATTGCAAGGATTTCTAAGACTTTACAGGAGCGTGTAGCAAGAGGACAAGGGGAATGGATTCAAACTGAAAAAGAGAGAAGGTTTAGATTAAGTGTTAGCAGGAAGTTCTTTGCTGTGGGGTCGGTGAGGTACTGGAACAGGTTGCCCAGATAAGCTGTGGATGCCTCATTCCTGGAAGTGTCCAAGGCCAAATTGGACGAGGCTTCTAGTGGAAGGTGCACCTGCCCCTGGCAGGGAGCTTGGATCTAGATGTCTTTATGGTCCCTTTCAACCCAAACCATTCTGTGATTCTCTGAAGACTAAGAAAGCCTTGATGGCTTCTGTCCTCTCCTGCACCACTGCAGTTGTGGAGTTTGATCAGAACCTCAGAGACTGGTTTATGCTTTTGGAGTAGAGGTCTGGCAGTCTTTTCTGGAAAGCACACACTGATGGTACCCTGGTCCTCATAAAGCACTACACTCAATGATCTAAGCAGTCTCTTCTATCATGTGTTCCCACACTTCCTACTTGATGGGGATTAAGAATACCCAGCAAAGTTGTCAAGAGAATAGTTTGGTTTTAATCTGCACTCCCAAGGGGAGAAAAAAATCCACAAAACCCCACAAAGCAATCCCACGCACATTTAATAGCTGTCCACAAGAAAAGATATTTAAATAATTCTCTCAACACCACAAAAGAAAGGTATAATCCAGGCCTACAAAGCACTGCGTGACTTCTGTTGAGCAGTTTTACAGTACTATAGGATGACACATTATTACACAAAAAAGCAACCTCATGTTTCTCCTGATGCCCCTTCCTCAGAAGTGCACAGCTGTTTATACAGCTGTGTGGCAAAGCAGCTCGGTGAAACAGTTTAACTCAAATGAGAACAGCAAACCAAACCAATCAAACCCACCAAATTAGCTTTGGTTCCTAATCAGCCTTTCAGCCAGACTTGCTGGCCACACAGAGAAATGTCCTTGCTGATTTAAGGGGTGTGCTTTTCTCAGCAGTGATGCCTGCACCAAGTCTGAACTGGAAGGAGAGCAGAACAGTTTGATGATACATTTAATCTAATTTATTAATGCATTTTTCCTCGTGTCTTTTTTTTTCTCTTTTGCCCTGCAGCAACGTAATTGCTGAATCCATCAACAAATTAAAACAACCCTGCCCTCCTAAGAGCCATCTGCAGCATTGCAGGAGTGTGATGAGCAGCTTTAATCACCAGGAAGAGAATCACAGAATGGTCTGGGTCAGAAAGATTAAAGATTGTCTAGTTCCAAACTGCCATGGGCAGGAACACCTTCCACCAGACCAGGCAGCTCAAAGCTTCATCCAACCAAACCCAGGGACGGGGCATCCACAGCTTCTCTGGACAACCTGTTCCAAGTTCCAGCCTCCCCACCCTTACAATAAAGGATTTCTTCCTAATATCTAATCTGAACCTAATCTCTCTTAGTTTGAATCCATTCTCCCTTGTAATGAACATAGAATCATTAAGGTTGGAAAAGACATCCAAGATAATCAAATCCGACCTTTGTCAGAACCCAACATACCCACTAAGCCGTATCAGTAACTGCCATGTCCACTTCCAGGAAGGGTGACTCCACCACTTCCCTAGGAAGACGGTTCCACCGCCTAAGCACCCTTTCAGCGAAGAGATTACTTTTTCTGATGTATATCCTGAACCTGCCCTGGTGCAGTTGAGGCTGTTTCCCCCCACCTTAGGTAAGCACAGCCCAGCTTGCACAACCCGAGAGGGCGGAATCCTGCGGGCGCTTTCGCTACACAGCAGCCCCGCAGCTCCCACAGAGGCTCCCATCCTCCTTCTCCACACGAGGGAGAAACCAGGAAAACCCACCGGGAGGCCCCGGCTCCCACTGGAGACCGCACAGGCAGCGCTTCCGGCCCGCCGCACTCCTCTCTTACCGCCGCTCCTTCCCCTTCCAGGGAAAACGGAGCATAATTACAAAATTACGCCCTCTCCGCCGTTGCAGAGGCCGGCACCGCTGCCCGCCCCACCCTGGCCTCCCTCACTGCGGGAGCCACGCCGAGAGCGGTTTTCCAGGGGGAAAACCCGGGGCCTTGCCGCCCCTTCCCCTGCAGCCCCCGCTGGGCGCTCACCTGGTCGATGTAGTGGCGCACTCGCTTCCTCAGCCGCTCCAGGTTCATCCTCGCTCCCGCGCCCTCCTGGATCCCGGAGCCTCCGAGGCACGGCGGGCCGCCCGCCGGGGCAGCGCCAAAACCAGCCCCCCGCCTTCTCTTCCTCCCTCCCGGAAACAGCGCCCCGAGCGCGGCGTTCCGGGAGTGCTGGGGCCGCCCCCTGCGCGGGCCGCTGCCTCCACACGTCCCTAAACAAATATATCCTGGGACTTTTCTCTACTGTCCATACTCCGAGAAATTTGTGCTTAGGGGCTTCTTCGAAGTGCTGAAGTAAAAGATTGTCCGTGGAATTTGGCCCGAGGGAATGAAGCTGAGTCAGGGAAGGCTTAGGTTGGATATCAGGAAAAGGTTCTTCACCCATAGGGTGGCTGGGCACTGGAAGAGGCTCCCCAGGGAAGTGGTCACGGCACCAAGCCCGACAGAGTTCAAGGAGTATTTGGACAACGCTCTCGGGCACAGGTGTGACTCTTGCGGATGGTGCTGTGCAGAGCCAGGGGCTGGACTCGATGATTCTTGTGGTCCCTTCCAGCTCAGCATAATCTGTGATTGTCTCTGCCAGGGCTCCTATAGAGATCTGTTGCCCCGAGAGCCCTCTTTGGCTGCTGCAATCTTATGGTGAAAATGTTTGCTCAGAACTTTGCAGGGATGGTGGATGGTGTGTCGGGAGGTTTTCTACGAGTTCTGCATCTCTCAGGCATTTTTGGTATCACACAGATTAGGGAATCATCCACTAGGACACTGCTGAAACATGTCAGCTTTCACTACTGAAACCCAAGTAATGTGAACCATTAAAATGCCTGGTTTGAAGTAATTCAGGTGTCGCCCAATACATCTTGAAGTGGGTATGCCTGGGACAAAAAGAAGAATCACATGTGTTTGCTTTAATGAAGAAGGAAGACTTGTGTCAGGGTTACAGTGTGGAGAAGGCCACAAAGCCTTCAGATCACAGAAGGTCACAAGAAAACAGTCTCCGTTTGAAGAAAATGGATCTATGTGCCTCGAATTATTTGCAGTAGCTGCGCTTTGATGTAAAACTGTTTGATTTCAGTGATTTCCTCCAGTTGTTAGCTAGATCAGCTTTTCACCTCACACTGTGTCTCCTTTTGGGAGCCAATTCTACTCTGAATATGCCATTGAGTGTGAGTGCTGCAGATGGCAGATTCTTGTTTTGTGCCTGCTGTAAAGCATACATTTATTTGGGTTTTTTACCCAACTGCATTTGTTGTTCTGCTACTTTTTCATATTTTAGTAACCAACATCTTGCAAACAGCAAAACCCTCGTTCATCTTTTTATTAGACCCCGTGATGAAGGAACTAATCCAGGTGGTAATGGTTTCTTTGGATCCAACAGTCCTGTCTAGTGAGGGTTATTATCATGTTCAACTTCCCTAAAGACACATTCTGGGTGTAAAAATACCTTCCATGGCAGGGTGCAATCAAGCTTTTGTACCTTCAGTTCTCAGAAACTTGTGGATTGTTATGAGTACTACCATTCCATTTACTGCATGTGTTGGTTTAAATCTTCTTTGAAATCAGTATGGAAATAACAGCATATGTATTCATCAGCTTGTGGGTTTTTCTGTGTACAATAAAATATGTTTGGGTTAGATTTTGGTAACATTTAGAAACTGCTGAGTGATAGAGCCCATTATTTGTCCTATGTGGCACATCTCCCTCTTAGGCCAAGTGAAATAATAACTCACCAGAGATCAGTGGCTTCTATTCAGTGTGAGACATCAGGGCAGCAAACTGCAGTAATTCAGAGAGAACAAGATGAATTTAAAAGTCATAGAATCATAGAATAGTTTGGGTTGGAAAGGACCTCCAAAGATCATCTAGCTCTAATCCTCCTGCCGAGGGCAGGGATACTCTCCACTAGACCAGGTTGCTCAAAGCCCTATCCAACCTGAGCTTGAATGTTTCCAGGGATGGAACATCCACAGCTTCTCTGGGCAACCTGTTCCTGTGCCTCACCACCCTCATCATAAAATGTTTCTTCCTTATATCTAGTCTGAATCTACCCTCACTATTTTTAAATATCTCAGTAGAGAAACTGAGTTTGAAACTGAATGAAATGCAGAACAAAAAATTGAAAGAAAATATGAAAATTAGGAGTTGATGCTAACCACTAAGACAGCAGTCTTGGCTGGGGAAGAAAAAGATGCACAGGAAGTGTGGGGGTTGAAAGAGAAGAAAACGCTCTTGTTGGGGACTGGTGACGGTTAAGAACAGCCATGGTCACTGGGAGCTGCTCTGAAGCACAGAGAGGACCGGTCATCTGTAGGATCTTGGAGTGGTCCAGGGAACGCTTTATGAACATGTGGAAGCAGGTACAGAAATGCACACAGAGACTGTTATTTCTCCATTAGCATGTATCAAGTTTTTACATTGTCAAAGCAGAGTACACCATCTCATGGTGCTCCCTAAAATGTGTTATGTGCTGCTTTTACATGTTTTCCCAAAAAATTAGCTTATCTGAGGGAGCTATTTCTGGGGCTGGAGCTCAGAGGAATGGTTGCTTAAGCTATGCTGGGAGGCTGCAGCAGTGCAGCTCCAGTGGCTCTGCTCAGGTGGGCTCCAATCCCATTTCTTCAGCAGAAAGCTGGTCTGACATCAGCGCTCATGAAGTAGCTGGTCATTCAAAGAAAGCACCCTTATGGACAGACTCCATAGTTTTGCTCCTTCAGTGGGAGTTACATAGGCGTGTGGGCAAACAGGTGGGGATGACACATCGTGTTGTGAGCAGCAAGGTCTTTGTGAAGTGGTGGTTGAGGCTTAAAAATTATTTTATGTGTGAACAGGGGAAATTTTGAATGTTAGGTAGTTGCAAATAATATCTAAGTTTCTCTTTCAGATTCAAAACCACTAGAGAGCAAAACTACTCTAATGGTTAAGTGGTGTTGACATATCTGCTGCTTTGCTTAATAGTACTTTTAACAGTGGTGAGGGTATGGAGAGTCAGTTAAAATAAAATCATTTACGAATTTGCACTCAAGTATCTTAAATCTTGAGAGGAAGTGGAGAGCTCCACAGTCATATTAAGACTCTCAGTTTGTGGAAGTTCCTATATGTTTATCTACTTTTAGACATCTTATTTCTTTTGTTCTAAAAATATCTATAGACATGATATGTGCTGGTGCTATCATTTCGCTTCTTCCTGCTGCTTTTAAATTATTGTTTCCCAGTCAGTCTGATGCTTGCACATGTTTCATAGAATCATAGAACAGTTCAGGTTGAAGAGGACTTTTAAGATCATCTAGTTCCAACCTCCCTGCCACAGGTAGGGTCACCTTCCACTAGACCCGGCAAACCTGATCAAGTAAAAGTGAGTGTATTCACTTTCAGTTTGTACATTAAAAAAGTCTTCTTTGATTTTGGAAGTGTCCTTGTTTGTGGCTTTAGTACTGTAACTGAAGTGAGGCCTCTGAAACAGAGATGTGTGTTGAGGTGGGAGAAGTTCCCTCTGAAATAGCCCAGGAGTGGGTGTCAATCTTTCTGGGAAGGTTTCAGAGATGGCCACTAACTCAGCTGTTTTGTTCAGGTAAGTGGAAAAAGTTTCTACTGCCCTCATTCTAAAGTTTTTCTTCTGCATCCCTGCCACCCCAAACCCATGTGGGCTCCTGTTTCCAATGTTGTGTATAACTACTGCAAACCTGCCAAAGGGCACGCCTTGGCAAGTCCCACACTACAGAGGCAGAATATCTCAATTGCTCCCATGGGGTGTGACTCTCCCTCAGCTGCCTGCAGCATGGCTAAACTTGGAAAAAGGTATTATTTTGATTTTCAGTGGGTCTAACAAAGGTGAATCGGGAAATGGACTGAACTTGATCGACTGAGGACATCTGTGGCATGAGTGGAAGGGGAGAAGGATGGAAAGCAAAGCAGTTGGCTTTTTCTTGTCTCCTACCAGCGTTCTTCAATTATGTTACAGAATTCTTGCCTTTTCATACAGAAATTGTGTCATCTCTTCTAGGTTTATTAGCATGACATTTCTGTACCTGATTGTCTATTATTTGATTGCTCACGATGAACTGCATGAGCTGTCAAAAACACATTCTGCAAGTAAAGTGAGGTCTTTATTTAAATTTCCTCTTCTTATTTTAGCTTGGCTTACACAACTGCTGTAAATCAGGCCTGCCTCTTCCAAACATCTTTCATGCCATTAGTCACTGTCGAGAAAGTTTGACAGGTTTCCAATTGCAGAGTTAGTTTCTGCAAGTTTTGTGGAAATCAGTGTCAAGATTAGAGAGATGTGGACAGAGTAGCTCCCCTTTTCCCTCAAGAAAGGCTACAGCTCCAATAAGAAGTTACCTGCTCCATTTGGCCTGCCAGCCATCCAGTGAGGATGTGTATGGCTCAGGACATGGGAGGACAGGGACTAGACTTATTGTGGAGAAAGGGAACCCGGGACTTGGCAAATAACTTTGGGGCCACAGGAGTCAGTCATTGAGAAAACAGCCTTTGTGAGTTTGCTGCTCATAGAACACTCTTTGTCCTGTGGTTATTTAGATGATGTAAACCTATTGCAGTAAAGCAAAGAATCTTGGTATTTGTTCTGTGCAGCAGGTTTTTACTCACTGCAGTGGTGATGAGTGAATCCCCATTGATTGTATCAAAACAACTAAGATCACATTTGGCTTTGTTTTTTCCAAGAGATAAATTTTAGAAAAGTGGCCTCTTTCATGCTGATTTCTCTCGTTCATGCAGTACTACTCAATTTTGGCTAGCAGAGGTGCCTAGGATGAACTTAAGGATGTTTTATCTTTCTTGCTCAGGAATTAACAAAAGAGAAATCTGTTTTAAGGAAACAAAGAAAACACAATTTTCTTTTGCTTTTTCATGTTGATCATAATAAAATGTAACACCTTCAGGATAAATTTTAACACTGAGAAATAATTAAATGTTTGCATCACAAAAGGTGGCTTTTATTACAAAGCTATGTTAACTGACTACAGTTAGGCTCCCCTATGTATATTTAAAGAATTTGTATGAGGATGTGCAGAAGTAAGACTTAGAATTATTTTCTGCTTCATTAAGATTTTCTTTACATCTTATTTTCCTTAGATTTCTGTTGAGAAGACTTGCAGTATCTATGTAGTCAAAGGTGGTAAGCTGAGTTAGATGTACTGGGAGGCAGATGATGTGCTCAGGCCTTGCTTTGCCATCAGTCTAGATTTTGTAATTTTCCTGGAAGTTTCTGTTGTCAGTGGAGCAATATCAATAATATGGCTGACCAAGCATATGTGTCTGCATTAGGGGGACTAATGCAGAGTCTCTGGACTCTGCTGTTTGTGTTAATTAGATTCCTACTGACTAGAATGAGACCTTAGGCACCTATCTCATAGTTATCTAAATGTATGTGTTGTAATGGAGTCTGCCCTAGGACCTCAATGAATTTCTCTCCGTGTAGGAGTGTAGCTATATTTAAGTATGATCTCACTTGCTGTGGACTATTTGTTACATCTGTATGGGACTAGTCTGCTGATGTGTCTGCTTGGTTAAGAGTTTCTCTCTAGACTTTGGGACAGTGAAGTGGTGAGTGCTGTGATCACTTTGTTGCCTGTGAGACAGCACATCTTGCATGTACTGTAGCTTGAGCAGTCTACAGTTTGTTAGTCATCTCCTTTAACTGTGAAGAGAACTGCTCACCACTGCAGTTCATCACCAGCATGGATAAGGAAATCCGTGATGTATTTTCTGATTAGCTAACATGAAATCTAGTATGTTGGCATTTCTTTATAAGAAATATGGACGTCGATTATCCTGTTACTAAGATGTAGTGTTTGAAACAATTATATCCAGAGAACAATTTGACTTTTTTCAGGTCACTGTACCAGACAGATTCAGCTTTCTCATACTGAGATGCTATAGCTTGGCATTTTCATACTTTAATTCCATAAAGAAATTTAATCAATGGCTGCATAAGAAACAAATCATGTGAAACAGAAAATACCTAAAATACATATAGTTTTGATTTCCTTGACAAGCAGTTTTGTAGCATTTTTGGGATAAGTTTTGCATGCATTTTTTTCCATCCCTGTGTTTATTATTGTCTCTGTCATTATCCTCTAAAGGTTGTCTTTTATCTCCTATCACTGCTGTTGCAGCTGCTTTTTAACTCCTGTCATTGCTGTTTCATCAGCATGCATGTCAGAGAAGCACTTCATCATTACATGGAACAAGTAGACAAAATCTCTCATGCTATCTAGATATTAGAGAGATCACAATAACTATTCTTGCAGGTGCATTTGGTATTTTGCATAATCACATTCGCATTTTGACAGATATGTGCTCATGGTGTGAATCCCCTCTTTGTTTTACATCCCTAGACACTTGTGTTGTTTAGGAGTGAGACGTGAGCATGCTTTTTCCCATAACTGATTATTGAGCCTTTGACTTGTTCGGGGGCGGGGCAGGGAGGGGGTCCTATGTACTCCCGTTTTAAAACAGCATTGGCTACTGCAGAAGTTCCTAATCTGAGGTTCCAGACTGGTTTTGGTTTCTTCGTTTTAGTGCCAGATTGCACATTTAAAAATGCCCTGATGTGACAAATAGTTATGCATGATTCTGCATCTTACAAATAAATACTGTGGTCACTGGTGTCCAGTGGGGCAATGCTAAGCAGAGGCAATGGGCACAACCTGAAACTCAGGAGGGTCCATCTGATCATCAGAGAACACTTTTTTTCTGTGAGGGTAACCAAGCCCTGGAACAGGCTGCCCAGGGAGTTGTGGGGTCTCTGTCCTTGGAGATATTCAAAAGTCATCTGGACATGGTCCTGGGCAAACAGCTCCCAGTGACCCTGCCTGAGCTGGGGGCTGGACTTGATGGCTTAAAGGGGTGCCTGCAAACCTCAGCCATGTTGAGATTCTGTGAAATACTATGTTCAGAGACACTAATTCTCACATTTTCTTTATACAGCAGTCAGAAACCCTTTTGACCCAGAAAAGGCTGTTCCTCTTGACTATCAAGGAAATGAGTTTTGAGAGCAGAAACTGATGGTCCTCAGCATATGGATGGGGAGGGTAACTCAGTGATTCTGAAGAACTTTACAACTGGCTCTGATATATAAAACAGTATGTAAAATTTTTTTTCTGGAGGAGTAGAAGCCTAAAAAAACATTAACTAAATCTGCCAAGAAAGAGTGCATACGTGAAATGAATGGAGAGATGCTGGATTATGTTTAAAAAGTGTTCATGAGAGGATATTTCATTACAAACTAATTTCACTCAAATTGGTACTATCTTGTTTTTGCTAGTATGTGGTAATAACAGTCATGATACATTTAGCAGATTTAAATAGTCTATAAGAAGAGAAATACCCCAATTTTATTTTGTTATGAAACAGGTGTTCCTCAGCTCATCTTTAGCCAGATAAAGTTGGAATTGCCAAACTTGGATTTAAAAGCTGCTCTCCTGCCCTCTAGTGTTACTGTAAAAGTTTCGAATCAGCTGAGGGTTTGTGTGAGAGCGAATTTCTGCTGTTTTTTAGAGGACTGAAAACTTACAAATTGATTCTTATTCTAAGTGGAAAATGACACTGGGAGCTTAAGAGGGTTTTAGAGCTTTCAATAGTTACTGCAGAATTAANATGAATTAATAAGGTGAGCCTTGCCGTCAAACTTACTGAACCTTGTTAAACCACTGTTAAATTCCATGGAATTTATTGAACTCTGACAAATTATTACCTTACCTCAATAAAACATGTTGCTGCCTCTCTGCTTTGACTGCGGTGCATTCCACTCATCCATAACAGAGGCTGAGCATTGATACGGCCCTGTAGTATAAAGGCAGGTTCTTTTTATTACGGTTTATTTGATCTTTTTTGCCCAACACCCAAGAAAAGCAAAGATGCTGCTGAACAACAGTAGGGGTCACTGTTAAACGGGATTACAATGAGTCTCGGGGCAGTCGGTTCGTTTGCGAATTGAGCCTGTATTCCTCAAGCCGGTATGTTGACCATTCCAGGACCTGGCCATGTTTGATTTATCTGGCTATTTTATCTCACCCAGAAAGAAGATAAATAAATGGATACCAAGATTCAGCTGGCAGGGGGGGAGAATATCTTCTAATTTGTTGTCAGCAATCTTTATAAAGGTGGAACTTATTTTGCACTTTTCAGTGCTCGTTTCTCACAGTGTGCAATGATCTTACAATGATCTTGCTAATTTTTTTTTGTGATGAGCAAACTGAGATAAATGCCCTGTCTTATTCTAGATTCATTGAACCAAAAACCAACCACTCCACAGTACCTGAGGTGACACTGAGTCACATTAGTCACAGGGGCTGAGGATGCCTCTTGCAGAACCGGTGCCCTTAGGTCCTGTTCAGCATGACTAAACAGACAGCTCCATTCCTTGGATATTTTATTTTTTATCAGCAGTTAATGAATTCTTCACCCATACTGTAAGTTTAAAAATTGTTTGAAAATAAGTTTGAAAATCCTCTTGGTTTTCAGCTTAATGAGAGACAACTCTTGTTAGAGAGTCCTGAGACTCTCAGCTTCAAGTCTTTGTTCTGAGTTGTATGGGAAATTAGAAAACTCTCTGTTGCCTTTATTACGTTCATCTTGTTCTGTGTATATGAAGCTACAGGCACAGGCTTGTAATGTGAGGGCACAACTCTTGGATTGTATGTCTTTCCTGAGAAATATCATATTATATGATCAAGATGTACTGCAGGGGAAGCTGCAACCCTAGAAAGCATCTCTTCCAGCATGGTTCCTTTTGGCTCATGTATTTGAGGAGTAGGAAGAAGGAAGGAAGGACCTAGTAGGAGGCACAGCCTTTGCTTCTTTACAGTGCAACCACTTCTCCTCTGCTCCCGGACCTGGTGTGGAGTAGGTGGGTTGCTGGTGACACAGTGATAAATTGAGTCAAGGGTCAGCTGAGTGAATTTTACACATGAAACTCAATGGTCAGCTTACAAAATGCCAAGTGGCTCCTAAGCAATGTTTTCCTCCTGTTCCTGTTCAGCATGGGGGAGGATGAAGGAATGGCACTTTATGGAAATGCTGATATGGGAAACTTCAAGTGGTCCTGGCATTTTGCAACCTTGAGTGCTGAACTGCTGGATTTTTTCTGATTTAGCGATCTTCAAATTGAAAATTAAATAAATGGGGGGAAAAAAGGAGCCCTGCCCTAAAGTGTGCAATCTATTGTTGTTGCTATGACGAAAGCTGAAACTGTGGCAAAGTGATTATAGCAAGGCTTTGCTATGATGCCTCTATTTGTTTTTGGTCAAGGTTGTGAGGCCACACAGTTGTTATCAACCCTCTGTCAGCTTGGATACATTACTTTTTAAAAGCTGTGTCTAACCAATGCAAGTATTTTAGGGAATGTTTTAAGCATCAGTGGGCAGAACCGTAATGGTTCGGGCATAAGCAACTGGAAACAAAAGGTAATCACAGCTTCAACCACTTCCTCAAATGTTTGCAGAGCAAAAACATAGCTCTGCTGGATGACCTATAGGACCCTTAACTCATCTGTTAAAATTCAGTGTTCAGAATTTTATGTGTTAACACTGGGAATTACTTGTCTGCAGAAAGGAAAGACTGTTTGTCACTGTTGGAAGAAATAAACACAATAAGGAGGAGCGAAATTACACAGAGCTGTCACTGTAGGCAGAAAGGAGATAGAAGTGCCCAGGGACCTTCTAGCACTAACAAGAGATAAGTATGATGAATTTGGTCTGGTCTGTAATCCCTTAGAAATTTCGATTACTGTGCTCACAGAAGCTGAGGACACTTTTTCATGGCTTTTAGCCAACAGGGAAGTAACATTGCTGTAGCTTTGGTGGCTGGCCTGTACTGTAGGAATGTTTTAGGTTGTTTTATTAGAGTCTGACAATGGGCTGGTGAAGAAAATATCAGCATACTTCACTAGTGATATTGATAACAAAAGAGCTTGTGCCACAGGCAAAGTTTTTCTGGGGCTCAAATAAGTACCATGCTCTTCTACATATTCTGTCTAAGCATGTCTCATGATCATTCTGTTAACACCATTTTAAAATTGCTTCATTTAATTTCTGCCTGTGGTATTTCTTAATTTATCCTAGCTCCCAATACTTGGAAGGATATGTGCATGTGTGTACACGTATGTGCTCATCCCTCTCTACTAAAAAACATAAAATCAAGAGAGACCCTGAGCTGCATTCCTCAATATATTAACCAAGACCACCCCACCTGTCCTTCAAAGGCCAGAGAAATGAATCATGTCCTGATTTTCTGGGCTGCACTTAGATACAATTCACAGGAAAGTAACAAATTCCATAGAATAATCTGTCCTCCTAATATACACCCCCCCAAAAAATATGGTAGGAACTGGAATGTTGCTTGTCAAGTTCAGGCTTAATATCTCATTTGTTCCCATTTGGTTCCTTAGTAGATTCTGTGCTTGCCCCAGGCAATAGGAACATGTTTCTTCAGGATGAAATGTGATCAGTTACTTGGACATTAACTGTAAGAATGTAAGTGGCATTTCTGTTGGTTTGGCAAGAGTATTAAGAGGGTTTTTTTTCCTCCTCTAACTGCTGCCTTGATTGTTCCAGTCTCTAGACCAATGCATTCTTTTGGAAGCACAGCAAACTAGCCTCGGTGTGTTTTACAATTTTGTAACAAAAATGTTACCATTTTTGCTAATTGCCTCACCTTTTTCATGTGTGCTGCCTCCCTTTGGTTCTGGCAAAGCCAACACCTGTTGACTTCTTGATTGGATAGCATTCAACTGACCTCTTGGCATGTATATATCTACCTGGACCTTGATCAGAACCCACTTGGAGACCTTATACGTCCTGAATGATATGCCTGAAGGGAGAACAGGTACACCTGGGAAGTGACTTTCAGAGGTACCAGGTTCTGTCTCTCATCCTCAACTTTCTCAAGTTTATCAGATTTCATTTTCCGGTTAATGTAGGAGACTGAATTGGGCTTGAAAATGACCAGTAAGAGAGTCCCCTGCAGGAGGAAATCTCCCAGCTACCACAGAGCCAGTTTCTGCATGCTCTTCTGTTTCCATTCCTCCTGCCTGGCAGTAGCTAGTAGGAATGGACTGAGGCCTAGAAAAGAGGATCTCACTGATCTTTGTGTGACACTGGGGTTAGTGTAACCTGGCACAAAGGTCTGGGAGGCAGGACCTGTTCAGAGACCCTGTGTTTTTTTGTGTTCATTGTTAGTGATGCCTTAGGTTTTAACCTCTATGTTTTTCAAATCCTGTACTGTTACTGTAACTGAGGTTTCCTGTAGCTTGTTAAGTACTGTTCTCTCATACTAAAATAGACATAACAAAGCCTCTCTAGCTTGCTCTCCAAGGACACCCAGACTATTCTAGGCCAAAAAACTGTAAACCATCATCTTAAAGAGAGGGGGGCAAGCTTGAAGAAATGAAGTCATTGGGTAAATTCTGGTTGGTGAATTTATGCTGATATAAAAGTGTGAAGGTCTCGTGACCTGTCATCCATTTTGGGATCCACTGAGGCAGGACCCTCTGGAGCCCAAAAGTGTACATCTGAAGGCCTTTCAAATAAATACCTCCTTTATTCCTTTATTCCTGTCTAGTCTCTGTTTCTAGGTAGCCATTTAAGGCATTATTAGAAGGGACACCCTGACTCACAGCACCTCTGGCAGCATTTTTCACAGGTGGCATAAATTGCTTAGGCTCCCAGGACGCAGACCCAGCTAACATGCTTGCTTATGTTTCTGCTCAGCAGTGCAGTAGAAACGTGTGAGAGTTATTGCACTTGGAATGTTGATTGTGGATGGGCATTAGGCCTCATGCATGTTCAAGGTAGTCTAGGCTTACTGCTCAGGGACATATATTTGCTCTAAGCATGGTAACTCCAAGTGTCCAAAATCTATCAGTTTTCACAAGTGAGCGGAACCTTATGTACCCGTGAGAATGGTTTAGTTGTTCATACAGAGCAGGGCTGTTCTGCACAAGAATCACAGGTGATGGTCACTTCGTGGTCACTTCATCATCACAGGTGAAGTTGTTCTAGTTTAATGCCCAAAGCAGGAGGGTAAGAGGTAATGAGAAGGAATAGAGTTTGTAGTTCCTGTCTAAACACAAAACCACATGCATGGGGCAGCTTTCTCTAGCTTCCTGTTCAGTCTCTCAAGTCTAAATAGCCTTTGCTCTCTTCTGAATGAACTCAGTCCAACGTCCAAGCTTTCAGTCTTACTCAACTAAGTTGATTTTTTTGGCCTTGCGGAAACTGAGGATTTGAAAACCACTTCCTAGAACTTTACACATTTGCCACAGTCAGATTAACGTGGTCACTCTGCAAGCAAGTCCCAAGTAACTGGTCTTTAAAGGAGCTGTGTATTTCACTTCCATGGGATAAAAATTCCTTGTCAGGAGCTTAGAAAGCACACACTTCTGTGATGTAAAGAGAAAACTGTCTTTCCCTCCATGTGTAAAGATCTGTTCCATATCATTATCAATGATTGGGATGAGGGGATAGAGTCCACCCTCAGCAAAAGACACCAAGACGGGTGGGAGTGTTGATCTGCTGGGGGATAGGAAGTTCCTGCAGAGGGATCTGAACAGGCTGGACTGATAGGCCAAGGCTCAACAAGCTGGGTCCTGCATTTGGGTCCCAAAATCCCCCTGCAGCACTACAGGCTGGGGGCAGAATTGCTGGAAAACTGCCCAGTGGAAAAGGACCTGGAGGGGCTGTTTGACAGCAGCTGAACATGAACCAGGTGGCCAAGAAGGCCAATGGCATCCTGGCCTGTATCAGCAATAGTGTGGCCAGCAGGACCAGGACAGTGATTGTACCCCTGTACTCAGCACTGGTGAGGCCACACCCCAAATCTGTTCTGGGGCCCTCACTATGAGAAAGTTTCCACTGGTGCTGGAGAGTGTCCAGAGAAGAGCAAAGGGGCTGGTGAAGGGTCAGGAGCACAAAAATTATGAGCAGCAGCTGAGGGTTAGCCTGGAGATGAGGAGGATGAGGGAGGACCTTACCTCTCTTTACCTCAACAAAGGAGGTTGCAGCCAGGTGGAGTTGTTTTATTCTTCCAAGTAGCAAGCAATAGGACAAAACAAAATGGCCTCAAGTCGTGGGAAGATTTAGGTTGAATATTAGAAACCATTTCTTGATAGAAAGCATTGACAAGCATTGGAACAGGCTGCCCAGGAAGGTGCTGGAGTTATTCAAAAGGTGTGTAGATGTGGGTGCTTGGGGACATGGTTTAGTGTTGGAGTTGGCAGTGTGGTTGTGACTTGTGATTGGACTTGCTGATCTTTGGGGTCCTTTCCACCTAAATTATTCTCTGTGTCTAAATGAGAGATTTGCTCAACACATGTTCCAAGAGACATGGAAAGATCTGCAAAGATCCCAGTCACTTTTGTCAACAATATGATGATACTTCGTAATTTGCTAGTCTTTCTGAAGCCATTAAATACATTTTCCAACTTGTGAACTGGTTATTGTTTTCTTCTGTAAAAATAGGTTTATTTCTTCAGTTGCATAATTGGGTGAAATTGTATTTCAGGTTAAACAGCGTGCTTATTGGGGCACAGCTTTGAAAGTACTAGGAAATTCAAGTAAATTAAAACAATCCAGGAATTCTACTGAACTTATCAAAAGAGGTTTTTTTGTTTTCTATATATATTATATATATATATGTATGCATATATATATGTATATATACACACACACACATATATACATATATATATTTATACCGGAGCATTCATGGTTTAAAGAGGAAAATTTTAGTCTTAAAAGTTTAGCCCAAAATATACTTGGGAGCAGTGATTAGGATGAAGCATTCTCCAGACCACTAAGGTTGAAGAATAAATTCTGCAGCTGAAAAGGTAGTACATGTTGTACTCAGAGGTGTGGGCTCCCCACAAGCTTTTATTTAGATTAATTGACGTGTAATACTTGCCCCCTCTAATTGTTAATCACTCCTGTGCCAATATGTTTTGCTCAAGTTTACTTTGTGCAGCTGCTGCAAGCCTATGCCAGATGGCAACCTAGCTCTTCAAGCATGAGAAATAGAATGGGAAGGACTAGGAAGGTCTAGGATCCCCATGTAAGGCTCTGATCCTATAGGCAGTCAGAGTTCTGTATATACAGATCTTGTAAAGTCAAGCTCTTTGCATGTTTTAGCCTAACACAATTAGCCTACCCTTTGATTTTAGTGGCTTGAGCTGTTTGCCATTACAAGTGTGGTCAGATGAGCACCACTTTGAAACTGGAGGGAAATACCTTTATTCAAATTTGATTATCTAATTAAGATATAGAACCACACTTAGACAACAAAAGAAGGCTTGGGGTTTTTTATTTGCTTTCTGTCTGAAAATGCCAAGTGCCTTCGTAAACATGGTATTTTATTTTGGCACATAATTTAAACTCCCAAGTTGGTGACATATTTTTTCCCCCCACTTCCTGGTTTGTTTGGTAGGTAAGCCATGTATTTTGTATTGAAAGTATTCATTGCATAGAACATGGAGACCAAGGATGTCGAACTTTAATATCTATCTTTGGTATTGGATGTACGATAGCATTCAAAATGTTATTCTTTTTATAAGGACTATGAATTACAAATGAGATTTTTAAAAACTGTGTATATTTATAAACTCAATAGCAGAAAATATTTATCAGTCTGAGAAATCACAAAAATAAAATTGTGTTTACAGTGTAGTGATTAGTTGCATCAGGATAACATATTATATGATGGAAAAAATGTGCCAGTACATCTATGCCAACCTTGGTCTTTTTCTCAGAAAGGTCAGAGGATGAAAATATGCCCTGTCAGGCAGCCAGAACCACTTTACAGCTGTTATTAGTTGCAGTCAACCTAGAGGAAATGAGCTCTTGCCTTCAGCTCACAAAATCAAAGCCTGAAACTCGTTGTTGAAAACATTCAGATTGGATCCCTAACGTACTTGAAATCGATCTTGATTCAAGCCCAGACTAGCTCTATGCACTTGCACCCATTTGCTAAAATTTTGTTTCTCTGATTTTTCCAGGAAAGGTGAATTTTTTTTCCCCCCACATCCGAGGATTTGCAAACTTTGCAAGTTTTTGTGACTACCATTGTAATGTGATCTCTGTTACTTTCTTTAGTTGATGTCATCAAAGGTTAGCAAATTTCTCTTTGATTTTTCATGGTAAGACCCACTTCAGCTGATGTCCTAATACAGTCCAGCAGACAGAGAGCTGCCTCCATGTGTATCTCCACTGACAGTGAGTTTGGACCATCCAGGTGGTCTGTATCCTCACTGTGTGTCTGCCAGCTCAGGTGTCTGCCAATCTGTGGGTATTTTCATGTTTAATCTATCAGTCACATTTTGTCTAGCCTAGGAGGTAGGTGTGATACTGAAATGCTGTAGCTGGTGACTGCTAGTTCCTTCTAGAAGTGTGATACAGGATGTATCGGTACTGCAAAACACAGTTATGAAGTCGGAGCAGCAGCAAAGATGAAGTAATTTGCACTTTAACTTCACATGAGAAGCTGGCTTTCAGGATTGTGAGAACATATGTAGCAAAGGAGAGATTGAACTGCTGCAAAAGACAGAAAATAGAAAAGCTGCAGGGACTGTGACTAGTGACTGTGACTAGTGGGTAACCAGTATATCCGGAGGGTTTATACCCTCTTTGCTTGTCTTTCCTTGTGTGTTTTCACACTTATTTATGTAAGTGTGGCCAGGCTACAACTGCTCTCCATTTGCTAAGTACCAGCTGCCCCAAAATCCAAGGTGTGCTGTCCTCTGGGAGATGCAAGCTATGCCTTGTTAAGACTGTGCTTTCTTGCACATACATATAACTGTAAACTGTTAATATGCATTCTAATTTGTCCTAAGCTTCAAGCTAAGGAGCCTAGAAGTGAAATGAAACTTGTGCTATGTAGGCTGTTAAAACAGCTTGGCCAGGTTTGCTCTGCATTCTTCTGTTGCATGGAAGCCTGGCAGAGATGGTGAGACCAAATTAAACCAATTATCAATATTATGCTGTTCAGCAAATGCTTCTGTTTCTGATGGTGTTAATGAAGTGGCAGGAGCAATTTGAAGGCTGCAGTTCCCGCAATAAAATGCTGGCAGTGCATAAATGAAGCAGCAAGCGGCCCCAGGAGGGACAGCTGTAGGATGGGGGCGGGAAGGCAGAGGCAAGAAGTGATTGTCTGTCTCCTGAGAATGGGACCAATTTTCAGTGCAGCTATGCCAGCTGAGCTCCAGGGAGACACCAGGGAATCCAGCTCAATGGGATTTAATTTGTGTGTATGCGTATAGATTATATATGACAGGCACGATTCCACATGCCTCCCAAATCATGGCACTGTACTTAAGCCCTTATACATAGATAATGCTGGTGTGGGATAATCAAAGCAACCTTTGTCATGCTGAAAGCTGAAACTCCTGAGGGCAGAGTTTAATCAGTGTATTATTGGAACTAAAATTCCAGCCTTACTGTAGTGATTGTATTACTAGATGCCATATTTAATTCATGAAGAGAACTGTGAGTTTTAAAATTGGAATGAGACTCAAAATTTGCTGGTTGATGTAGAATGTAAAATTAATTTTCTGTTGGTCATGAGCAACAAAGAAATATGTAAGAAAGAGGAAAAAATCTTTCTCATCTGTGGCTGAATTCCTTTTGTCAGGTTATTAACAGTCTCAAAAATATTGAAAGAAAACACTGTAGAAATGTAGCTGTGATTCACTTCACAAGATACAATTCTCTTCACACCAAAGAAGGATTTTCTTCTGTTCCTTTAACAGTGCATGTAAATGTCAAGCTTCTACAGGCTGAAGAAATATTTCAGCATTATTTAAATATATAAGAAAATTATTAGTTCCCTATGGTTTTTGTGGTATTAACTCCTTTTGCCCTTTTTTTTCAGGCAAGGGAATTGCTAGGAGGTGGTAGTGTATCACTTCTACATACATATATAGACTGTAACCATTATCCTTGTTCTTGAGCTTGTGTGTTTTCCTACAGCTTTAGCAAGCTTTGCTTTAATTAAAAAAATAAGGAATCTGCTGATTTGAAAGAAAATATGAGAGTGAAACAAATCTGGGTTATATTTGGTTAACAAGGAAACAGGATGATTCCGGATGTGGAGGTGACCAGGATGTTCCATTTCAGCTTTCCTTCCTCATTTAACTTTTCTTTGGCTGTTCCAGCCAGAAACGATGTTGGAGGGCTGGAACAACAGCAGGCATGGGTGTTTTTCATTACCTGCCCCTCTGACACAGTAGCACATCAACCATCACGTCTCCACCTTCCTTCCTGTATGCTCTTTGTTTCCCACCATGGGGATGTTCTTTCTCCTGATGTGCCATATCTTCCCTCAGGTATGGAGTAATTGTTGCTATTCCCAAAGTCCCTGTGGAAAAGAGTTTGTAAATTGGAGAGCAGTAACAGAACTTCAGGATGAAAAATTACAGAATGCCTTCCTGTAGCCCTACAAACTCTAGTGCTTCCACACATTGTAGTTCATGTGTTTGCTCAGACTCTGGCAGAAGAAGAGCAAAATATACCTTGCCAACCTCTTGTTGACAAGAAAGTGACATCCCAACATTATATTTTGGGCACCAGCCTCTCACTGTCTTGTGAACCTGGATCTCTAACTCTGTGGTTATCTGTGTCCAGTCCTAAGTAAATGTGCTTGAATTTGTGGTAGTGGCTGAGGACTGTGGAATAACTGTAAAGAGAAGAGTTTAAATTTTTCTTGTACCTGAGCTAATTTGCTTGGTGACCTAGTTGGCTTGACTTGAAATGGAAATAGTGAGAATGGTGTCAGGTGCAAATATGACCCTCTGATTAATGTGACAGTAAATTTTATGCCAGAGTTCCTCAGCTCTGAGGTGAAGGTATCATTTCCATTGATGCCTTAAATAGATACCTAGAAACAGAGACTAGACAGGAATAAAGGAAAAAGGTGGTATTAATTTGAAAGGCCTTCATGTGCACACTTTGGGCTCCAGAGGGTCTTGCCTCAGTGGATCCCAAAATGGACAACAGGTCACGAGACCTTCACACTTTTATATCAACATAAATTCGCTAACCCAGCCAATGATGTAATTTCCCCAGGCTTGCCCCCCTCTCTTTAAGATGATGGCTTACAGTTCTTGGTCTGGGTGTTTTTGGAGAGTAAGCTAGAGAGGTTTTGTTATGTCTATCTTAGCACAGAGAACAGCACTTAACAAGCTACAGGAAACTTCAGAGTTACACTGGGCAGTACAGGATTTGAAAAATATAAAATTTAAAACCTAAGGCATCACCATCCTTCATGGCAGGCTGTATAGTGGGATGAAACTATTTTAATGCTGAAGGGACACATCAGCATTTAAATGAAGCATCATGCTGTAGTCTGTCCTGGTAGCTGCTGCATGACCCTGATGCTTTTGATCTTCTTTTGTGCTCTTGTAGTTTTTCAATACATGCAAGTTAAATCATTCTTAATATTAACATTCCTTCTTAAATAAACATTACCATTTATTTTTAGGAACACATTTCAAACATAGAGCAATTGGGGTAACTTCAGTGAAGTTAGGATGGGGTCAAACATGAGTGTTGGAAAGGAACAAAGACCATCGAATTAGGAACAAAGATCATAGAGTCATAGACACATAGAATGGTTTGGTTTGAGAGAGACCAAAAAGATTGTCCAGTTCTGACCCCCCTGCCATGGACAGGGACACCTTTTACTAGACCAGATTGCTCTGAGCTCCATCCAACCTGGCTGTAAACACTTCCAGGGATGGGGCATCCAGAATTTCTCTAGGCAAGTTGTTCCAGTGCCTCACAGTAAAGAATTTTTTCCTGGTATGTAATCTAAAAGATCCTTTCTGCTACAGTTTTATCACAACTTTTGTGATATCTCTCTCCTTTTTTTTTTTTTCTTCATGTTCCTGCTGCTGTATCAAGTGGAAACTTCAAAAGAAGATTTCTTAACTTGCAAGAAGAAAGGAAAACTTGGAAACATAAACTCTGCATGTTCTGTAACTAGAAAGCAACTAAAAATAATCACAATTAATATTTCATTTTCACAATGTTTAATGCAATAATAAAGTGCAACGTTTTTGGAAGGCCGGACTCAATTTTTTTTAACTGCAGGCAATATGGTTTCAACTCACTGTTCTTGCATAAGTTCAGGGCCTGGAAATCCAGGTGGATAGTCTTATCCTAAAATCATACAAATTCTGTTAAAAAAAAAGGGGGAATATTTAAGTAATATTCTTTTTATTGTGGTACATATGAAGAAGTAATAAAATAAATACACTCATGCTTGGTGTTTGTCCAGTATAAAGGGGTGTGTGTATGAATACCAGATTAGTCACACTTAACTTGGACAAAACCTTATTGTGTCTATGTTCATAACTTTTCCATGGTAACCAACATGGATTATTGAGTTGCAACCATTTTACAGGATTTCATGTGTTTCTGTCAACCCTTAGGAGAGCTCTTGTGGTGTTGAATGCTGCCAGGCAGTGCGTAAATGTTTTTCTAATTTACAAAAGGAATATGTGTCTTTACTTCTTCCTTCCTTCCTTGCTTAGTCCTAAATTCATCTTCAATGATTTCATTCAGCTAATTAACCCACTGGAAAACTATTCTCCTTTCCTTAAAAAAAAAAAAAAAAGCATTTTCTCTTGCAGTTGACCTTGCTCAGGATTTAAAGAGCACAAATATAAGACAAACAGAATGGAAGAGAGGCACAGGGATTGGAGTTAAAGGGGAAGAGTGACCTCTTGTTTCCTATGGCAGTGATCTGATAGTTAACCTTAGTCCAGATGTCTTTAAAACTTCAAAATGAGTTAATGAGGGGTTTTTTCACATGGTTTCTTAATGTAAGGCTATAATATCCATAGCAGTTGCAGAGAAGATAAGGCTACTAGCCTGGATTTACAATTGTGAAAATGAAAGCAGAACTTGACCCTGAGATTAACATTTCCTGTAACTCTTAACATTCTTTTTTACAAGTGGTACTTTTGTTCTCTTTTGTTTCAAGTATTTAGTTTGTAATCATACCAGTGCTTCAGCAGCAAAGTGTTTTAACTTTGGAGCCAGGGATTTGAAGAGAGTAAGATTTGTACTTAATTATAAGGGAAGTGGCATTTGGTCAAGTGTTTCAGGTTATTTTTATCCCAAACTGATACTTTTAAAGAAGAAAAGGAAATAAGAAATTTTTCGGTTCAATAATGTAACTTGTTAAGGACAGCTGGCCCCTTACGATGTGTCCTGATGATCCAACCTAGAACCACGTGAAACAGGGGACTTCCCCCAGGGTGTTTTAGTTCAGCCATAAGGGCATAGGACATTTTCATTAAAAAATAGAATTGCTACTAAAGCCAAGTTGTCATCTTGCTTCTGATAGCAAAGGGAATTCTGGTTCATTAAATTACTTTCTGGCTCTTGTTTAAAGGGTTCATAATCTTCCTATTAGAAATGAGCTACTGTTGAAGGAGACAGATAATATGTGCTTGCCCAATGTGATTACTGTAACAGAGGTGCACAACAGAAGATGAGTTTGTCTGTCCTGGCACTCTCCCATCGTGGCTGGTGGCATGAGATGACCTCCATCCAGCCACCAAGCTCTGTGGTTGACCACTTCACCGTGGTCACCCCCTCCACACGGGATCTGGACATACTCAGTGCACTCTAGGATGTGTGTTGCTGCAGCACACTGGACCAGTCCCGCTATTGCTTTGGGCAAACAAGAGTCCTTTTACTGTCTTGACCTAGGTACCTAGGTATGGTGAAGCTTTTCCCTCTGGTTTAGTGGGTTTGCAGATCCTGCCCTGGGAAACTGCAGATTTCCTGAAGTCATGAATTTGCAGTTGTGTGGCAGTCACTGAAGTCCTGTACAGTGGTGGTTATGGTAGATGGTACTTCTACTCTTAGTTCAGTACTAAAACATCATGGTCTTGTGTGTCAGAGTTTCTGTCTTTCAGAAAATAAGTTTTCATCATTAGCATTTCAAACATTATCTACTGATTCATATTGCAAATGAGAAAGGAGAAAATACCTTAGAAAGCATATCCAAGGGGAGCCTCCAACATGACTGCAGATGAAATTCTATGTTAAATAAAGGAGGAGCTGATACTGGTTTAAGTTTTATTTTCAACTGATAACTCTTCTGAGAGAATTGCTGCCTACCCTGCTTGGCTATGATTAGATAATTTGTGATTTTAATACACGTATTCTTTTGAAGAAGTGTAATTGAAAATAAGTAATACAGAATTGTGCTTCAGAACAGAAGTGTCTACCCCTGAACCATAGATTAATTGTGGTGTAACAGAGTGGTAGATTATAACAAGCAGAGAGTACATCAGTCATGTGGGGCTTTCTCCTTCTTTCAAGCTGCTAAATCCTATTAAAAGAGGAGCTAGAAACCCTTTTTATGTCTTTTCAGTATTTTCACTCTGTGTATGCAATTACTGTGACAGACCCAAAAATTGCATGAAATCATGAGTAAAGAAGAAAGTGTTGCTGCACTGGGAAGCCATTGGTCTACCAAGAATTCTCCCTCAATCATGGCAAGTGGCTCAGGGGCTTCAGAGTCTCTGAAGGTTTTCCAAAAACCTCATTCAGAAGTATTTGCTGTCAACTAACTGGGTTCTTGCTGGAGAGACCTTGGATACTTCGATGAAAATTGTCATGGGGAAAAAAAGTTCAAATTGTAATCAGATCAATTAGTTATGCTACAGTTGCTGGCTTACAGTCATTTTCCCAGTTAGGCGTCATCTTACTAGCAGTTATAATCTCAAAGGAATTTTGTTGAGAATTGTAGGGGAAATGGCTTTTATGTAATTTTGCTTCACAGTTTTTTTCACTATACTGAAGATGAAGTGTCTTTAGTATCTACACTCTTACAGAATACTTAACCCCTTAGTATGGTAAACAGTATGAATCATTCTACCTGCCTATCCAAGGCACTCCAGCTTGATGCTTTAAATTGATACCTAGAAACAGAGACTAGACAGGAATATAGGAAAAAATGTGGTATTTATTTGAAAGGCCTTCAGATGTACACTTTTGGGCTCCAGAGGGTCCTGCCTCAGTGAATCCCAAAATGGATGACAGGTCATGAGACCTTCACACTTTTATATCAGCATAAATTCACTAACCAGAACTCAGCCAATGACTTAATTTCTTCAAGCTTGCCCTCCTCTCTTTAAGATGATGGTTTACAGTTCTTGGTCTGGGTGTTTTTGGAGAGTAAGCTAGAGAGGTTTTGTTATGTCTATCTTAGCACAGAGAACAGCACTTAACAAGCTACAGGAAACTTCAGAGTTACACTGGGCAGTACAGGATTTGAAAAATATAAAAGTTAAAACCTAAGGCATCAAGCTAATTCTATAGTTCTGTTTACAAATTTTGTTAAGTTTAGCTGCATAGTTAAAAGGTTAGTACCCTCACAAGCACATTATTTTGATGTAGAAAGTTATGGTCTGCATAGGAACAATAACATTTTAACTTAAAATACAGAATTCAAAATACGCTGATACATAGGGTTGCAATCACAAAATGGGCTTTTGACCCCTGTCCTGCTGGTTCCCTAAGCCAGGAAAGGACTGACTTATGCAGAATAAGGGCAAAGCAGTAAGGCTGAGGAAAGTAAAATTTCCAAATGCCATCATTATCCAAGAGGGAGTGAGAATTATTTGCTACTTCCTAAATTGTTTTCACAGGAGACTACTGGAATAATGATATTTCTGGAACCCTGTGTTGTTCTAGTTGTTCTTTCGCTTTCCATGATGAACATGATCTCTTGCATTTTCCTTCATCTTACTTTTCACACATTCTTGTTTCAGCTGTTTTTCTTTTTTCCCCCATCTCATTTAGGTGTCTGTTTTTTTAATTCTCTCTTCCTGACAGAAAAGAGAAATCGATATAAATATATGTAAAATAAAGAACCTGTCACTGCCTTGAGTTACTAATATTATATGGCTTATTTTCAGGATTATTCTTTTAGCTCCAAAGCTTGGTTAGCAAAGAAAGCTGCCAAGTGCTTGCTGGTGATGCAGTTGTTGTCCTCTTCCAGAGGAAAGAAACGGAATTCTCTTTTTCTTTCATTCATGAGAACTGCCTGAGCCACCAGAGTCAGAGAAATTTCCATCAGTCAGGCCAGTGGAAAGGCTGGTTCAGATAAATTCTTTCTTCAGTTTGGATTGGTAAAGAATGTCTTTATGTAAAAGAGATTCTCACTTTTCCCTGCTGTTAGAGCATACATGTGGCTAGTAAACAGTTTTCAATTGCAGATGGAGAGTAGAAAATATACCGACAAGCAGTGGTATGACTTGTCCTTTATTAAAATTTGACTGTAGACTGGTGTTAGGTGAACTATAACATCACAGAGGCATCATGGAGTAGCACAAGTTATGGCAGATCTTGCCAAATACTTCCACTGATCCTATTTTCATGAGTAACTTCACTGAATTTCCCTTGGTGATAAAGATGTTTGCAGCAGGGGTCTGCATCAAGTTTGCTAATTTGTCAAGAGACAAATATCCTTTGTAATGGCTCAACCATTTCTGGAATGGTGAGTGGAAAAAGATGTTTTCTAATGACTACTTCTTACAGATGTTCTAGTACCTGTCAATTATATAGGACAGACTTAACAGCTGATGTGGGGAAGGCTGCAGTATACATTTACTTTTCCATATTATGGTACTTTCTGACTATGAAGCACCTGGTTTTGCACCCTTACTACCTTTCATATAATTATTTGGTTTGTAATGTTGCCTCCAAAGCAATTAAAACTGCTTCATATTTTTCATTGTAGAAGCCTCTCTTTTAGTTGCAAGTTTCTTGGTCAAGTCTTAACTGTTTGGGTTGAAGCTTTCTATTCTTGCATTCTGCCTCTGATTAAACAGTTTTGGGAAGCTTTAGGAAAACCGATATAACTGTATTCCAGAATTGTCCCAGAGAGAAGTTGGGGAGATTGAGGTAGATTTTGTTTTTGGTGTCACAATTTTTCTTTCTTTTTCTTTTGGGTGCTTTGCCTTTCCTGAACAAACCCTCCGGAATTAGAACTGGGACTGAAGACTTGACAAAAGGATAGTCCTGGGATAGAAGAAATACCATTTACTGTCCTTCAAAGACTTGGGCAGGCTTTGATGAGTTACTCCTTTGAAAATCCTTTTACAAGTGTTCAGAAAGATCTTACCTCAAAAATATTTATTTCAGTGGCCTCAGGCTAGAGGTAGTGGGTAAGGAAGTGAATATAGTGAACACACAGATAGTATGAACCACACCCACATATATTGAATCAGACTCACATGACAGAGGACATACCTTGAAAATCAAGATGACCACATGAAATTGCATGACCAGAGAGGCCCAGCAGCCCAAGGCAGCAGGGAGGATGGGTAAAGGCAGAGCTGAGGCTAACTCCCTGCTTGATGAGCAGTGCTGCAGATTCCCTCTGGTTTGTGTGGGAGAAAAGTTGGGAATTTCTGACTCAGAAGGCTCAAAGCCCGCTAAGATGGACATGGAAAAGCAGAAGACAATCCATTTTCTTTCTCTGGAAAAGCTTGCTAAAACCTCTTATAGCCCTTCTGCTGCTGATTTTCTTTACCTCCGTTACTGATGAAAACAAGAACCTGGTTACTTTGCCACTGTAGATTTTGGAGCCCTCAATGCATGTGCCATTCTGATCACCTTAAATGTTGCAGGCTGTTCCTCTCAGGGAACTGGTAAGCAATTGCTTCTGGTTTTTTTAATTATTTTTAGATTATTTCTGTGAGTGCCGTCTCTCCATGGTGCACAGCCTGATTGTAGATACTACAGCAGTTACAAATCACCTAATAAAGTCTGAAGAGCGCTCTGGGATTCATTTGATAAGAGTGGCTGCATTAAGTGAAAGGCTGTTAATTGTGTGGCTGGCTGCCACATGCAGTTAATCGCCAGCACAAAATGCAGTGAAATGTGCTCTATGAACAGTTCCGATCCAGAAATAACCGTGAAGGAAGGAACAGAAGCTCAGGGCTACCTTTCAGCTCTGTGATTTACACTGCCCACGAGGATAGTTCACAATGTTGACCATGTATTTTTCAGCTTGTTGCCAATCCTCATGCCATCATTGAACCTGATACTGAGGCTGGGACTTTGTAATTCTATCCAGAATGGCTCAGTTCTCCTGGTTCACTTTGCACAGCTCCTGCTTTCATTTTTCTTCAATTAAACTAGAGGGGAAAATCATATAAGTAGAATCAAACTGCTTCACACTTGGTATGGGTTCTCATGCCTGGGACCTCAGAATGTGAAATATTTTTCAATCTTCTGTTAGGGGGAATTTTGCCTGAAATTTTACACCTCCCCTACAAGGACTTGCTCTTTCTTGATCTGCATTAACTGGCCCTTGTAACCCAATCTTTTTGTCTTCCTTAAGAGGATAGATTTCGTTCAGTATCTTCCAAACACACCCCTGCCTATATGGAAATTTGGGACATTTTACAAGAGGAACAATTCTGTGGCTTTATCTCGAATTAATGTCAACATTCCAGGCTTGGAATTGCAGTAGTGCCATACTGTAAGTGAGGGCATGGCTGGTGTCTGAGATGCTTAACCGTTGATTTCACTTGCTTTGGTTTATAAGTTTCTTTTGTGTACAAATCTGATCTACTGAGTTAAGAAGCACGAAGATAGTGGAGATAAGCCTACTGACTCAAATCCCTTGGAAATGTTCTGTGATATTTTAGACTGCAATTTTCCAGGCAGCTGAGAGGATCTCACAGCAGTCTCCTGCCACCAAAAAAGCAAAGGAGTTGCGCTTTTCCTTCCCCTGCTCATCCCCTCAACTGCTCCCACTGTATGGTCTTCTCCATCCCTTGCAACAGCCCTGGAATTCGTGACTTTGCAGAAAGTGGCAGAAACATCCAGGCTTGTTTGGTTGTGTTGGGTTAATTTTCTCCTGCTGTCACAAATTTAATTAGCAAATGGAGAAGTTTGGTGAAAAACAGAGTTGATCCAAAGAAAACAACAGGAGTTTGCCACTTGAATCATGAACAGAAGGAAGGAACGGAAAGGAGCAGGATGCTCTGCTCCTTCCAGATCTTGTGGAATCAGAGCTTCAGCAGTGGAATTAACTGATGCTTGTTGATGACTGCACAGATCTGGATGTTATTCATTAGTGACAAGCTATAAGTGCTATAATGTGACCATGACCAGCTCTGCTTCAGATAAAGGAGCTGTTCCAATGTCTGGATATTCATGACAGTGATGTGTAGTGAGTTCTACCTGGGTCATTTTACCTGAGCAGCATTTGCTCTCTGGAGACACTTTAGGGCTTGGTGAGCAACCAGTCTATCATGAAGTAGACTGGCTGCAAATGAATCACAGGATATAACAACCACCACCTGAGCTATACAAAACCTTCACTTCAAAAGCCTGTCCCTGTTGTTGACTGGTTTGCTGTGCCCTATTTGGGATTTTCCTCCTGAATCAAAAATACTTAAGATGGTTTTCTCCGGTTATAAATCTTCAAGGCACATTTTCCTTGGTCTCCTTTGAGCAGTAAATTAAATTTTCACTTTTGCCTCCTTCCTGCTCTACTTGCAAAAAAATAATTTAATCCTATTTTTGCTCTGGTTTTATTTCATCTCTCAGCTTTGTGTCTCCCTTTTTCCGGTGGTGTCTGCAGGAACAACTGGCAATGTCAGCAGCAATGACTCATTTAGCAGGATCAACAGCTTTGCTGCGACACAACAGGTTTGCTTCAATTATTTTCTTAAAGTAGGGCGACGTTTCCCCCTCTGTTTTTTTTTTTTTCATTCCCTCAGTTATTAAACTGAAAAGCTAATTTAAAGCCATCTTCTCTTCAACAGAGTGTAGGAGGAAAATGACCTGGCATTAGATTTCATGTGACAGAACATGCAAATGGCTTTCTGAAGTGTTGATTATACCTCAGTCTGCATTTTAAATGTGTCCTCGCAGAGCAGTTTATCCTTAGCTATATTTGTCACCGGGAAGAAAACTTGATAACTACATGGAAATAGTGCTGCTGATGTTACCTTTTGGCCTTATAGTCATTTTTGTTGTCAGTTTGTCCCTTTGTTCTCTGATGCAGGACATCTTCTTCAGCAGTAAACAGTTGTCTTTTTCAGTGGCAGAAAGTTGGTCTTCCTCCAACTTTGTGTACAGAAGGGATAAAGAAATGATTCTGGTTTTACAAAGGGATAACAAGCAGCATCAAGGGATAACATGGATACCCAACGGGGTGTTCAAAATTGCAGTCCCCTTCTCTACACAAAGACGCTGATAAGGTAAAGCTCTGTGCTGCTATTGAGAGAACCCTTTTTTTCACCATTTTCATGGTGACACAGGGAGAGAAAGATCTTTGTAATGCTGTGAATTTGACCCTGAAACACTCTCCTGCAACCACAAATGCAGCTTGCATGATTAGTGAATGCATTTCAGCAGTGTAAGAAGAATTTCTATAAATATTTGTCAACATATTTTCCAGAATCATTATCATAATTTTTGTATCTAGCAGCCTTCATAGGCTCTAGAATCTTATGGACTGTGTACGAGCACATGATGGGACTTATCCAGACTTCTGTGGAGTCAATGGGATTCTCTCCATTATCTTTGATGGGCTTTGGATCAAATGGAAACTTTTCCATTGACTTCAGTGCAATTTGGATTAAGTCCAATTGCAGGCCATTTTAGTCCTGGAGGGATTGCAGGCTGGTGTAAGTAGAGAAGTAACAACTGTGTGTAATGAACAAATTGAGACAGATGTATAAGGAAGTATAAGCTAGTTCTTTTCATCATTATCATGCTTTTAAACCTTTTAAAATTTGATTTTATATAGGAAGATATTAATAATCTCAATCTCTAAAGTTAACTGTGTCAACAGTAGATGAAAATTCAAATAGTCCAGTGGAAGAGAGAGAATATCTTTGGACATCCTAAGGCATTGTCTAATTTGTAAAAAATATTACCACACTGTTTTTCAAAGAACACAGATCCATACTAAAGTGTGTTTGTGAGGATTGGGAAGGAATGGGGGAGAGGTGAAGAGAAAAACTTGTAAAATTATCTGAGGCCCAACAGTGCATTTTCTGAAGAAAGGGCTGAATTGAAAATAACCAGAGAGAGGAGGAAAGCAGGGAAAGCACAATTTTCATAGCTGGACTTCAACATCTCATTCTCAAAAATCTCTTGGAACAGAATTGCTGAAGGAATAGTCTTGTTCTGAGCACACTAATTCAGTCTTTTCCTTTCTCATCCTTTCCTTCCCCTGGATTTGATTCTTGGCACTCCAAAAATATTTTAAGTCCTATACAAAGCAAATAGTAAATCCTGCTCACCCAGATCTGACTGCTTTGAGTGGCTAATGTTATAGTAGAAGGTTTCTGGAGGGAATCTAGTGCATCTGCCTTGTTTGCTGGGCTTTGTAACTAAAGCAGGCCAGATGCTGGTCGCACTGTAGTATAAAGGTACCTAAAACTGGTGCAGTAAGTCATCCCACGACCTAATAACCCTGAGGACAATGATTGTAAAGAAGAACTGGATACCAGAAGATTCCAACATTTTTTTTCTCCCCTCTTTCTATAGGAATATGGAAAGGAGGACGATGAGAAAGAACCAGTCTCACCTTGAGGTATCAGAACCTGTACTTCTAAGAGTAGTGGGTTGCTGTTGGTGTTCTTGCTGTTAACCTCCGTGTGAGTGGGGTTATGCAATGTTTCATTTTCAAAGGAACTTAAGCAATTATTTTTACAGTAATGGGAAAAAAATTAACAGCAGCAATTGAACCCACATCCTAATACAGAATGTGAATTTATGCATGAAGAAGAAATGAATTGTTTTGCTAGTGAAATGATTTTAAGGTGCCTGGGGATTATTATGTTACACAGTGAGATGATAAACAATTTTAACGAAATTAATTCTGAAGTCCTTATATGGGTTACGCTCCCATTGCCTGAGGGGCTCTGTGTTGGAAATTAAGTCTTTGACAGGGTTTAGCTGCACATATATTCTACTTTGCTCACATTTGGTGGTGTGTGGCTGGTTGTTTTTTTCTTTTTTTAATTGTTGTTGTTTCCTTTTAGTGAGCAGAGATAATTAACTAGCAATAATTGCCAGTCAAGGCTACCCATTGTTATTTCTTATGCTTTGGATATGTTAAGATCCTATTATTCAGTTCTTTGCTCTGCATCTTGGTGACCGTGCTATTCTTGTTATTTGCAATATTATTTTCATGCAGAAATACATCTTAGGAGGCTATTTGAACACTTCAGCACTTGTTAATCTGAAACACTCTGATTTCATCAATAATCATAAAGATAAAATAAGTTACTCAAAGTTGCTGGGAATGTGGTATTCATGGATCCTGATAGTCCTGTTCTAACAATCACTTCACTGAGGGGAAAAAAAAGGCCCTGAAATTGTGACCATCTGGTAGGCTCTTTGTTTCCTTTGAGAGGAGATGTGAAGGCCCAGTGAAATAGTCAATACTATACCTTCAGCTTTCCAAAATTCTGATGAAGGTGGCCATATATTAGTGGGGCACATGCATCCACTAATGATTTTGCTGTCTGGATCTGCAACAGAAATGAAATGTTTATCGTTTTGTGTTGGAAATACCCCTGCATATCATTACATAAGATCTTCTAATTCCTGTGTGCTATTTTGTTAGCCATCAGTAACACTATTAAACATATGATTCATTGTATCAGCAAAGCCAGACTTGCCCAGAAGAGTAGTGGAAAACGAAAACGTTAAGGAAAGTTGTTCTAAAGTCTGCTGGACATGCAAATTCTTCTTTATGTTGGAAAAATGTAGAAAATGCATACAGTCTGGTTACACTTGTGTTGATGTTATGATACAGAAATGACTGTCTAAAAGAAGGTAGCCATTATTTATTAGGCATCCAGCAGAATTAAAAAGACTAGTGTAAGAAAGCAGTAGGTACTCCTAAGGTAAGTCAGGTCTTCCAAAAGGATACATATTTAGGATGTTGCCAGAGAGGTAAGAATACTGGAAAAGGACTTCTTGTGTTGAAAGTATTCCCAGGTCTCTTCTTATTAGCATTTTACAACAATCATTAAGAGCACATTGTGGATCTAATAATTCTAATGGAGTTGGTAGTTCAGTGGCAAAATAATATTTATCTCTATCTGACCAAATAGCTGTGCAACATATGAGAGAGAAGAATAATCTCTGAGCTATGTTGGACTAAGTAAACCCCGTGCAAGAAAAGCTGGTAACAGAGTGAGACAGGATTAAGAGGAGAGCACTTTCTCTCAGAGTGAGGTTCTGCAGGGAGTGACACTGCATCAATTGAATCAATGATACCATGATTTTTGTAATGAAATACATTCTCCCTCTCTCATAACTTACACATGAACTGTTCCAACTCAGGCAACTCAGTGATATGGAAAGAGGAGAGAAATACTTGCTGTTTGAAAAATAAGAGACTGACAAGTAAAAGCAGCAAGCACATCATCAATGCGAACCCCTCAGTGTAGGACGTGACCAAAGCACTGCCTGAATGCAACAGAAGTCTTCCATGTCTCTTTCTGAAGCACTTTTGTGATGAACCAAAGACCAGGCTTGAATCCCTGATAGCAGACTTGTCATACATACTATCAAGACAGGTTCCTTGCTTTTAGAACAGAGAGAATAATTTACAGCATTGACTGTGATAATGTTTAGCGGTTTCTAACTTTGAAATTTGCTTGAGCTGCTTGGCTTCCTGTGAAAACATTCAGCTGCTTTTTTTGTGGCAGACATCTCAGAGGAGGTGAGATCCCAGAAGGAAACTGCTCTCAACTCCAACTGTTTTCAGGGGATGATGACAGGCCTCATCTGCATCTTTTCTAGATCCCATCATGTTAAGTAGGTGATTTTTTCTGGATAGCAAAACTAAACTTGGCAAATCTCTGGGAGTTTTGTCTTCTGCTATCTCCTCTGATACTTCAGGTGCCTTTAATTAGCATACTATTAAGTAATTTTAAAAATAACTTTAAGAAGACCTGTAATTTGTAAAAAAGGGTTGTTACTGTACCAGTCAGTATAAATCACCAGTGTGAAAAACAAAATGTGATATTTATGCAAACTCTGATGTTAATTTGTAGATATGCAAACTGTTTCAAACTTGAAATGACACAAGGTGGTTTTAGAAATCAGATTTCTTCTGTAGAATTCATATCAATATAATTTCACTATCTGGAAAATATTGTGAGCAATTTCTGTCTCATTCTTGTATGCAGGACTGTAAAAGGTAAACCCTGGTATTTATAAGCCCACTCTTATCTCTGTTGCAGCACTTTACAGATGGTTTTGGAGCCACTTTATATTTAATTTTATGCAGAATGTTTCAGAGAGGAAATGTAACTTTTGATATTTTTTCCCTGTTCCCTTCTTCTATTAAGAAAATAGCAAAATTATTCAGACAGGACGCATTTGCTCTGATGTTCATCAAAACATGCTGACATATTTTGTACCTTTGCAGCATGGGGAAAATGATAACTTATCCCTAAAACATTGCCATCTTTGTAGTGGTCTTCTCCAAGAAGTTTTTGTCCTTGCTTCCTAATTTCCCCCTTTCTTTCTTGTTCTGGTTAATTTTTTTTTGTGAACCCCTTCAATGCAAAGCTTTCACATCACCAAGCAGAGACCCTTGTGTTTTCTCAGAGTGATTTCTGTGTCTCTTGGTAGGTCAAAAGCCCGGGCCCCAGGGGGCTGTGTCATTCAGGACAGCCTGCCAAATTGTCCTGCTGCTCCCAGGTACCACAGACTCAGATACCTCTGCTCTGGTAGCTGGTGTTCACTTCACCAAGCCTGTGTTTGTGCCAGGAGAAGGCATGGTGAATTTTCTGGGAAACCAGCACGGGAATTTAGAAGCACAAGTATGACAACACAGGGGCACTTGAAAAAGCCTCTCTTTGATTGCTGGAGACCTTGTTAACCTCTGCTTGGTGCAAACCCCTTAATAAGAAAGAAAATTCTTTACTTTATAAGCCAACCTTTGCTCAACAGGATAGTTATTCCTTCTCTTTGCTTGCACTCAGAAATTAATACTTGTATTTAATCCAAGAACAATTGAGTCATGGGAAATATTTTGTTCTCTGTAAATACATTTCTTCACTATATATCATGGTGATCTCTAACTTCTATTCTTGGCCCTTCATACATATATGAAGCACACTGCTCTGTGTGCTGAACAAAGGAGAGTTCTGTATGGACAGTGGATGCCGAGATTACTCAGATATACTGATACTAGTTCCCCACTTTAAAAGAGCCACTGCTTAAATAGCCATGCTTATAAACAGTAGTGAGACTCTTGAGGTTAGTTCATACAGAAAGAAATTTATTTATTTCAATATTGTGAATTTAGTTAGAAAAATACGTCAAGTCAATTTTCTATGTCATCTTTAACTTTTTTCCACCTGCAAGTCAAATTAGGGGAACAATGGAAGGAAGGAAGGAAGGAAGGAAAATATTTCTATACAGTTAATGAAGCAGATCCAGTCTGGAAATAATGAAGAATTATTTCTTTGTTTTAAAGCTAATTGTATTGGGATACAATCTTCCTAAGGTAGCAATACAGTTGAATCATCACTGGTGGTATTCACTGCTTACGGATTTTGAAGAGGACACAGTCTGCATAATTACTGATTTGGAGCAAGTGACTAACCAAATCTTTTTTGCTTCTAAGTTTGGTGAAAATCATGATGATGTACTAAATGGACACAAAATCTATATATATATTTTCTGGCTATTCTCAAAACATGTCTCTTGTATGTTATTGCTCATCAGTAGCTTTCACAATGCATTAAGAATGAATAGAGAGATGCTGTAGTTCTTTTGGGTAAGCATATCCTTTAATGAAGAATTAAAGAACATGCTCTTTATCAAACAGTTGTACCCACCCCTCTTGTGTTCTTCATACTTTGCTTTGTCCCTTTTTGGCTGAAATAGCTGTTGCCACATGGTAGAATTGATAGTTAGGCTTGATGCATCTTCCACAAAATAAAGCATCTCTGAAATTGGGCTCTTTAAAAAGAAAAAAAAGGTGTGAGTAACACCAGTCTGAGTGTTTTCTAAAGCAAAGCCCTGGAGACTTGTGGTATGCTTGTAGCCAGTCACGTGAGGGTTGTCATGGCATCACTGCTCAGAAAAGGAATGAATAGCTGGTGGTAGCATTTCAAACAATACATTTAACAAATAGAAAACAAGAACTGAATGTTGTAGCAAAGAGTATTTCATATATAAAATAGATTACCAGTTATACTTCACAAAACAGCTCTACTTCACACTGATGAAGGAAAAGCAGTGGTGTAAGACATTAATAAGATCAATGGCAGAGGGGTTGGAGCCAGGCAATCTTTAAGGTCTGTTCCAACCAAACCAATCTATGATTCTACTAATAATTCATACAAATATGTAAAGGACTGCATAGCTGGCTATATTTACTGAGTCTTGAATTGAATGGCACACCTCAGTAATGATTGGAACAAACCCACAGTGTCATATTTTGCTCTGCAATAAATTTTTAAAAACATTTATTTCATTGATTTAAAATGCACTTTTCAAAAGCCAGGGCAAACGAGCTCATACTGAAATAGTTCTGGGGTTTAATAGCCTTTTCACTTTGCTTTATCTGCTTGACATCTGACGGCTGAGAAAAGTAGAGAGACTTCCAAAAGCCATTTACCAAGTTGACTACTGGTTCTCATGCAGGGCCATCTTGGATTTCATTCTTTTTAGGCAATATTTGGCAGAAAAGTGAATGGGCAAAGATGTTTCCTCGGGCCCTCTCAAAAATAGAAAAGGTTCTTACGCTTGTTCAAGGTCAGCTTGGCCTCCTCCAATGATGACTTTGAGCTGACACAGATCATTTGATGTATCTGTCCTCGTGGTATGGAGCACCCTGAAGCTAGGTCTGGCAGACTGCTGAAGAAGTTTATTTTTGGTTCATGCATTTTCTTTATAAGGTCCTTAGTTCCAAAGGAGAAGACCTGAATTACAACTTGCAGCTGCCATGGGTCTTTTAAAACAGAATAACGCACATTATGTAAGAGTACTGGGACATAGGGAAGGAACCTTTGGCAGACAGTACCAAAATTCACTAAGAGGATTGGTCTGTTCAAGGATGAACCAGGGGATATTGCTTTTTACTACAAAGCTGTTTGTGCAGGTTGATCTTACACAGTATTTCATGGGGAGGCAGCAACACATCTATCACAAAACTACCCAACACAGAATCAGGGCCAGTGCTCTTTTCAATATATATCTTGATTAATTTTTCATTTCAGTGGTTGAAGCAAGGTTGATTATAGGCATTAGTGATTTTTATTACAGTTGGTGTGAAATGGAGCTTAAACAGCAGAAGCAGACATATAATTAAAATCTTGATACATACTAATTTTGAGCTGTGAGGCAAATACTCTTATTTTCAGACAAATAATGAAAGGAAATCAAGAGGGGTTTTTCAGCTGATTGTGTTCTTAATTTCTTGTTAGTATAAAAGAAAGATATGGATAATGTTAGTCAAAATAATAAAGAGTACAGAGTTGAAGTGCATTTTTTCAAATACTTATATAAAATTGAACTGTGCACATAATACAATTACAGTTTGCTCTTGAACAAGTAAAAGTTCTTGACAGGGTCTTGGCCTTGGTCTTTTAAATCCTTGGTCTTTTAAATCCTTTTAAATCCTTGATCTTTTAAATCCTATATGTTTAATGATCTGTTATGGACTGATCTGAAGGACACCATTATCTTTTTGCTTATTTTGATTAAACCCTTAAAATATAAGCAAAACAAAGATTCTTACATTGATGGAAACATCACCCAATAAGAAATTGAAACTATCTGGCATGGGTTCCCAGCTGTTTCTGAATTAAATTCTGCAAAGGGAAGTGGCTTTAAATTTCCTCCTTGGTTGCCTCTTTCTACCCTCAGAAACTGTGCATATATGCATTCTAAACTGGGTTCTGGGGGGGATTTTGTTATTGCTGGGTTTTGTTTTATTTTGATATAAGGAGAGAAAAACTCAGCAGTTTTAATGGTTCTCTTCATGCTGAGCTACGTGAGGTAGAGAAGATGGTGATGGAAGACAGGGACAACAGGTCCTATCTCTAGTTCTATTTTCACTTCTAAACTTAAAGATACAGCAGGGAATTCTTTAGACTGATGCTTCACTCCTTAGTCAAAGCAGTCTTCTGAAGCATCTGTAAAAACTGTAGACTGGATTTGCATGTAATTTCTTAATAGCAAAAGGTAAAGAACAGATGAGAAATGAGTAGATAAAGAACATAGGAATATTTTTATTTTTGCAAAAAAAGCATTTTCCACTATGTATTGAGACACAAATACATTTAGCTTTCACACACAGCAGAGAGAATTGAGTTTTCTGCAGCACAAGAGCAAGGTAGTCAATACCAGAACCAGTTAATCTGTGCTCAGCTTCTCATTGGAGATCTCAGCACCCTATGGCTCCCGTAGGCTTCTGGGTTTGTTTTTTAATCTCTCTTTTGTTTTGGTCTGATTTTTAAGCAAACCTCCTCATGCAATATATAGGGCTGTAAGCCCTGCAGGTGGTACTGCTGCTAGGAATTTGATTCTTGAGTTACTTCCCACTATTTTGCAAATTAGTGAGTTGCTGCCCTTTTTTCTCCTACCCCTTTGCCAACAGAAGAACTTTGCTGGCTCAGGAACTAGCTGCAGCAACTGCTCATGTTTACTGCCCAGTTACAGAATAAGTTTAAAAAAAAATGCTTCTGCTGCCATTGAGCATCCCATAGAGATCATATGTTTGGAGGTACTGTTGCTCACCCTGACCAGAAGTGCTTTTTCACTTTTTTCACTTGCTGTGAACTTTGTATATTTAGTAAGAAAATGCAAGATGGTGAGTGCACATTTTCTAAGGCTTTAAAGCTTTTCTGTATGTATGAAGAGGAAAATATGTCCTGGGTTTTTCTTTTTGTTGACAGCTTTCCCGGCTATTTTAAAGTCATGGCAATTTCTTACTTTATTCCATGAAGTGTTTTACGCTGACTGACTTTGAACATATGCAGAGACTGAACAACAGGATGGGAGCCATGTGTGGGTGTGTTTAAGGATCAAGCCCAGTCTCCCTTCATTCATTGCCTATCTCTGGATGTGTGTTTCAAGATGCTGGGAGAAGCCAAATTATTGTTTGGTCAGTTCAGTATGTTACATTATAGGACCTCATGCTGTGACTTTGCCCCTGCAAGCACACCCCCTCATCAGACAACTCACAAGCAAATGACATGACTGAGTAGTTGAAGAGTCCATCTGTACTCAGGGGGATAAAAAACGCAGCTGGGAGCCATGTTGGGATGAGTGGGATGTGTTCTGCCTGTGCATCCAGCGTACCTAGGGGCTTCCACCTAAGGGCTGCCTGCAGCCAGGCCAGGGGTGTCCTCATGCATGTGTGTGAGCAAACCTCCCCAGCATGGCACAAGTGCTTGCAGTGCTGAGTGGTGCAGAGGGAGGGGATGTCAGGGCTGTGGCTCCCACTGCAGTACAAAAGCAGATTGACCAGATGCTTCCTTTAGACTTGACCCCTTCTGGAAGTTTTGAGCAAGAATTAATTTTCGGCTGGGGAAAAAAAAAGAGGTTGTTTCCCACTTATTGTCTGAGAAATTGAGAGAAGGGAAAGGGGGTGGGACGAGAGGAAGAGGAAGGGAAAGACATCGTATAATCACACAGATTTCTCTTCATCTATATGTATTTATATCTATATATGCAATTTTAAATCTTCTGGACTATGTTTACTAAAATACATGATTTCCTTGATCTACAGAAAAATTGCCAAGAAGACTAGTACTGACTGGTAATAGTCCTCAGTGGTTTTAACGTGGGAGGAGGACAAAGAGGGAGAGGACAGGGCAGGACATGGCTCGAGCAATTGACCGAGTCCTGCACTGAGCTTGTGCAGCAGTCCTTAGCTTTCTGGGGAAGGCTGGTCTCACTGCCTGGATGAATGATATAGAGTACTTACACTGAGATGAGGCCAGGGCTCTGTCCCCCACCTTTGCCTGGAGAGGGGAGCGCTTTCTGGATAACAACCTCCCTGTCCTGGTGTTGGCCATGGAGAAGGCACCTGGGTGGGGCAGGGTCTTGCTGCTGAACAGGGGTTCATAGCCAGATGCCAGCATGTCTTGGGACAGAGGGCTGGGTGAATTGTCCTGGCAGCCCCATATGCTCCCAGGTGAGGGTCTGTGTTCAGCCATATGCCTCCCAATGCCACACTACAAATGTCACTGCGCAATGGCTGCAGAGAAGGTGTCAGACTTCTCTGCATGCTGGCTGGAGGGTGTTGCTGATTTTTTAGCCAGCAGATTTTTTACTTCTGGGTATTTTCTTTATATCAGACCCTTGCCAAGCTTTACAGGAGTAAATCTCATCCACCTTGTCTGCACGAGGCATAGCTGAATTTGTGGCTGGAATGAGGGCCACTTTCCAGTGCAGGCAAGGACCGTGTTGCTCTAAGAGAGGCGTCAGCCTCCTAAGAGCAGCACAGAGGAGCAGCCTGAAGCACAGTGACCTCCTAAGGACAGACAAAGCACAGTGAAGCAACCAAGGCTTTCGACTGAAAGCAAATGCCAACAGAAACATTGTTCTGGGTGCATGGGCTATGGCCAGTGTTGCTGGAGGGAATGCTGTACACTGCAATGGGACATGGTGCTCCCGCAGGCCTGGCCCTTCCCCTCCACAGGAGGCATGTGGTAGTACATGCTCATGTTAATTCTTGCTAATGTGTGGCTCAGTGTTTTAGATTCTTTTTTTATTGCTTTCAGGGCTGATATTAATTCTTACTGCTATAAACAGCTGATTGCTTTATAATGGCTAAAACAAGTTAGTGGAGAAAATGAGGAATTAATTAGAATTTTATTAGGTCCTGGGATGTGTATTCTTGTTCCTTTCTCCACTCCATCCCACAGACCTGGATAACCTTCAAAAATAATTTCATTTTTTATTCTCCTTCTTTGTTTTTTATTCTCCATCTTAATTTTTATTGTCCCTTTTATTGTCTCTTTTTATTATTTTTATTTTTTTACTTCAGAAATAATTGAAAGGATGCAGAGAAAGGCGCTGCTTCCCCGAATGCAAGCACCATCTAAGCACTAACTCTGGGCTGCTGTTCTAATTGTTCATGTTGGGCATACAAAAATTGATTGCTTAAGGGCCTGGGTTTGATTTTGGTTTAAAAATAAAGATCTGAATCTCTAATATAGTGGCACCTGTCTCATTCTCCCTGCTGGCGTGGGGAGACGTGCCAATTGCAAAATCACACAAATACAATTAGTCCTGCCATCAGCCAGTGGGACACAATAAGCCAGCCCCCTGACAAGAACTGCTAGTCTTACCTGTGTGTCCTGCTATTGTTCAGCCTGTTCCACATTGGGGAGAGAGGAAGGCCAGTCCTGCAGTGCTGCCTTTGGATACCCTCTGGCTTACTTGGATTACTCACTCTGGTTTGCTGGCACAGAGGAAGCAAATTACAAGGTTCTGGCTCTCTGAAGAGTACTGCGTACAAACACTGTCCTTTTTTTTTAAAGTGAGAGCAGATGTTTTGAATGGGCAGGTTTTGTTTTGCTTGAAAAAGCAAAACATAAAGCCAGAGTGGTCAATCTCTTTGCATAAAGCTCAAAGACATTGCTAGACTATAGTGAATAAAGGAAGAAATCCCTTGTGGGGATGGTGCAGGAGAACCTGCAATCATGCAATTTCCAGCAGAGTGGCAAGACAGCTATGCCAGCCTGGGATGGGATTAACTGGGTGCAGTAGTTTCAGACTATGTATCTTGCCTTCTGGTCAGACTCAGGCAGATAACTTTATTCTCAATAGGAAATTAAATTTCTGTTTTCTTAAACAAAGTCATGTTATGGCTTCTCTGTGGATGCTATCAAATATCCCCCTTTGGCAAATCAAACTTTCCCAGTGGGTGCAAGAGGAATAAGATCCTGGGTACAAGGGAGTATGTTTTGCTCTTTGACATTTCCGCTTGTTCCGTCAATGACCAGACCTTCCATCTGTGGAACTCAGTTGCGTTATCACAGCTATTTCCAGCAGGTGGCAGATGATAATCATGCTAGTAACCCAATCTGGTTACAAATGATGTGTTTTCCAGGCTGTTTATTCAGATATTGGCTTAAATCTACACGTTATCTATTGGCTATAAATATGTTTCCAAAAGCAGTAAAATAAGACTGTGTAACTGGAGCCCATTAGTAGTTACCCATGATAATATGTAATTAAATACTTGGGTATCAAGTGTGGTAAGATTTTTATTTTTAAATTCAGCCTTGATTTTTTTAATCTCCCAGATCAGAGAAATTGCTTCTATTCCAAAAACCTCCACATAACCATCTGGCTAATTGTATTTCATGGTATAAGCTTATCTTTGCTCATCAGCGGTGGTGGGATAGAGCTCCTCCATGTAGTCATGCCTGGATAATTAACTGATGCTTTAAAGAATTATGTGTTAAAATATAGCACAAATGGTGCTACATTATCTTTCCTATGTAGACTCTCACTGGCAGAATTGCTCTGCCTGAATGGTACTACTGACTGAAGGAAGTTTTTTCAGGTTAGCAGTCCTTAATGAGGACCAGATTTGGCTCCTTTTGCTCTTGCTGGTAGTCACTCACACACATGAGTAATCCCAGTGTGTTCAATGGGAGCTATTCAACACACAGAGAGAGGGTGGCATTTGCAAGTTGACCTTCCAGCATTGGCTTCAATGGGGTATTTGAGCAAATGGAAGACCACAGGACCTGACCCATACCAAATGCGTAACTACATGGAAAAGTCTGTTCAAGGTTTACAGCAGCATGTGGGATAGCTGTGTGCTGCTGCTTGTGGGTGAATTATGCAAAGCTTCACAAAGTCAATGTAAACTTCATAGCTTCTGTCTTACAGGTCTTGCTTATAGCACAAAACTGGAACACATCTCAGAGGCAGAGAAGTGTTTGTTTCATGTGTGTTTTAGGGTGGATGTCGGTAGAATAATCCCAATGGCTTTCCTCTGCATGGCTATACAATCCCTGGCGTGGATAAGAGGGAGAAGATAGGGTCAAAGCTCTCCTTGCAGTCCGCTCAGAAGCGATAACTACTGGTGCTGCCAAACTGAGGGAGTTTGAAACTTTACCTTGGAGTTGGAGAGTAAACATAGAGTCTCATTTTGTCAAATTAATTCTCATAAAGAACAGAGAACACTGCAGATGAGCTGATGACATAAAAGCAAAGAAGATATGAAAATTATGATTATGGTTGCCAATATGCAATGACTCATGAAATATGGTTGTTTATATGCCTGTTTGTATAACCATATATTTATTGTAAACAGAAGTACTGAGTATTTTTAAAACAGTAGAAAGTCCTATTGCTGTTCATTTTTTCTTTCTTAATATTATTTGCTGTTTTCACCTAGCAGTTTCACAGAAGGTTAATGTGGAAGATATGAGAATAGATGCATACTTTTTAAACTGCAGTAAAATTTACCATATTTCATTTTTGTACATAATCACTGGGGAGTTTTAATGTTTTGTTTTGATTTGATTTTTGTTTTTCTGTAAGATCTTAATGCGGTTTTTTTACATTATAATCTTTTATGGAAGGATAAAGGGATTTGTTCCTTAATAGGAAAGCAAGGTTTATAGGCTCGAGTAAAGCAGATATGGCTGAGAACACAATGCTTTTGCAAGTTCACCCAGAAAATATTTCATATTGATAAACTTCACTGGAATCCCGAACATTCTGTGCTTGCTGCTGAAATGACTTGGATTTTAACATAGGCACATATTTTAGGAGAAAGATAGACTGACAGATTTTCAGAAATGATGAACAAGAATTAAAACAGAAAATAATATTAAAAATTTTAAAAAAATCATATACCATGAAAGTTAGTTGTATTGTCTTGGCTGTTGTAACAATCAGTTCTTACTGGCCCCTTTTTCCTGTAATTAAAGCCATTTTTCTTTTCCCCCTTCTGGCCTCTTCCTGGCCCAGTGTTCCAGTAACAAGCAACAAAAACGTGGGATTTTTTAAAAAGGTAACTAGTGAGCAAAACAAGTAGACATGCTTTACTTCATGCACTCAGCGGTCACAGGGGAGATCTTCGCCTTCTTTAAGTGTAGTACCTGCAATGCAATCCCTGGTTTTCCTGATTCTGATGAATAGATCTACTTTTATCCAGTGTGTGAATGCGCCATACATGCATATGTACTGGTATACACACAGAGTTCAGTAACAGCTGCCTCAGTAGTATCTGCTCTTTCCTGTGTTTCTCCTTCAATTAAACTTTGTCACTTCTGTATTATTGTGAAATCTCTGCTTTCCTGTCACTGTTGCTGACATTTTGTTAATTAAAGGTTTCTTCTTGTCATCATTCTCTTCCTTTTCTTCTTTTACTTAATGTAATGGCTGGAGTGTCTTTCTGCCAGACTAATCATACAAGCAATTTCACAACATAAAAAATTTATGTTTTGTCATTCCTCTGTAGCTACCTCAGATGCGAACTCTTAGCCTTGGGAGACAGAGGTAATCACAGACTCCGTCTTAATTTCCTTCTTGCATATATTATTTCTGCCTTATCTCACTATGCATGGAGACTGAAGGAAGGACTGCAGCCTTCTTCTGACCAGTTGGTTGGTTCTAGGACTTCAGGAGCAAAAATAGCCAGCTACTTTTGTTATCTTACTGTGAGAGGCATCACTGCAAAGTCTGAATTTACCACTCAGACAGGGAATAGGATGCTGAGGCTCTAACAGACATCTTTGCTTCTCCACTCACTTTACCAGGGAGAAATGTTTATTGGGTCACCTTAGTCAGTGCAGTCGTCATATCATGCAGCATCTTTGTATGGATAGTAGCTGTCTTTAGGCCTGGTACATATATTATTAGTTAAAACTGTCTGTGTCTTCCTAGAATTCAATTACAATATCTTGCTCAGTCATCAGATCACAGTCTTGCTTTTTATAACAGTGATATTTCCTTGGATTTGTCTTAAACATGTTGTTCCTTCACATAAATATAGGTAGCAGCTTTGTGCTACCCTGGGGATAGAAGGTTCATATTTTGTTAGTTTCTTGCATAATGCAAAAGGAGATTAGAGAGCTTCTTATATTCTGTTTCCTCCCAAGAGAAAGCTATCATGTAGATCAAGAGAGGAAATGATTTCCTTGCTTGGCACAAATGAGTCACAGAAAATGACCTTCTTTGTAGTCTAATTTAGATTCAAGAATCCTCTGAAGAGCTGATAATATAAACGCATATGGCTTGGATGAAGAAAGTTGGGAAAGACATTGTCACTAACAGACTCATCCACATCTTAAAAAGCAGTATTTCATTTTGCCTAGATTTTTTTGATCAGATTGCTACAACAGCAAATGTCATGTTGCCTGCACATGTTATGTGTAATATGCACATACATATGTGATGCTGCTGCTGAGGTTTCATTTCAGCAAAGGAGATATTGAAAAAGCAGCACACACTCTTGGGCTGTTTTTTATACTGTGTTTAATTCTTTAAAAATACATATTTATGTGAATTTTGAAACAGTGCTTGCATTTACATTGTTGGACTGTACAGCATTTGGAGACATGTTTATTACAGAGAAAGCAAAAAGCTTTCAGCTGTATATCAAGAAAACAAGATCCGACAGAAAATAAACTAGCACACTGATACACAAAAGCACTGACAAAGAGCTTCAGCAGAAAAGATCTGGTGGGAAACCAGAAGCGTAGCTGGACAGCACAGAGAGCTGCAAGAAACCATTTGTAGATTTTCATGTGAGGAATCTTAATTTATTCCATGGCAAGAAGTCTAAGAAAGTACCAGCTTTATTCCCCTACTTTTTCTTGCTATACGTTGGTTCTTTATTTACTAATGTCTGGGTGTGTTCTGATGTTTTTAAATGTTGGTCTGTTCCAGTTGTTGCTAATTGATTCTGTAGGCATCTTGGAAGTTTCTGTTATGCTTAACTGTGGAAGCTGGTCATGCTTCACTACATTTTACAGGAAAGGCTGGGTTTATGGTTAAATTTTGCCACAGCTTTCCTGGACATACCTGTGCTCTTGGCAAAGCTAGGCCATCCTGAGAAATAGCCTGGAAGTGTAGCCATGGGCAGGTGTGCATTGCTAAAGCTGCCCAGCATGCCACTTGCCTTAACCACACCTTTGGACTGGGATGCTTTCTGATCGGGTTGCTTATGATGGTGGGTAAAGAATTTCCAAGTGACATGGCTTACGGCTCTCTTGTTTTTCATAATATACAAATGGGAGTCATGACAGTGTATTTTTTTTTTACCCAACAAATATGTTGAGAGCCCCAGCATCAGCACAGGGTGAGGTTGCAAGCAACACCTGAGGTTAGGGTGTGGGAGAAAACCAGCACCTTAGATCACAAGGTGAATTTATTCTGGGGCAAATGACATTAGATTTGAGATAGTGGGCTTTGGCTGCAAATTTGGGTGCACAAAAAGATTGATTTTTGAATTTTTGTGAATATATAATGACTGTATTATAGGTATATTCTTTCATTTCCTGGGCAAAAAGGATATAGATAGAAGTGCCATGACTGTCTGAAAAGAACACAATGGCAAATTGGGAAGGATAGTCTGTTCAGTATCTGCCGAAAACAGCTCTTACAGCAGCAAATGGTGGGAAGAGAATTGAAAAATTGATTATTTTAATGACAATTTCAAGGTCAACTTTCTGCAGATAAGAAAAGCTTCCAACAGGGAAATGAGGGCAGCTGAAGTCCTTACGTGGAAAAGGCAAACACAGAAGTAAAATATTTTATCTGAGATGTCCCTAATATTTAGAGCACGGAAGTAGATTTCTCCCTGATGTTGAGGAAGATTTATAAGGAACCTAAGCGTAGGACACATTTACCTTTACTTATAGCTAAGCATTAGCCACTTGCTTATAGAGGGAAATCTTTCTTTGTGCCTGTGTACAGCATTGTGTGTAACAGTTGCTTGCCATTTTTTTCAGTGAGATGGCCCAGTGGGCTTGTATTTATTTTGTTCCAATATGTTCAAGATGTATGCCTGTGGAGGAGCAAAAGCAACAGGCTTGTATATTTCTTTTTATATTTGAGCATGTAGAGTTTTAAAACAGATGTGTATACCCCAAAATTGTTTGTCACATCTAGCATCTGAGAGGCAACATCAGGTTAGCTGGTCTGAGACAATGTCCTTCTTGAAATGTGAGTTCTCTGATCAGCATTCTTGTAGTTTCTGTTCAGACAAGAACACTGAACAGACAAGCTTGTGCTGACTCTTGTCCAGCTGGAAGGTGAGACAAAAATAGGGGAATCAGATGTACTGAGACAGGTCAAATTTGGGTTATGATGTAGAAAATGCGAAGGTTATTAGGGCAGGGATCACTGAAGGTATCTGGGGGGATGCAAAGGACCAGCGAGCACAGGAGCTGAAGTGTTTCAGTGAGCTGGGAGCATTATGAAAGGAAAGACAGCACATGGTGGAATGGGTGCAATGAGGTTACAGAGGACATTGGGCATATTACAGCAAGGAAGAAGGAACTGCAGCATGGATGTTGGTAAATGGAAGCCTGTACTTTATAAAATCTCTTTAGAGTCCTGTGCTATAAAATATTTTTATCATATTACATATGTCACTTGGCTATGCAGACAAGGAAGACACAGTAAGTCAGGCAGCTCCTTAAGATAACTCACTGCTTCCTTTTTGGCTGTGAACTTTCCAGTTTCCTTCAGTTAGGCCCATACCTGTGTGGGAGGACTCAGATGCTCAGGCTTTCCTACAAGCTGAATTCCTCTGCTATTGTAGCTCCTTCCCAGCTTTTCATTGGCTCTTCCATATTTCAATATCTCACCTTTTATTTTTTTGTTGTAATAAATGGCATTTATTATATGTTGTACCTTCCACGATGGACTGCTCAACTGTATTTATTGGGCTTGCATGCACAACTTCTTTGGTACAGACTTCATACTGTGTGTGACTGATTTGCCTTCTGATTTCTTGCTGTCCTTCATTACTAGCCTCTTAAAACATGTACACATTGTCCTCAGTGTGTTTGTCCTTCTCTTGCACCTGAAATTAGAGCTAAAATGGGAAAGTATTTAATTTTTTTTTTGTCTGCAGGCTTGAGAAAGAGCATTTTGTTGTGCTTCTCAGACTTGGTGGACTGTGATGTGCCTGGGCTGTTCTGCATAGGGATGATCCAAGCGTCTTTAGGGGGATTATGACTGCACCAAAGATAATTTGGTTTTTTAGTTTTTGAAATAAGGTGATCTGTAGACCTCCACTGAACTTTTAGCTCTGCTTTTGCCCGACCTTTAGGGAAGCCGTATTTCAATTACCGACTTTACAAGACCCAAAGTTTGGCACTGAACACTGACACGGGTCCTATTTCTTGCTATTTAATGTGTAATCATGCAAGTCTGAAATCTGAATTCCCTGCTCTCCCCGTGCAATCAGGTAGAGCCAGCTTTGCCGCTGATCAAATGGAGGCAGGAGACAGACTGGCCTGCTCCCAGCGCCCAAACGGGTTTGTTTATTTAATACGGGACTTCTTTTCCTCACTAATGAATGGCTTTCAACCTGGGGCATCGCTAGTGCCCTCTCTTTATGGCTGTGTGGGAAAGAGGACTTGCACATCCCTCCCTCTCGCCATGACGCCAACGGCTGCTCCCGGCGGCTGGTCCGGGCCGGCGCTGGAGAGGGGCCATGGAGTTAGTCAGCCCTCGTCCTCCCCGCGCTGCCCGCTGGGGGTCCCGGCGGC
>VZTN01025582.1:1261-31071 GCA_013400515.1 Erpornis zantholeuca | reverse complement strand
GCCGGAGCCGCGGGGACGGGCGGACAGCGCGGTGCGTCCGGCTGGCGAGCGGCGCCGGCGGGAGTCCGGGCGGCGCAGGATATTCGGCGGATTTCGCGGGTTTTGTTGGTTTTTTTTTGTTAGGGAGGTTTTTTTTAAAAAAAATTTTGTTGCTAAGCTACGCTCTAAAAGTTTGAAGGCGGTCAGCGAGTCTCAGCGCTATGTGTCACTGGCAAAGCTGGTGCGAAACCGGCCCAAAAGCGGCTGTGTGCAGGAGCCGCTGTCTCAGCTCCTTCCCTCGGCGAGAGGGACAGGCAGGGGCTGCTGCCGCTTCCTCACGGCTTCCTCCGACTCGCGCTTTTGGAGATTCGCTCTTCTTGCTGTTGAGCGAGTTCCAAACCACATTATTAGAAAGTAAGCGACAGATGTCAGCGAGCGGATTAAACTCTCCCTGGTCGAGTTCTGAGTGTGCAGGCTGAGAGGGAAATCCCTCGTTTCCGTAAGACAATCAGTTCCACATGCCGAGGGAGCAGCTCTCCTCCCCGGGATGGGACGCGGAGGCTGCTAGCTGCAGGGGAAGTGGCGAAGTTCAGCGCCGGGCTCGCAGCGGTGGGTACCGAGGACGTGTGGCTTCCTAATAAAGCTCTTGAAAAAAATCTCCCTTTGCGTTTCCTTGTGTTCGGAAGCAAATTTGCAGCCACCAATTGCCGTGTAAGATAAAACTGAAACGCGAGATTACGTAGAAAATCTCATTATTGAATATTAGCGTTAGCATTCAAAGATACCATTGCTAGGATTTCCTCGTTGTCAGCAGATAGTTAAGTAATAGCGGTTTTTAAGAGTTAAAATTTTATCATATAAACTAAAAATTATGTGTTCATTTTATGTCCTTGTATGCATCCAGAAAATAGATGCAGTAAGACTACAGAGTATGGTCAGAGACTTGCTCTCTGTCTCTTTTCAGAGAGGGGAGGGGAAAAAAAAATTGTCTTTTCACAAGGGAGAAATCTGGACACCATGTAAGTGATGCTATCTAAAGTTGTTTCTATCTGGCGATTTTTAGTGAAAGGAGTAAGAACACATCCCGGGTATAGGATGATGAGTCCTGGCTAAGGTGTTTGTGTTTGATTAATTGGGATTTTTTTTTTGAGAAGAAAACAGTGATGCTGTTATACTTATGTGATCGAAGTCCCACGAGAGTGTGGGAATTTTTTTTTACTTGTGGAAGAGCTCGAAGATAATAACAGCAGTGAAAGTCTTGAGATGAATCTCATTATGTCGCTGACTAAAGTTAATCCTGCTGCTGACTTCAGTTATCGGAGTGGAACCCCTATCAGAGCTAAGCACTTGATTACTGTAGAACTGCAACAAGGATCCCCGCTGGTTTTTAGCCTGGATATGGAGCAGGAAAAGCCGGGCGCATCCCGGGCGCAGCGGTGCTTCGCTGGTGCCGTCAGAGCGGAAGGTGTTTCCCGGAGGATGTTGAGCACAATGCCCGGCGCTGCGCCGCTGTTCCGCCGCTGCCCGGCAGGGGGCGGGGCCGAGCGCGCCCGTCTGCCCGCCGCCAAGGGACGCGCACCGCCGTCGTGGCCACGCGTGCTCCCAAGTCACACTCCTTTCTGTAGCTGACTGTCTCTTGGGAAACTTGGCAGAATAATAGAAAGTGGCAGGATTGTTTTGATGGGTTGGGGGAGTTTTCCTAATCAGACTGGCCTCGTAAAGTAATCCTAATCTAGAATTTATATACAGAATCTTGTATGCTCCCTGCAAAAAGTCCTGTGACTGGATCTGAAGGGAGGTTGCAGACTGAGTTGTTGGGGTTGGAAGGGATCCCTGGAGATCATCTACTGCACGCCCCTGCCGAGGCAGGGTCACCTACCATGGGTTATACAGGAATGTGTCCCAGTGGGTTTTGAATTCTCTAGAGAGGGAGACTCCATGATTTTCTGGGCAACCTGTTTCAGTGCTCTGTCACCCTCAATGTAAAGAAGTTCTTCCTCATGTTGAGGTGGAACTTACTGTGTTTCTATTTATGACCATTTCTCCTCCTTCTGTTGCTGGGCCCTAGGAGGGGTGAACCAAAAGGTGGTAAACATTGGAGGGACACTACTGTTTTCAGCTATTGCCAAGAGTACATTTGTCTTTTAGCACTTCCCATTCATTGATATCTTGTAGGTTTCTCTTTTCTCTAGTGGCTTGAGGCTTTGAATATTTTAATGGATTAAGAGACAAGTTATTTGAGAGCAAAAAGATAAGTCATTTCCCATGTCAATTTGCTTTGATTTATCATGCTGTAGAAATTGTCAGTTCTGTTATTTGGGAGCTTGTTTCATGGCCAAGCTCTGACTGATCACTGATTTTCAAATATTCTGTGCTTGATCTGATAAGATGTTTTCTTCTCTGTAGCACCTCTGCTGGCAAATCATGAATGGGGACACTGATATGCAGGTGTGCCTTAGTAAAAATTGGATGAAATGTAGGATTGCTGCATTGAGGAATCAGTGCAAACAGAGTGGACACCCATGTTGACATGCTTCCCTTAATGGGGAGGCTGGTGCAGCTGGGAGGCTTCTGGCTGTGCAAAACATCTGTAGCCTAGAGATGTTTGAATGCCATAATGTAATGTACTGCTGTGGCTGACTTGTCCTGTATTTCCAAGAAGCTGCAGGTAAATGAAGGCTTGTATAACTTGTTCTTTTGGGACTGATGGGCTGCGTGGAATCAGCCATATCTAGCTAGGTGGGTAATTACATCCTGGATTTCCTAAGTGCTTCCATGTTCTGAGGAGTGTTGTTTCTAGTCATGCTTAGATCTAGCTTGAGCCGTCTGTCACCCTTTTTGAAAATGTTGAAGTTTTGAAACAGTTGAGCTTTGTAGGAAGCTGTATGTTTGCCTCACTCAGTTGAACTGACAGTGGTGCAGCACCTCCCAAAGATGTCTCATTGAGATGCTGAAGTTGTGGAGCAGCAGTGTGAACTCTGTCAGTGTGGGTACCAGTGTTAAGAAGAGTTGTTACTGTGCTGCCTCTTGTCCGGTTTCTTTTGTGGTTAATTGAATTGAAAGAACTTAATGCCTGGCAACTTCTACTCGTGTTGCAAGGAAGTAATGTACAGTAGAAGGAAAAAAGTAGTACTTGTGTTAATGAATGTGCTGTTCAGATGTCTAGTTGCAATTGATTTATTTTGGCTTTCCATAACTTAAACCCTTGTGCTTATGTCTTTTTTTTTTCCTTAATTGAAAATTATTTTTACCGGAATCCCTTATACATAAACAAAACAATGTGTCATGTAAGACTAAACAAACACTTCCTATAAGATTGCCACTTTGAGGAAGTGTGCAGTGCTGATATTTCCATGAGTCAGTGTTTCAAAACCTGAGAGGAAACAACATAAGGCTCTATGGCTGATGATTGGCTGGAAAAACTACAAAGAGAGTCCTTCTGCTTGACAACATGACTTTTGTTGTACTGTTAATATTTAATAAATATGCTGTACTTAATTGCTGCTCCTTTTCTCCTTAAATGGCATCAACTATTAAACTTTCAGTTGAAAAAATAAAAGCTTGTGTTCAGGGTTTCTGCTGCTGCCAGATTTTACTTGGTGAAATCATTTATACTTGAAAAATCTAAAGTAACAGCTCATTTGTAAATTTTCACTTTAACAAGCTTTTCATGTCCCTGAAATCTAGTACTGTTGTACTTAGGAGCATTAGGCTCTGCTCCAAAGTAGTATTTTTTCTAGCAGTAGTAGTCCTTGTTAAAGCTCTCTCTGATAGTTTGAGAGTAATAATTGGGACAGGAGGATATTGCACACCGAGAGTTCATTGGGGCTGTAATATAATGAGGAGAACCTTTTGCTCATTGTTCTGCTGACCTGACAGGTAATAAAAATCCACTTGTGCACTGTGAGGGCTTGTTGCAATTTAAGACTTTAATGAACTTCTAAAGCTTTCTGTTATCATCTTTTAGAAAGGGTCGTTTTGTGATTACAAGGTGTTGAAGTCTTAGTCTAAAATGTAGGAATTCTAGCAGCATAAGCTGTCCTTAGCATTAAGTGTGACCAGAATCATGAAGCAGTGAAATATTTGTGATAAAAGTTGCCTACTGCCTGATGTAGGTTGGTGCTTCACACACATCTTACCCCCTTTCTAAGCTCACCCCATTTTCTAGGAACTGTAAGACAAAATGAGGATGGTTGGTCCATGTGCCATCTCTTTGCCTCTTACTATTGGTGTGCCTTCTTTACTAATTCATGCAGAGATATGTAGTTTAAGACACTGTGAAAGCAGTTAAACTTTGTGAAACTGAGAGTCTTGGGTGAAGTCAGGCAGAGTATTTAGTTAAGTGCTAGTTCACTGCTGTTTATGCAGGTCAATTGCCAAGAGAAGGTATTTACAAGCTTCCACCATTAAACTTAGTACAGAGTAAATGTTTGAGAGATGTCTCTGTATTTCCAAGGCTAAGAAGAAACTTATCTTGTCCCTGATGAATGTAAGATCTCCCTTAAGTCTAATAATACTACAGTTGTTCAGGGAAATCCATTTTGTTTTGAGAAGATGTCCCTTTTAATGTTATCTGCTGGGATTTAGTGCCTTAAGTGGTTACTTGTAGAAGTAATTACGACTAAATATGTTCATTGCATAATACTGTAAAAGGATTTATTCCCATTTAAATGGGGCAAAAGGTTGTTGAATAGATATTTTTAGAATGAGAGAGCTTTTCCTGGGTAACTTGCTCTCTCTCTCTCACTATATACGTATGTATGTATATTTGTAAAAAAAAAATAGAAAATTATTATTTAGAAAGTGTGAAATGTTTCTTATAAAGATAACAATGTTTTTTTCTGGTGTTTCTAAGTCAGAGGACTAAGAAGTAAAGAAAGGAAGAAAATCTATTTGCATCTCCACCTGAATATATTCAAGACTTCTCAAGATCTTTTCTTCACATTAAAAAGTTCACAAATACAGCTTAAACTGATGTTGCATAGGTAAAATAAAGTGGCAACTTAACGTTCTTATTTATTGACTGTAGCAGTGCTAATTAAGGCTTGAGTCTCACAGGCTATGGAAGGTGCAGAATGGATTATGCAGATTTGTCACTGCTGGTTCAGTATTTGAAATTGCTAAATTTGGGTTCTGTTCTGACCAGCTTGTGTTCAGTGTGCTGAATGTAAAAGGTCTGGGACCAGAGCTATTTCTAGAGGCAGAGTGCCATGGCTGTTTGTGGACTGTCAGGAACAGCCATGACTGGAGCAAAAATGGAGACTGTATTTTCTGCAAGTGAGAGAAGGAAACAGAGGTAGCAGTGGAAAAAGCTTCAGTGAATGTAGTTTTGAATAAATAGAAGATGCTTGTGTTTGGGGCTGCCAGCCTGACATCAAATTCCATAGCTGTCCATCCATAGCCTTACTTTCTTTTAAGTAGAGAAGGGTTCATATATGAGTGGAAGCCAATGTGTTTAGGTTTTTAGTGTGTAGAGGTAAATTCACAGGAGTGAAACTATTAATAAACAGATCTGCTCAGGGCCTCTGATGTCAGTAAGCAAACTTGTTAGTTTTTTTGGTCTTCTACTGGAATTGGTACATTTGAAAAAAACTGTTATTTAATCTCTCTCATGAGAAGTAGGTATATTCTTGGCTCTTCATGGAAGTGATTGTCTGGTGGTCACAGTACCAAATGCTCTTACATAAAGATGTATAAGTGCTGGATGTCTTAGCTTTGCAGTTTTCCAGAAATTGCTTTTGAAAACTTCATTGCCTTGAATTACTCCTCAGAGTGATTCATGGTTTTTGTATTTTTTTTTTAACTATTTCTCTATCATTGATTAAAACCAAATTTTTAGTTATGAAATTGCTGGGTTAGTTAGATGCCAGTATTAGCTTCTCTTGCTCTGTTTTTATGTGTCTGTTCTGCCTGATGATATTCTTTGTGTTTTGCATGTTGCTTCAGTTCTGTTCCATAGCTGCAGTCCAAAGCATGAAATTATGATATGCTAACCCAAATTAGTAGCTCGATGCTGTTGAGGAGGCAGCTTATCTTTCCCCTTCCCTACTCATCTTGCTCCCAGCCATGAAATGCTCCTTGCACACCTGCGATTGACTGATGCTCCTCTGCTCACAGAAAAGAAAATCCAGTTCCATTTGCAAAGCAGAACCAAAGAATGCAACCTGATTTTCTACTCAGTTTAGTTTTTTTCCATTTTAGTGGGCTGAATCTGTGCACTCTAGTGGATGTCAGAGCTGTCTCTGGACAGGTATCCATGAGCTTGACTGGGAGTGTGCATGTGTGGGAAATTGGAGGGGACAGCAGGTGCATTTCTTGCTTTCATGTCTGTGTACTGGCAGCATCATGACACTGCCTGACTCTTTCTGTACTCTTCAGTCCCTTTCCTTACTATAGCTTTTCTTGATGGTGCTGTAACTGTTAGCTGCCAATACACACCAGCTTGGGCAGCTGCTCTGGAGAACAAATGTTAAAACTCCAGTGAGAACAGCAAGAGGATTATCTGACAAACTGATGTATCTATATCTCTGACCTTCCGCTTGAGAACTACTTGAATCTCTCACTCAGTTCAGAAGCATTAGCTGTTTGTGAAAGTTTAGGTGTTTTAGATGATATTAATTAATAGTCACACATGCTGCCCCATTTCTCCATCTCTTGTCTTTTAAAGCTGAGGCACCTAATGTTGATTGTAATATTTATGCTTAAACAGAACTCCCTCTCCCCTTTCTTTGCATCAAATCAAGATTTCTACTTATGGAGCTATGTTGTCAAACACTCTGTTATCATATGAAGTCATTTGCTGCACTGATGCTCCCATTTAAGGAAAACCTTCTCATGTAAACACTGGAGAGTGTTGCCTACACCAAGATTAGAAAATACAATTAAAAAGCCTCATTAAAAATACCTTTGACAGTATTCATCAGGTTAAAATTCCCTCTATCCTTTCTCATTGACTGATCTCCATTACAGAAGCGTAAGTTATGAATAATTCTGTTAAAGCCAGTAATTGCATTTCTGTGAGGGTCGAATTAAGTCTTTAGTATCTCATGTAGCAATTTTTTTTCTTGGAGGAGAAAGGATGAGGCAAAATCCACTTTGGGTTGTTGAGGAGTACTTAATACCTCTCATACTGTTACAATTCACTTTGCAAATGAATGTGTTTGGAGAATAAATCTTACAGCTAGCCCTTGTGAAAGCAAGAAGCCTGGAATAAAATCAGAGGCTTGTAGACTTTGCTGCATACAGTAAAAGATGTAAATATCAGACACTTGCATTGCTCATATTGATCAGACCAACAAATGTTTAGCAAATATGTCAAAGAAAAATTAATATGTGTGTGCCAGTGAACTATTAATGCTTCTGGGGAGGAAATCATCTAAGGCTCATATTAATAGTCAAAACATGCATTAGTAAGTCTTAATTCTGTGCTTTTAAACTTTATACTACCGGAGTTTATATATTTTGTGGTTACACCAAAGAAAAGCTCAAGCTTGGAGTTAATAACAGGTTGTCTTTTATTAAACTGAAAAGCTGATTGTGGTCTTCTCCATTCTAACCTTCGGATTTTACTGACGTTTACTAAACCTTATGAAGTGTCTGTTCTTTAGCAGTGTCTGATTTCTTCAGCATAGTGGTGAAGTGGAGTGGTGACTGAATTTAGGATCCAAATAAATGCTTTGTTTTGGAGTAAAAACAAAACAAATCTAACTTCCTTCCTCTCCCATCCTAACCTCTACCAAGGGGAAAGGAACTTCCCTGAAACTTCATGTGTTGTTTTCGTCCTATAGAAGACTTTCTGGGTGAAAGTTTTGCAAAATGAGATGTGACGCTTCAAAATTATGAAGAACTGGAATATTTTCCGTCTGTTTTCCTTTCTCAGATTTTAGTGGATCATTGCCAACTGTAAAACACTTTAAATATTCCGTGGAAAGTTTGAGATCTTTGAGGTTGGTTCTCCCCCCCTCTTCTGCCTGAAAGGGAAAAAATTTATCTGTATTTTTGAAGTCTGCTGAGGAAAGAACACAAATGTTGAAGACTAACAGCCTGGTCTGACTTGCTTGACTTCTGAGGCTGATTAATGTTTCTGCTGTTCAGTTTTCATTCCAGACCTCTGAAGTATTATCGTTTTTCTTTTTCTACTTGTGCATTTGCCTGTTATTACCTCTCAGGGAGCACTGGGACAAAACAAAGGTCCCTTCATTAGCCCAACAAGTGAATCTTGCTGTTCCCTGTCTGCTGGGGTGTGTGGCTGTGACTGCATCGCCATTGACTGAAACGGATTCGTTTGATCTGATGGTAAGAGGGTTTCACTTATTTAAGAATGACTGGTAGGTTTGAACAGGTAGCATTTGATGCAGTGTTAATTTGCATAAATATTAATGTACTTTTGTAAGCTGCTAGTAGGTGGACGAACATTAGATAAACTGTCTCAATTCTTCCATGTGCAACAAATGAATGAAAAGTCTTGAAGCTGGGAAGAACACCTATTCCTGTGATGAGTGGAGGAGGGAGACACACAGATCTGTGTTCCATGAGATGCACGCTTAAGCTTTCTTTTCATATTTTACAGTAACTTTAAGAGGAAATATACTTGTCTGTCTCTACACTTTTTACTAAGAGATTTCAAAATCCATTTAGAAGAAGTTTGCATTGAAAGGCCTGAGTTTTTGTTCCAAAAAAGGGAAGATGAAACATTGGAGATGTGTTACGCAGGGAGCAGAAGGGTATTTGAACTTGTGAAGGGGTTTTATTTCTAGGATTTTTAACCTGGAGTGTTTGGGTGGGTTTTTTTGGTGTTTTTTTTTTTGTTTTTTTTTTTTAATTTATAGATGTAGGAATAAAGTTTTTAAGCGACTGATAACTTGTTTATAGCAATTTGCAAATTTTAGGAATAAAGTTTTTAAGTGACTGATAACTTGTTTATAGCAATTTGCAAATTCAAATTCCATTCAATTCCAATTGCACAGAAGGCATGTAGTATAAATCACTTTACTGTTTTTCCGTTTTTTTCTTTGCTTTTGAGTTTCATTCAGCTTTAATATTCCAAGTATTGGAAAAAGGACAACTTGAAATACTTTATTTACAGTTGTGCTTCTGTAATGGCTGTTTATACAGATTTCTTATGTTTAAATAAAGCAGCTCAAAAAAACAGATGAAGCTGGTAGCTGAGTTTTAAATGCCTTAAAAACAGGAGGGAGGGAAGAAGTTTATTTTTATTACTGTTTCCAATTTCTTCTAAAAATATTTCTATTTACAAATTGTTTACAGCTACTAACTTTTTTCAAGAACTCTAGAAGAAAACAGTTAGTTAGTGGTAGCTTTTTACAAGGCTGTAGTTGATTCTTGCTTGTATTTCCCAGCTGGTGTTAGAGTACATCTGGAATCTATGAAATTCCTTTCTTTGTTCCTCATTTCCTGTTTCATTGAGTACTACAGTGCAACATTCTGAAAGCTATTCCTCTTAGCATCTTCAAAGATGTGCATTTTAAAGCAGTTAGTGAGTTCTTAAAGGTAGTTATATGTGCTTGTGTTTAACAGTGTAATTGAACAGTGAAATTGAACTGTATTATGAAACTTCTCAGATGCTTTGTTGTCATATTTCAGTGAAAAATAGTTCTGTTGATTTTATCTGGCTGTCGTTCAGCTTGTAGAATTGTAGGAAGGAGGGTGGTAGAAACAGAAGAAAAATCTGGTAGATAGTACAAAAGCTGCCTTTCTTAGTCTCTCTCTCCATTCCTCCCTCCTCCTGCCCAGGAACAATCACCAGTTTGTAATGGAAAATTAGATCTATTTTGCAGGAGACACAGGGTGTGACATCCTACAGTTGCTTTTAGATTCTGGTTTGAAAAGCTAGTGACTGCTATAGAACACATGAACACAGTCTTAGAAAATTGAGCGTGACACAGTGTGAGAGTTGTGTCTAAAACAAAATGAAAACCAATCCATCCTCTCCAAAATAGCTGTGTTTAAGGCAGGTTTACTGGTTGGGATTGCATTGTTGCAGATAATTAATAGTCAGTAAAAAGAGAGGAGATGGAGTTGTCTAACAGAATTGCTCTCAGTTTTTGCAGGTAGTTGTTTTGTTCTTCCTGAAAAAAATGGTGCTTTTATATATACTTTATATAAGTATACCTAAGTGGCTACCCTAAGTTTTCCAGAACAAATGGAAGTTCTTCATAGTCCAGTAGTTGGCTCTCCTGTTGTTGCTATTTGCCAGCTGTGAGTGCTGTTTCTGAGATTGCACCTTTTGTTCTTCGTGCTGTCTGTAGTCATGAAAACTCTGCAGTGGTACAATATATGTTCAGAAACTTCTTCACAATGCACCTGCTCTTAAGATGAGACTTGCATTGGAAGCACTGTTTGTTCTCTTTATAAATGCATTTGCTCTTTTCCCTTCTATTTTTGATTTTTGGAATATCTCTGAAATGGCAGAATTTGCTCTCATGGAGAACTTAATATTGGGGAAATATCTATCTTATTTTTATCTGCTTTTAATAAATTTTAGCAGAGATAAATAAGGAATGCTAGCACTGAGATCTGTCACTCCTCTACAGATCTGATCAGTACAGTTTCTTGTCTTCTTTGATTTTTTTTAAAAAAATATCCCTAATAGCACATGTATAATTGATCACATGAAATAGGTTGTACATGGAGGTAGTTGCACATTATATTTATTCTACATATTATAAGGATCTGAGAGAAGTGGTACTTGTTTCCCACAAGGTATGCAAAAATAGTGACAGAATTGTGAAACTCCAGTTGTGCTTCTTTCAGCACAGAAAAAATGTGGGTACAGAACCTTTATTAAGGTTCTCATGTCTTCTGCACTTACATAAAAGTAACCATACTGCTCAGTGTGGATGAGAATTTGGTAGACCCAAAAGCTATTTTGGTGTGTAGGTGATTATTCATGCTATTAGACTGTATTATGTCCTGTTTCAGGGATGTAGTAAAGGTCCTGGAGAACTTCTGCCTGCTCTGCTCAAGTCAGGGTAGCTGTGGTCCTGTAAATTTTGTGCCCTGTTGTAACTGTCAGTAAGGTCCTTGTCTTGATCTATGCAAATTCTCAGTAGCCTAGACTAAGTCTGGTCCTAAGAGACTTCCTTCAGAGCATGAATCCCTGCAGCACTGGTTTGTTAACCTATTAGTTCAGTTCTTGAAACAATAAGTTGCATTTTACCTCCAAGAACATGATGTCCTAAGTTCTGAGTTTTGTGTAAGGTATTCCCTGGTGGATAAGCAGAAAGAACCCATCAGTTATTTCTGCAAATGTTCTGTGACCCTTTCCTCTTTACATACTTGTAGTGTAGATATTTGATGTTAAAGACTGGTGGCTGTTGCATAATATTCAAATTTCAAATTGCTCAGATACCTGGAGAACCACATTTGTGCTCTATTAGCATTTCTTGCCCTAAGTGTAAGGTAGGAGTTGACTAGCACTACTCTTACTTCTGTAAATATTTGCCTTACCCTGTATTTGTAGATTGTTCCACATAATAAATTTTGCTGCATGCAGAGGGCCAGCAGCTCTTGGATGACTCTGCTTGACCACTCTGAAGACCAGAGTACCCTCTAACAGTTACAATACTTGGAGGCAGGAGCTCCAGGTAGTTGCTGCAGAATAGGCTTGGGTGAATAGTGCTTCAGAGACCACTGAAGATGGCTTAGAAAGGAGGTCGTGGTCAATGGTCATCAATTCAGCCCTGTCTAAGGCTGGGGGAACTGTTACTGCCCCTTCCTTCTCCTGCTGATGAGTAGAGCCAGCTGCTGTGTTCTGTGGGGTGGTGCCTACAATGGACTTTAGGAATCGGTCTTGCATGTTAGAGTTGGAAGGAACTAGATTTCAAGGTAGTGTGCTTCTCTCTACTCCCCCATGTTTTTTTATTTTTTGGGCCAACTAACCAAAATTGTCTGAGAGAGAGGAAAAAAGCTAATTCTTATTCAGACCAATACTCCTGCCTGTCTGTTTTTGAATGGTGATTCTGTGGTTTTTGACAGGGAATAAAAAGTGCCTGGGGGAATGTTGCAATAGAGCAAAATAATTTCAGTAGAAGTGAAACTCTAACAGGCTGATAATTAGTGTGTTTTGACACCCCATTCTGTGACAGTATTCCAGAAAGTTGTGAGTTTGAAAGTGGAAAAAGAAAAAAAGAGCTGAATTACTTTTAAAGCCTCCTCAGTATTAAATGTAACCAATCTCTGTTACCGTGTGGTCGAAAATATTGTCTTTAGTAAAGTTTCCTGATAACACCTGCAAAGTTTTGGTATGCTGCTGCCCTGCTTCTAATAAGAGGAGTTGGTAATCTAGTCCAGGAGGTAACTTGTACTGCATGCTCTTGAGCATGGGCTTCACTTTTTTGTGCAGAATGAATCTCTGGAATTTAAGGTGTATTTTTCTCCTAGCCCAGTGGAATCTCATTCAGGTTTAGTTATACTTTTTTTTAAAAAGTGTTTGGTGACTGAGCTATAACCAGAAGTACCAGATGTTTGTAAGATGGGGTCTGTACTTCACCACTACCATGCATAGCACATTGGGAAACATATAGGAACAAGTTCTCTGCTTAACTAGACCATGCACAGTGGCAGAATGAAATGGGGTCAGGCATGAATATCTTATCCAGGAAGGGCTTAGAACCAAATAAGAGCTTACATGTCTGTGAATTAGTGCCAGGCGGCACATATGCCAAAACACCTCTGGCCTTGCATGGGGTTAACTCGGTGTTACAGAACGTCATCTGAAAAACCCACGACTTGTTCAGCGAGAAAACACTTGGGTATGGGGCTAGGTCTGATTCCTTGCTGCTCTCCAGATCCCCACAATATGAGATGTGGACAGGAGCTTCCACCTGCTTCCTTCAGAGTATGGAGTCAGTCACAAGACAGGACCTTGTAGCTGTGCCTTAAAGATGGGAGTTTGGTTCCCTTTGTGCTCTGGAGGATGCAGTGATGGTGATTTATCAGTGCTTTTGTTGTAGGTATAACATTTGGTGTCTTCGGTGCCATGGTAAAATGCTAACATATTTTGCAGTGTATATATTTTCTAGAGTATCAGTCTGCAGGAGATAGAATTTGGGATATTTCTCTTGGGGTAGGTTGGGTTTTGACAGAGGCAAAGCACAGTGCATTTTGGTCTAGTGCAGGTGTCATGTGCATTTATTTGATATTTTTCCCATTGTTTTGGATATGGATGCATGTTTGTTTGTTTGTTTTTTTTTCCCTGACAAAGTGTTTGTTGCTTCTCTGTCCTCTGTGGCACACCTGAAACCAGCTGTGCTAGTGTACTGAGCCTTCACAGCTGTGAAGGGGGGATCGGGGTGTGGGAAGGATGAACCATAGGCCAGCCAGTGTGTACTACTTTTTTTTTTTCCCTGCTTTGCATTGCATTGCTTTCTGTTTGTTGAATGATAGTTTTCTTTTGGGAACATGAGATTAGCACTAAAATAGGCCAGCATAGGATGAAGATGACGACAATATAAAGCTTCTAAACATGATTTTGAGCCAATGGGTTAGCTTTACTTTAATCAGGATTTTAATTTTTTTTTTCAACAATCATTCAAGTGAAATATTTGGAACAAAATAGCTTAATATCAAGAGCATTTTTTAAGTATTTCTTTTGAGGAATGGAGCACTTAGTTGGATGTTGATGGGGACTAACGTGAATTCTGTTGTACGGCTGTGATTGAGAGCTTTTGTGGGGGGAAGGGAAGGAGGTTGAGACATAGGTAAATTAAAACTAACTCAAAAGGATGCTGCTGTACGTCTTCTGTGGTATTAGTGATGCTTTTGAAAGGTCTTTAGTTATACCCAGGCTTCAGAATCATATCAGGAGTTACAGCTTAGCTGTAGACAGTGTTATCACTGTGATACAAAATTGGTTTGTACTCTTGTAATAATCCAGATTGGGTGGTTCAGCCCCAAATCTTCAGGATACAAGACAGTAAGTTTGACCTGGCCCACTTAATTCATTTTACAGTCTCCTCAGGTGTAATTTTTAAAGTTCATTAATTGCCAAATTAGCCTTAATGATAAATGAATTTTTATGCTAATTATTTGAAAGACAGCATGATTTAGGAAGGTCCCTGAAACACATAAGCTGCTGCTCTGCCTGTAAAACAGCCTGGATATTTGTCTCACTCTGACATGATATCAGACATATGTCTTCCTTCATGTTCCTGGCAGCTGGAAGCAGTGTCTAAAAGGCTTGTGTTGTTTACTCGTGTCTGCTAGGCACCGGTGAGCTTCCAGAATCAAACACTTGAAATTGAGGGTTACCATCATGAGGGTTGTTCATTGTAATTTTGAGTCCCTTTGTGTACATAACATGCTTACCTTTACATGATTATAAATTTACTTTTAAAAGAAAAACACTATACTGCTTTCAGCCCATGGGATGGGCGGTATTCGTGTAATGAATAATTATTCTATTTTTGCTATTATAATTTATTATGATTATAGTTGCCATCATCTGTATTCTGTTCTTGTAGTGTACTACATGGTTTCCTGCTCGTATGTTTAGTTCAAAACCTGCTCTGGCATTGTTGTTGAGCTCTTTTGCTGCATTCTTTACCATACAGTGGAATTTTTAATCCTCCATCCCTTTTACAGGCAGAGCTGACTCTCTTAAGTGGGGGACAGGATAGAAAAATGGTATTTACCAATGATGGTGCCAATTTCCGTCTAATGCTACATTTTTCTGGAAGGAAATTTTGTTGAAGTGGCAAGGATCTTGGACCTGAATATGTATCCAGCCATTGTTACTCCATTGTGGCAATTGTCTTTCTTCGTGCTTAGTTCATTTGTGATGTGCCTTCCCCCTGCTGAGATGTAGAGTGCAGGTGCCTCACAAGCACCTCTCCCAGCTATATGTAGACATGGAATCAACTGGCATTGGTTAAGCACTGCCCAGAGTGATGAGAAAGCCCTGCCAGGGGAAGGGACAAGGGAGGACAAGCAGGATTCTGTTTCTCTGCCTAGCCAAGTCTTGCTTCCTTCCTTACAAGATCCTGTTCTTGTCAATCTGTGCTTGAAGTCAAACGCCTTGTGTGTCTTCCTGACATGACAGGGCTTTTGCAGTGAAAGTCCTGCTTGTCTTAACCAGTATTGGAGAAATGAAATGCAGCATCTCGTACAAGGATCAGAAAAGATACTGATTTCTATTCTCTGTGATTTTGGGGGATTTTGATTGAATTATTTAAGGTCAAAAGCCAAGGCTGCCTAATACTTAATTTTGACATCTGGACATTTGCTGGGCAAGCTGACTTCTCCTGAGTTGATGTTGCATGTTTTAGCTGAAACAGTTGAGGGGAGTAGGAAGAGTTTAGCAGAAAACAGTTTTAGTACTCTATTTGGATGTGAAGAATGAAAGCTAAAGAGGAAGCTATTATTAAGAAACTGTTGCAAAATCGTTGCTTTCTCTTTTCTTTCCCCTGTGTATCCATGCTCCCCTGCTTGTTAGACCCTCCCTGTTGATCTGCAGGATATAATACAGTTTTTGCCTTTTTGTAAGCTAACAGTAATGTAATTTTGAGCAGTGTACTACCAAGGTCTCAGTCCGGGTGTAGAGCATTGTTTTGTGCAAGTAACTTCTGCTCTAGTTGCTTGGAGTCTAAAGAATTAAGTCTGCTATAGCCTTAGTAATAAATTGCATTTTGTATTGTAGTTGCTTTTGGAAAAGCTGCTGTTCACTAATGTTACAATATAACCTTTTGCTTAGCCTTGACGAGTGTTACCCTGTTCTGAATAACAATAGTTAAATACTCCACTGATCCTTTTGACCTTAGTAACAGAACTCCAGTGCCCTGCTGGTATAAGGGTGTGTTTTATTAATATTTAGAGCAGAACTGAATGAACAAAAGATTAATTTAATGTGAGGCTATCCTATTCCACTTGTCACAGAGCACAGAGTGGATTACTTGGTAAAAAAAGGCAGGCTGGAAGCTGAGTATGACGGCAAAGCAGGCAGGGCAATGGTCTTGGCAGTGGGGTGGGGAATTATATGGTAGCCAAACAAGGTCCATGATGTTATTCAGGGTCAACCAAGAGCCTGGTGACCAGCAGAGAATTCTGTAGTGATGAGTATGTCCAAGGTAACACCAGAATTTAAATCATCAGGGCAGAGTCTGGGTCGGTAAGGCAATGGCCGGGCACAGACAAACCTGCAGAGCTCTGACAAGCACCAAGGGTCTGTCTGAGCTGGAATGCAGCCCTGAAGTGGGGAAGGGTGCCCAGTGAGGCCTCCTCCAGTGATTTCTCCCAGGGCTCTCTCCCCAGCAGCCTGCTCCGCGTTTACACAGCTGCACTGTGTCACAGCTGGCCTGGAGCCAAGGCCTCCAGACCCCCGAGGGCTGGGGGAGAGGCTGTGCTCAGTGCCCTGGCACCACTCATGTTTGGGTAAGATCTTGTCTGGGCTAGCCTTAAATCACATAAAACCTGCAGTTCCTGATCCTGGGATAGCCATGGTGTGAATCGTAAAGGGTGAAAAGAGGAAGTGGAGAGGCAATAACAGAAAATAGGTCTGTGTGTTTTGTAACACTGACTGTGGCAATAAAACGCATCCTGTGTGTGAAGGGGGCCAGCCCCCCATTGTGATTCTTGCAGCCACTGTAACTTGCATTGGATGGAGGGTATTTCCACAGCTCTTTGTGGGTAAGGGCAAGTGTGGGAGGCACTAGGTATTAGGTAGCTATTGCTACAGTGTGTTACAGTGATTCCTAATTAGACTGTTGGGATGGACAGAAAGTAAATTCTCTTGAAGTCTCTTTAACCTTTTGCAGATGTGTTTTTGTGCCGTTATTCATCCATGTACTTTGACTAATATCTTGCTCTCGTTCTATGACATTTTTTAGTGATTTATTCTCCTTCCCTCTTTCTGTGGTTTGAAAACAGTCTGATTTTTGTGAAGTTTCTGGTGCATGTTCTTACTTCTGTCCAGACTGTGTTAAATCTGCCCTTACATCATGCCAGCAGCGTTCTGTTGATCAGCAGAAGAGACCTATTTGTTCAGTGTTCCTTTGTTTCCTGCCTTTTTTTTCTTCCCTTCCCCAGAAAGACTTTTTTAGAGACTTCTCTGTGTTATTTCTGTGGGAGCTGTGTTGAAGGAGTCTTTGCAGCAGACAGAGGATTGTGTAGAAATTAGCTTATGAACTCAACCAGTGGTTCTCCCTGCAGACCTGTACTTAAGATGAAAGGGTTGGTTCTGTTTGCATTTGAGCTTCCTGCTGCTTTCAAAGACAGTGGTGTGTCTCATAACAGCAGTACTTGCAATGTGCTCCTTCCACTGAAGGGAGAGTAATGACCAGTGTTTTATAGATAGGCATGTGGTTCCTCATCTTCCTCTTTAGTTCTGCCTGGTTAAAAGAGCTAGAAGTCATCACTGTTTATATTTTTTTTCTTTTTTTTTTTTTTTCTTTCCTGAAAAGGGAATGATAACTCATGCAAAATATTTTGAATTGTCATCTGAAAGCATATAATGGTAAATTCACATACCAGAGTACTATTAAATGCATCTGAGGCTTGTTCTGCATAATCAAATTGCTCAGAGATTTTTATCTTCTCTTAAGATGCATATAAAGTCTGCATTTTGTGCATTTAGTAATTCCTTGCTGCATGACATCAAGCATTCCCATATGTTTAAAGGTATCTTGCTTGTGTAAGAGCAGGGATATGACAGGCAATCAAGTTAAACAGAGATTAAGGAGACAGCAGTTGCAGGGTTGGGGGGAGGAAGTTCACAGCTGTTATGTAGAGAAAGTGGTATAGGATCTCCCAAAACAAAGTAGCAGAGAGCGCCCATGAGATGTGTTCAGGAAATTATTGAATGTTTCTTTATAGCATGGCTTTACTGTTAGTGCTGGAGTTTTATGAGAGTTCTTTTACTTAAGTGCAGTGTTGATTCTGGCACTGTCTAAGTTAGATTAGGTGCTCCTTTGAGCCGAAGGGTACAGCAGGGAGGTGGAAGTGGAGAGAAGTTGAAAGAAGGGCTTATCTGATTGAGTGGCTTTTTCGTCCCTGCTGGGAAGACCACAGAGCTGTACTATCTATTCAGTAAACATCTTCCCCTGGGTGTGAGCTGTTGTTAATTTGCGGCTCTTAATGATAACAAGTGAGAGAACTTTATTTTAGATAATCCACATGATCTAGGTGGTTGTTGTAAAGCATTTGAAATGGGGATCTGTCAGAGAGCAAAAGGATGAGGAAGGAAGCTTGCTAAAGAGGAAGGAAGCTTGTTAAATGGGTGTCCTTCTCATTCCTGCAAGTACACTGTAACTGGTTAAAGCTCAATGATGTAATTGGATTCCTTGGCAGATTTATTTTAGGTGGTTATTTTGCAGTTATCAACTGTACATGTGCCCCATCTCCTTCCATTTAAATGTAAGCCTGACTGGCAGCATTTATGACTTCTGATTCCTGAAGAAAATGAGGCAGGATTTATGTTTAAGGTTTGGAAATTCAGTTCCTAATCTACAAGACAAATTTTTGATATATGTGTTTATGTCTACTTTGCCTTTACAAAAGGGAGAGACCTAATGGAAGAGGTACCATTTGAACAGGTGGATGTGGGTCTGATAATGAGAAATGGCAGTCTGGGTGTCATTTACCTGAGTTTTGTGTTTCACAAGATGGTAAGTTTTGGTTTTTTTACCTCTGCAATATGAACATGTGTCAGCTTTGGTTAGCCATGCCAGCAGGAGTTACACAACTTACTTGGAATGGCAGACTGCGCCGGACAGAGGATATCCCGTGAATTTGAGAATGAAGCTTGTAGATGATAAATGCCAAGGCAAGAGTTAATTTAGTACCCACTTTCCATAAATAGAGGAAGTCGATTCATACAGTCAGAGCTAGAGACTACGTGAGTATGTCAGAGACTTCACTGTCTTGCTTGAGATCACAAATTTGCTGAATAATGTGGTGGTCAAGTTGCAAAATTCAGTCTTTTACCCTTAGAATGGAAGTCAGAAAGATAAAATGGCATGGAAGGAAATACCTCTTTTTTTGCTGTAATTGTTCTCTTTCACTGCTTGGCTCTTCAATACACCAAACAATTTCAATATTGCTGACACTTCAAATGTATTTATGTATGTAAAAGATTAGCAACATGTGATATTTGATCACAGAAAGAGAATAGAGAATTCTTTCATCTCAGATAAAGCTGTATCAAAATCCAGCAGAATAAGTAGTCAGAAATGAAAATAATGTCAGCTGAACAGAGAGAGTTTCAAAGTTAAAAGTTGCTTGCAAGTTGTATAGGGTTTTCATGTATCTCTATAACACATAACTATACAATATAATCAAATATAATCTATAGCAGTTACATAATTATCACAGTATATATTATGCAGGTTATGATTGTGTGCAGCGTATTTTATTAATATATGCTATATATTACTATGGAGAAGAGTATTTCACTTGGCATATATGCTATACTGACCACAACCACTGCTGTTTTAAGGCACGTTGGCTTCAAATTACGGCAATAAACTTGATGGGTGGAAGAATCACAGGGACTATGGCTTGAGTTATGCTGTCAATGATAGGGTTGAGTGTATCCAGAGCTTACTTTAGGACCATCTCTCTTTCTAAATGTGCTAATCATCTGGCACAATTTATGGGTGTGGTTTGTTTTATGCTTGAGGTTTTTTTGAAGGGGGATGAACAGATATACCTAAATGTAAGTATTCTTTTGGACCAATTTTGCTGTCAGGGTAAAGCTGGTGCCTAACTGGCCTGGTTATTTACTTTCTAGTCTTTTAGAAATGTTAACAGAATAGGTGGAGGCTTGTATCAGGCATGTTAATGGAGTAGGAGAATAGAAGTGAGTGTATTTCTCCGCAGATCTGCAGTGGGGTTTGAAAAGTTGTCTGGATTGGCAGAGACTACTTTGTTGGCTTTTAAAATAAATAAATTATTTTGCCAGGAAAGAAAAGCTGCACCTTGTAGTTCTTCAATGTATACCAGACTTGAGCAGTCACTTCCAGGACTCTGCCCAAAAAAATGATGAAGTGTTGTAGCATTGTTTTCTTCACTACTCTAAATTTGAGATTCAGAGGCATTAGTAGATCCTGAAACCTGAGCTGGTAGTTCAGGGGTCTGTTGCATACTGCATTTCAGTGCTAAGTGTATTAGAAAAAAAAAGATAACCACTTACCCTGAACTGTTTCCTCAAAGTAGGTGGTCAGAAACATAGCTTTCATTTGTACAAAATTTTTCCTTTGGCTCTGAATTGGTCCTGTAGAAGCATAACTGATTGAGAATTCATTGCTGTCTGTCCATAAATGCTGATGTTTTGGTAGGAATTGTTTCAACATGCAGTAGCTCAATAATACACGGTCTTCCTCAATGTGTATTTAAACTGTTGCAGTGGTGTATTTATAGTTTCTTAATTTCTACTCTTGAGTGGATGGAATATGCATGAAATGCATTTGATGAGCTGAAGGTGAGCTAGACTGACACAAATAAAATTCCCTCGTTATATTCACAGAGATAATTAGTATGACTTTAAATATTTTCCTTGTTGTTTTCCACCTATATGAATCTTGACTGAAGTTGCTAATTAATTATTAAAAGTATACAACCCTATTCTCCAGACCTATAATTGCACTGTCTTGATGCTTTGTAGGTGTCTTGATGCTGTCAAGCTTTGTAGGTGTTTGAAAGGAGATAAACAATGTTCTCAGTGGTTTTGTGGGGAATGTACAGCAAGAGCTTTGTGTTCTACACAACGTAGTTTTTCTGTGTAATTTGAAGTATTCTTTGTTCTGCCCTTCTTCTTGATATGTTAATTATGCTATATTGTACCAGCAGAATGACATTTGGCATCAATTTCTTTTTACTATCCCATTTGGAGATGCATGAGTGGAAGACATCCTGTACAAGTGTCATGTTTTAGAGTTAATTTTAAAAATTATCTAGCTCTTGTTATGTTGCCATCTGTTTTCCACTAGCTTGAAGAGGAAACAGCTGTTGTGAATAATCTCAAGACAGTATTTTTAATAAAGTCTAATAGGTCTGCTTACCTTCAGCTTGCATGTGCATCACAGGGAATGACTGTGCTGGCTAGGAGGGGAAATGTGGTTTTGCAGTAGGAACTGTAATGAGTTTGGTAAAGCAGTGATTCTGATCTGTGTCCTCCATAGCTGGATTTGAATACAGCTGGATAGATCAGTGTTAATGGGACACACTTCACTTGCCATAACTGTAGAGGGACTGTTATTGCAGCTTCTGCCCTTGACTGCAGTGGCTGGCAGGCAGCTGGGGAGCTGACAACCTGCTGATCCAATGTAAACACCAGCTTATGGTCACACCATGCCATCTTCAGTGTGCTGAGCCCCCACAGGCAGTAGCTGTACTTGGTCTCAGGGAAAGCACTGGAGATGGAGAGCCAGTGACCCGGCTTCTTCAGCTGGCAGTATGCAGTTGTATGGAATTAGAGGTAACACGAGCATCAGCAGGTGATACCATTCTGGGGAAAATGTTTAATTCTCCAATGGAGAATAAATGTTACTCGTTGTAAGTAGGGTATGGGTGCACTTGAATAGCTGATTACCTTGTGGGTTTCTTGATTGTATTTTAGACTTCATTTTGGTAAGGAGAAACTTTGTGAAAGAGATGATGTACAGTATAAACTTCAATCACAGTGGTGATTCAACAGAATAAAGGGAAGGATAAATGAAAGTAGAGAAGCTGACTATCAAAGAATGCCTTGGAAAAAAGTTTGAATTGGTTTATTTGAGCTCAGGCATTGCAGAGTGGCCAACATTCAGTACTGTTTTGCAAAGATTTGCTTTCTTCAGTTATTTCCCTTTGATTTAGATGGAAAGACTTTGTTAGGTCTGGAAAACTTTGTTGGATTAATAGTTTGGGTTTTTTTCAAGGGACTCAACAGTAAAAGAAGGGGAGAAGCTAACCAGCAGAGAGTGTTAAGTGGTGGTGAGGAGATACAGAGTTGAGTGGAGAATGATGATGAATCTCCTGTAAGTAGAGCAGATTCTTTTTGTCAGAGACTTTGTTTCTTTTGCTTGAGTCTTTAGGTTAATGGCATTATAGAACAAGAATAGCCGTGAAAAATGAACCTGTAGTTCAAGTGCTTGAGATTGCAGCCTCATATCTTCCAGGAGCCTACATCCCATAAACCTGTATGAAATATGTGTCCAGTGCCATGCAGTTGCACACGCCCTGTCCTGTTCACTCTCACTGCTGCCCCATGCAACAATTTTTTGTTCACTCCCATTTCTTACAACAAGGCAAAAGTCTGTGGTGTGGATCCATCAGAAATCTCTACAGTGTCAGAGCTAATGGCTGCACGAGACCTCTTCTGCTCTGATGTGATCTGTTCTGCTCGATGGATTTGTGTAGCATGTGAACGTGTGTGTTTGCACCATGTGGGGGAAGATGGGCAGTGAGCAGTCAGCTGGCCTGTGGTGGCTTCAAGTGGCTCTGAAGCTGCAGTGTTACTGAAACAGGTGAGGACATTGCTGGTCCCTGCTTAAAAATCCCCTTTTAACTCTTGTCTTCTGACACAGAATGAGTGTGTTGGAGTTCAGAAAAGTAAGACACTGACTTGCAATTCAGTTGAAAATGAGTTATACTTGCTTTTGAGCTTTCCTACCAACTTATGCTACTAAACAGTGTTTGCTGTTTCTCTGGAGGAATATCTTAGGTATGCTAAGAACATATTGGTACAGAAACCTATCTACCTTTGAAAGGAGAGAAGCTTTGATTGGTAACTATAAGAACTCTCAAGAAATAATCAAATAACAGTGACCTATGTAGATGTTTCTTTTAAAGACTGATATTTTTTCTTAGCTTTATAGGCAGTTTCTTCGGTTGAATAGCAAAATTGCATTTGTTTTACTGCTTGCAGATATGCCGTCTGTCTCACTTCTGAATTTATAATGCAAGTATATTAATTTCAGAACATGTTGGAGCTGGAAATAAGAAACAAGTAGTTTCTTTTGCAGAAAACCCTACCATTCAACAATCTTCAGTATAGGAAAGATCTGTTCTGACTGCACATCTTTGGAAATAGTTAATGTTCCTATTCACAAATGGTTCATCTTGGGAAGATGGGAAGAAAATGTCTTTCTTTAGCTCTTTAGCTGGCAGCAGCATGGTTATGCCATGGTTATTTGGGATGTAACAGTGGTGGAATACGTAGAGGTGAACTTTGCCTCAGTGGGAGCTGTTGTTGGGTTTATGTCTGTGTTACTCTGCGTTTTTGTTGTGTGTACGTACCCTCTCTCCACTTGGGAGTTCCTCTGCTCTTCGGTTTTGGTATGGAATACCTCAGGCATCTTCCCATGAAGAGGTTTTTTCCTATCAAAGTATTTCTGTCATGAGGCATTTTTCTGCCAGGTTGCTTTATAACAGTTATAGTACCTTTTTCATGTCTAAATTGGTGTTCTTTCCATAATAAAGCCCTTGGGGGCCATCTCTTTTCTCTGTATGAATGTGAGAGCACTGCTGGAAGTATCCAGTGCTAACAATGAAATATTTTCTGTCATGGTTACTGGGAGCTGTTTGTCTTACCTGTTTGTTAAAAGGACAGGGTGCTTTGTCTTCTCTTGCTCTGCGTCTGTAAATTCTGCTTTGTGTTTGATTTCCCCCTTGTTCTGTTATGACAGCAGGCAAGAGGCTTCCCAGACCAAGATGTTGATCTTGATAGGCTTCACAGGAGTCCTTTGGTGTAAGGCAGGTGGGTCAGGCTGGGATGGCTTTGTTGGCCCATGCAGTTGCATTAGCAGATACTGTAATACATTGCTCCAGTGTAGTCTCATTTGAGGGATCTGAAGTTGCATTTTTCTTATGAAGTACTAGGGAGGGATGGAGTTTGACCATGGAAGTTTGCTACGTAACTTACTGTGTACAGTCACAGACGGAGTCTGCAGCGGAACAGGGATGGAATCCAGTTCTTCAACCGAAAGAGCCAGCTTCTTGCATGGGGTGGAAACTTCCTGCACAGAACAGCTCTGCTGCATGGTATTGTTTTGTAAAAGCAAACAGACAGTTTTTGAAACCACATGAAATGAGAAAGGGCTTGACTGAAGGTGAATGAATGACTTCCCATTCTTGGGTGATCTCTGCAAAGAAGCACCAGTTTGTTTTGGTAGCCAAACGTCTGGCGTATTCATTCCCACCCCACAGCATTAAAAGTACTGACTACAGCGTGCACATGGATGTTTTCCATCTACTCTATGCAACTTGTGTTCTACCCTAAAAGGTAAAAAAAAAGGAAGGTTTTTATCCAACAAATAGTCTGTGGATAGGCATGTCTATTTACGTGCTTTAACTTTTACAGCTGGTTATTGTAAATGTCTGTGAAGAACTTCCTCACAGTCTGTGAAAGTGTGTGATATAATCCAGAAATCAACTTCATATTACACATGATTATCAGAGGCATTCTCTGACTCCAGTCTCCTGTTCTTTTATAAGCCATGAGTTTGCACAGGGGTTTGAGGAGATTATTTCAAGACAACTTGATATTGTACATGTATAGTTTGGCCTTTAGATACCGATTGACATTGGCTGCATGTGATAGCATAGCTCCATGTGACTCTCAATAAATATGAATGGATTTATGGCTTATTTATTTTTTGAGTTTGAGATAAAACTAATACATGCTGTATCAGCAAGAAAAACATGATTTTCTCACTTCTGTTGGGCTCTGAAAAAGATCAACTGTAAGTTGATGCGTGTGGGTAAATTATCACTTTTTGCCTGCTTGATGTGTTCTGTAAAGTGCTGATGACAGAGTTAACCAAGGTTTTGTGTATTTTGGGCTTTTGATGACTGAGTAGTTGTACCACATAACTGTGATTCAAAACTGTGAGTTTAAATTTACTTAAGTGTGTGTTGTCCTTTTTGGTCATGGGGCTGAGGAATAAGCTTGGTTGCAGTGCCTTTTCCACCTGTGTGTCATGAAAGCAAGCCACTGTCACCAACTGGCTGTCTTGTCTCAAACTGTGAAGTTGGATCTTGGTTTGATTTGGCAAAGTTTTCATAGTAAGACTTCTAAATTAAGATTAACACCACATTTCAGTATATCTTTTGTATTGCATTATGTTTAGGAATCCTGTGCCTTTATACTTCCATCCTGTCAAATATCCTTTATCTGCCCTTCCCTTTTTAAAGCTTAATCCTCCCTTACCATGTATGAATATTTGTTTAGGCTTAAGGATTTTAAGAAAGAGAATGTCTTCTTTGTTGGTACAGCTCTCATTACTGCTGGACCTCTGCAACTGAGGCAAAGTCAGAGTAGGTTTGTGCTGTGTTAGAGAGAATTATGAAACTGAAGATGTGTATAAAAGTAGAACTTTGTGAATATATTTTGGAGCAGTTGCCAGACATTCCTCCATCCATGTTTTTGAATTCCTTTATTTCTGCATAGACAAATTATTTCTGCTTTGTCACTAGTAGTAAGTGTGCAAAATATTTAATACTTCATTAATATTTCAAAATCAGTGTGACTTTACCCCCTTTCCTGCAGCTGATATGACTAACTTGTAAACTGAAACCAGAAGACTGAAAGAAAACTAACATCAATTGAGTTTCGTTATATTAACACTTGGCATAATTTAGAAAAGGAAAGTAGGTCACTTTCCATTTTTAATACCCACTTTATACTTTGCATAAAAACCCAACAGGCTTGCAGACAGTTCATGCAAAGTTATATGTTTTCCTATAAACACAAATTTTAATCATATCAATGTTTGTGGAAATTGCAGGGGAATATTGTAATTTGGGCTTAGATATTTCTTCAAAATCTCAGCTGCTTATATCAAGTGATGTGTTTTTGGAGCACACAGCTATACAAACTTCTGAACTATGTAGTTTCGATCACTGCTTGTAAATAAATGACTATATTCAGCTTCCTGCTTGTTTTTCTGCAGTGTTGTGCCTCTTTTATCTATACTCTCTGCTGAGGAGTGAAGAAGTAAATGTATTTTCTCTTCCCATAGTTACTGAAGTTTGATAATCAAGCATTTGGTTCTCATCACATTGCCTGCACAATGAGTCATTCTTTCTTCCTTAGGTTTGTTCTTCAGGCCAGGATTCATGTGATGTTCCCCTTCTCTGGGCAATCGGATTAGTCACTGTTTGAAATCTTGTTTAAAAAATAAATTGCACCACAGGTTGATGCCTGCTTACCCATTACATGCTCTCTGACTGCTCACAGTTTGGGTTCAGCAGCATCATTATACAGGAAAATATCTTATATTCATGGTAACTGACATATTATTGGAGTTCCACTGAAATTAGCATATTAAATTTGGGACTCATAGTAACTAACTAGCAAAGAGTTGCCTATAAGGCAGGTGAATTTTAAGTAATTCAGTGTGCTGAAATGCATCTTGCTTAAACTTAGATTCTTTCATTATGCTGTTAAGAATAAAAACTACATTGCAAATGTAGTAGTAGCTTGACAGTGAAGCCTATAGATTTATAAAAGCAGTGGTAATAACAAAAATTGTTAACATAGATGGCTTACTATCATGGTGCTTGAATTGGACTTCAAGTGTTTGGTGCAGAAACTCTTCTTGCTGAATTATCTCTACCGGGAAGTATTTGATGGAGCCAAGATTTAATGGAGGTTTCAAACAACTTTAGGACAGTCCCTACTGTGTGATGAAAGCTCTTGAAGTTCTTTATCTTGGTACTAGAAGATTTTAGGGGTAGTGGTTCATTGTGGGAAGTAGCAGTTTGAAAGACAAACTAATGCAGAAAATGTGTGGTGGCCAGACATTGCTGTTAGCTGGCTAAGCTCCATATGTAGTCAATGGACAGCAAATTATGATTCAGAAAATGTGTTATGTTCATAGCCCAAATCCTCTTACACAGGATTCTGCCAACAGTAGATGTTAATGCAGGCATCTAAATTGTGCAAAATATTGCATCTTATGAATATCCCCAGGAACGATGTCTGGTTTGTGCCTTGAGAGCAAATTAGGGTTATGACATGGTAAAGGACTAGAAGTTGCTGAAATAAAAGGTTATAAACTGTCAGAGTTTACAGATGAAAACCTAAATGGAAAGAAAGATGAATTAATGTTCCACATTAAACTTTGATTCTGGTTCTTATGAACAGCTTCATGTTGTAAATTTTTAACAGTGTTTTGACAGGAAAATGCTCATGGAGTAGGTGGAGGTGCAGACCAGTGTGGTAGAAAATGAGATTATCTATAGAAAGTCCAAATAGTGGTGTTTTGAGTTTTTCGTGAGGCTTTTTCTGGTGTTCTTGTTCTCTCTCCTGTTTTCAGCTGATTCTCACAGGTGTCAGACTCTCACAGGTGTCAGACCCTCACAGTCGCCATGAATACTAGTTCACATTATTAGTTTTCCTCTCATTCTGTGTGAGACAGATGCAAAGAGAGATGCTAAAATTCAGCTTTGGATGAATTTTGTGGATGTAGGTGAGCAGCTCATTGGGAATACCCAGCTTCCAAAAAACACTGCCAGATTTGAAAAATACTCAGCATCTAGGTGATTAACTATAACCAAAATTTAATTTAATAAAGACAAGAGTCTTGTCTTTATTTCTGTGAGAATATCCACTGGAACAGAATAGACCTGTGTTGCTTTGAAGTTTGTTTAATCCTGCTGCGTTGGCTTCCCCTGAAGACAACAGGACTGTATTTTGGCAGAGATGAGTATGTTGGGTCTTAGGTACTGTGAGATGAGGACATAATCCTATGACTGCAGATGAAGCAAGGGCAAGTAAATGCTTTGGTATTTCTGCGTGTGAACTTCATTTCCTTCAAAGATTATTCCCCCAGCCACCACCTGGGACATTGGGAAATTGGATGGGGGAATTCTTGTTTGTTTTTTACAGCTCATTATGCTCAGTGCTGGTCAGTCAAGTCCCATATACTTCTCTGGATTTGTGGGTAGAACTTTACAGCTTGTTTTAAAAATAATTTCATACACTCTTAGCTTGCAATTTGAAAACTTTCCAAGGCTTAAGACAGTGGTAGCTACAATTGTAATTTTCTTCTTATACTTAGGTCAGTTTGTCTTCATCTGTATATTCTAAGTGAAAATTTTATTTCAATGAGGAGCCAGGAACCCTGTGCTGATGAGATTTTTGAAAAAACAGATACTTGTTTAGGAAGCCTGCTGACATGGTAAATGGAATGTTTAATAGGATCTTGGATGATGATGGTCCAGTTCTGTCAGTGCGTGGATGTTTTAGAAGTAGCTGCTTCTAGAAATTCTTGGGCCAAAGCTGTGTGGTGGCAGTAAAGGCAGTCTGGCTTAAGAGTAGATGCATGGTGTTCTCTTATTTTTGGTGAAGAAATCAGTAGGTTTGTAGATCAGTTGCAGTGTATCCTTGCATCTGTGGACTTCAGAGTTTAGCTGCACAGCACTGCAAGCTGGCAAATGATTGCTTTGATAGTCAAGCTCAAATATTTTAAGCACCTTAAAATGTCATGGGGGGAGATGGTATTGATTTTGCTGCAATAATGGAACTGTAAGCTAGCAACAAGAAATTAGCATAATTTATGTAAATTCTCGTGCATCATTGTCATGCATCTGTGCAATACAGGCTATTCAACGGTGAAATAATTTTTTCGTCTCCTATAATCGAATAAGGCACCAACCTTAGTAATGTTCCAGTAGAATTTATTTTTGTTTTACTCTACTGGCAAAAGTGCTATGTAAACAAAGGCCCAGTAACGAAAGTAAAACAAATACTGTGGATGGGTTTGGTAATGTCCTAATCTGAGAGCTGAGTTTGTAGCATAGCATTTGTCAGTCACCTGAGACTACAGCTAGAAAGGTATGCTTTCCCTTTTTCATTCAAAACCCATTGATAAGCATGTAGACTGCGAACTCGTTAGGATGACACTTCCCTTAAAGGGTTTCCTTTTGTCTTGTTCCTTAGTGCACAGGATACTTGTCATGTGTGAAGAAACACAAGAGGAATATTTAAATGGGAAAAAATTATTTGATCTCATTGTAGGAAGGTACCTATTTTCATGGTTTTTGAAGAAAGACTAAAGGTAAAGCAAGTTGAGGAGATACCAAAACCTTGTTCTCTCNTAGATGGTTTTCAAGATTGCCTTGAACTTCTGTGCTCAGAATCACCCAGTTTCTCAATAGCCAGATTTTATTTTGGTTTGAACACTGTGGGGCCAGAGGACCAAACTGAACCTGATCTAAACTTGATCCTGTGGGACTCTGCTTGGCGAAGATGTTTCTAAATATATAAATCTAAAGAGCCATTGTGGACAGAGGAAACCGTTATGGTTTCTTAACAGTACCCATAAAGCTGAGGCTTTTCAGCAATTACTCCTTTTGGTTAGTAGTTTTTAATCTAGGCAAAACACAGCCTTTGGCAGATTTGTACTTTTCATGTTACTCTACTCTAAAAATTTTTGGGTGTTGCTTGTTGTGATAGAAGTGATTAGTACCTGGAAGAGAGAGGGCATCATTCCTTTTTCATTGCTTGTGTTTTGTTGGTTTTTCCACACCAACAGCTAATTGTAGCTTTTTGGTCTACAATTTTAAAAAATGGGATGTACATAGATAAAAATTGTCCTTTCTCTTATTTTTTTGTCATGTGACTTTTGGTTTTGTCTGTGAATAACAAATGCAAGTAAAATACTTGTTTCCACAGACATTTCTTTTTGCATATGCTGATGTTTTTGAGAATGCTACTTTTGTTCCTCAGCAATGACTAGGTTCCCTACTACAGAGCAACAATCTTAAATTATCCTAAAGTACAGAGGCTCTCAAAAATGAACACATGAATTGTTATTGGATTTTGTTGTTTGATGTTGTAAATAATTTGATTGTATTTCCTGTGTCATACTATTTTTCTAAAAATAGCTCCA
>VZTN01025581.1:0-54426 GCA_013400515.1 Erpornis zantholeuca | reverse complement strand
GGCAGCCCTGGGCTCCTGCCCAGAGTCAGCAGCTCCTTGTCCCTGTCCCTGCTACAGGCTCTTTTAACAACCTGTCGTTCAGGTGCCAGGAGGATGATCCCAGCCTGGTGTTCAATGCTGCCCAGAGACAGGAGCAATGTCCATAAACTAAAACCAAGAAGTTCCACCTCGACATGAGGAAAAACTTCTTTATGCTGAGGGTGGCAGAGCCCTGCAGCAGCTTCCCAGGGAGGTCCTGGAGTTTCCCTCTATGGAGACAACCCAAAGCCACCTGCACACCTTCCTGTGCCACCTGCTCCATGTGACCCTGCCTTGGCAGGGGGTTTGAACTGGGTGATCTCCAGAGGTCCCTTCCAGCTCCAGCTATTCTGTGATTCTGTGACCTCTCCACAATTCCTGGGCAAATTGAGGTTTTAGTTCACTTATGGATCACTCCCAAAGGATGGTATGGACAGGAATGGGCATGGTTTAACTCCTTCTGCCCTGCACAGCTCCCCAGTTCTGCAGAACCACACCACAGGCAGCAAGGGCTCTTGGCACTGAGCTATAAGAACACTCTGAAAACTCCAATATGGATCTTGAAACTCATAAAATAATAATTATTATTACCTTGGAATCACCAGAGGAGAGCCAGGGTGGAATTCAGTGCAGCATGGACATGTACAGTTTGCTCCAGAGGCTTCTTCCCCTATGCAGGACAGAGCTGAACCAGCTCATGCTGACAGCCCCTGATCCAGGAACCAGTCCCTCATCCATTATAATTTGCTACACTCAGCATCTGCACAGAAACCTCTTCAAAATAGTTTAAAAAGACTACTATTTGATAAAACCTTTATAAAAAAATAAAAAGAATCATTTTCCTCCGATCAAGAAATAATCCATATAATTCCTTCAGAAATTATTTTAAGACTGAAACTAGAATTTGACAATGACTCAAAAGAATGTATTTTGACATTTATAAAAGTGTTGAGCATTTATCTCTTGATACACATTAGAGATACAAGCATTCTCCTAAAAAAAGGTACATCTTTTTATATACGGGCAAGTTGCAGTCCTCTTCTAAATTGCAGTGTTACAATTTCTAGATTGGAAGAATAAAAAATATTTCAGTGATTCAAAACACCAAAATCAAGAAGCTTTGACAGTCTTAGATGAAGAATCAGGGTGACTATTATTTTGTGCAATACCTCCACCAAAGAATGTAATTTACAGTGCTCCCTTTCCCTGTTAAGCCCAGTTTTAGCCTCCTGACAGCTTCTTGAGAAAATGCTCCCAGTCTGGTCCAGCTCCTCCAACAAGTGTGAACTACAGAATATAAGGACTGATGCAGGGCAGCAGAGAGAGCATCATCTTTCCCTAAGTTATTCACACAAAGAAGGTACTTTTCAGTGCAAAGAAGCCGGCAATCCATTGTTTACAGGCAGACATAAAACCTCACTAAAAGACCATCACGGGTATGGTTTTTCTCGCACATTATGGGTTTCTAACTCCATTTCTTTCACTGGCTTCTGGTAATATCGTTTGCAGCTCACACCAGAAAACTGGGGTGCTGTTCATGGCTTGACTGGCATTTTACTCTCAGTGTGCCCAATTTTCTTTCCAGTTTGGGCTCCGAAGTTGGGCACAGAAGGGATGGCACTGGGTGAGCCAGGCCCCTGCACAGCTGTTCCCTGAGCCCTGTCCCCAGCCTTGGCCCCCATGGCACCTCACTGCCAGGCTTTGCCTCGCCTCTGTATTTGCTGTCACCTCTACTCCCTCTGATGGATGCAGATAATTTCTTAAATAAATCTAACATTGAATTTTTATTTGGAATAGTGTGAGAATAACACTCTGCAGGGTAGGATTTGTGTTGGGTTGTGTTGTTAGTATTTAAGCCTTCCAAACACTCACATGTTTTAGGTTCCTGGTTTTTCACCTAATGAATATTCTCTGCTGGACTATTTAGAGACCACCTAAAAGCATTTTTGTTTCCAGAGTAAGTTAATTAATACCGTTAATACACCAGGGCATGGGGTGAAACTTCTTTTACCTGCTGCAAATGCATTCTGCTGGCATTGAAAACCAAGGCAAAGCAGCCTAAGTTCATGAAGCTTCCAGATGAACCTCCAGCAAATTTTCAGTGAACTTGGGCTGATAGAATATTCCCCCTTAAGCAGTGTGAAAGCAGATACTTTGAATCCCTTCAAATTACTGCTGTGTGAATAAATAATTTTTGAAGTTCATCTGTAGTTAAGAATTCCAAAAAAAACCCTACATTAAAAAGAGCAGATTAGCCAATCCTCCCCAAGCTTTGATTTGTTTCAGTTCCATGCATTTTAATAACAGCAATAAAATTTGGAAAGGCCTGATGAGCATGGATACTCCACAGGACTGATGATGTCTGGGTCATGAAGAAAGCCCCGTTTCAAAGGCTCTTAAGGCGGTGGAGCAAGGATTTAAACATTGGCTTTCTGCTCCCCAGACAAGTGTCCCAAGTCCCTGGCTTGAGTTTATCTGGAGAAGGGCCCTCAATTTGTCTTGTTAAAGGTGCTCCAAGATGAAGCTGGGGTGCACAGGAGTGGTAATGAGGGCACTGTATGACAGTCAGCACACCCAATTAGGAGCCTGGTATCTTGATTAGAGCCCCCATTTCGGTGACTAATCTTTAACGGGAGACTTACAGCAATTGGTAAACAAACAAAGAAATAATGGTACTGAAGGAATTCACAGGAGTATTTATAGCTCAGCCTGATACATTCAACTATATTAGAGAAAATGGAATCGATCCCTGATTCATTCAGGGCTCTATTCCACACACCAAACACAAAACCAGGCACCAGGAACTCATTAATGGTGATTTTCTTAAGGCTCTTTGTCCCTTGCTGCTGCAGCAGTTTGCACTGCGAGGATAATACACACCATACATACTCTTGGACATGTGATATACATTTAGGTAGTTACCCTAGGGTTGGAAATGCAGTTGTGCACTTCTCCTGTGTCTCTGAACATTGGTAGCTGTTAGCAGCCTTCAGACAACAGGGCGATGAAGTGCAGAAAAACAGCTACATGAACACCCTTGGCTTGGCAGGCCAGCAACACCACTCCCACCTCCAACCTGGACATTCTCTCGAGCTTCTCTGGCACAGACTACAAGAGGTGACATTCCTCTTGGCTTCACAATCCAAGAGAGGTGAAAAGAGACCTCCAGAACTGTTCGAGGAAACATCCTTTTTGAAGAGGCACAGGCAAAGACTCCATGGGAGTAATGCTGGCCCTAAAAGCTCCCTTCATATGCAAAGAAAAAAGGAGAAATATTTCCATAATGCTGCAGGCCATAGGCTGTCTCCAGTTCTGGGAAATTCACTTTCAAGTATATGGATTATAGGCAGCCATCCAAGCCACATATATAAATATCCCATGTAAGTCTGGGCTGCAAGACCCAATATTCTTTCAGAATAATAAAGCTCAAGAGATTTTTGGCTGAGTATAGAGGAAAAAAGCCAAGTCAAATGAGGTGCTGATACTGAAAACTCCAGAAGTACCCTAATTTCTTTGATTATAACACAAAATGGCATCTAAAAGACAACACAGTTTTCGTTTGCTGAGGATGTGGAAAACACTTTTTAGGGTTTTGTCCACTGTGATTACAACTTCAGCTGCTTGTGTCTTTAACTGTCCCAAAGGGCTCTACCTGCAGGTAGGGCAGCACCAGGGGCAGCCTGTGGTGTTTGCTGCCATTGAAACCTCCCATGAGAGTCCTTCATAGAAATGGAAAGTGAGCCAAGGGATGTCACGGTACGTACAGAACAGCAAAGCCCTTTCAGAAATGCATGAATGAATGAATGAATGCACGAGTAAGTAAATGACTTGTTGTGCTCAACAAAGTATCTGAGCACTGAAGGCTTGCCCTGAAAGCAATTCCAACACAAACATTTTATTTCCCTGCTACAGCTCACCGTGATCTCCAAAGGGGGCAAGCAGTACAGGAAACTGAAACCACTTTTCACAGACCCTCAGAGATGTCTAAATACTTTTTCTTTGCCTTATGGCAATTGCAAATCCAAGCTGTATTTTCTTTTCCTTTTTTGACTGATTTTGAATGAGCATTATCCTAATGAATCCCATACTGATTTTTGGGATGGTGATGCCACAGCTATCTCACTATCTCTGGCTATAAGCAGACTCCTGCTTGTCTAAAACCCCTGATTTCAGTGCATTAAAATGACAACTCTTTGGTGTGATGACTTTGAGCCATGCAGGGAATCAGGAGGCCTTCCTTACCAGTGTCTCAGTTATGGAGCTCTATTTACCTGCACAGAAACTGTGTGGGTTCAGGCCATGCTGTTGTTTCACTACCTAAACCCCCAACTTAAACTAAGCTCAGTAATGGTCTGTGGACTCCAAGCCATGTAACCCAAATCCTGTCGGTGTCCCTCATGCTGCAGCCTCCTCACTCATATGATGAGCAGCACACACAGCCCACAGAGAACTCAGATAAACCTCCTGCAACAAAACACTTCCATATCCCCCAGGAGTATATGAAACTTGTCTAAAAAGCAGGGCATTTTGTAACCTTTGTCTAGTCACCACTGTTAGCATGTTTTTGGTGAAATTAGGATATTTGAGTTGCTCTGAAACCCAGAACAGGGTACTCCAGAACCCACTGAGGGCATGGGGGCCCTGGTAGGGCACAGCAGCACAAAAAGCTGATTTTCCTGCCATTAGCCCCAGAAAGCAGTGAGCTTTTCCAGAGAAACAACAGGACTTTTCTTGTGTTTAATACTTAAACTGTGAATGAAATGTTAATAATGAATATCAGCCTACTTTCAATTTCTATCAGTGAAAGCATATGCTGCAGTCTGCTCCATTTCCAGTGGGAAGGAAGCTGTGGGCACTGTAGTCTTTTGTTATTAAAGCATTACAGTAGCAGCATGAGGCTGTGCAGATGTAAATTTGTCATAATCTTCTCTAGGATAATATTTACAGTATTTCAGAGTGCATGTGTGTGATCAGCATTTTGTACCCACGTGGCAGTTTGTCTGAACATCTGCTTTCGTGGTCTGTGCTCACAAAGGCCTGGTTCTTCCCATTCTGGTCTGGTATGAAAAATAATGCTCTTGGTGTGATGGATCTGTGACATTTCCTGTTCAGTACACCAGGAATTTCCACAGCATTTGTTTTTAATTGCAATTAAAACATCCCATTGCAATTCGAGTGTAGGAGAGCCTTTGGGCAAGCCAAGAGTGCCAAGAACTTTAGTTAATCATGATCATCACTGTTTTAAAAACCATTTAAGGGTGTATCAAAGAAGTATCCTAAAAAAGTAGTTCATGGGGGGAAAGGAAGTGAAGAAAGAGAAATCATTATGTCACAGAGATGGAGGAAATGGCTTGACTATGTCATGCACTGGCTTTCCTTTGCTCCCTTTCTTTTCTGCAATCACATGGAGCTGAAAACATTTTGCACAGCCACTAAAAGAACAGAGGAGTTGGTACAGGAAAAAAAAATAAGGTAAAAAGAAAAGAAAACTTGCACAGATAATGCAACCAAGGAAAAAATATGATAAAACCCCACAGCTTTTAGAAACACTTAGCACTTTTAATACACCATCAAAAAACTGGCAAATAGCGTAAAGGGAAAAAAAGAACGATGCATCCAGCAGTATCATAAAAAATGAAACAAAAACATTCACTCTATCAGCCACATTTATCCTTTTACAAAAGGCAGGTGAAAGGGCACAGTCACATGGACTTTGGAAGAAGCTATTTCCCTGTATACATAATGCAGCTGAAAATTAGTGTCCCTGCATCTGAAAGGGATGGAACCTCGGAGGGGCTTGAAAAGCCACTTGACCTATTCTCCTGCTCTGAAACCTGACTGACCCCAATCAAAAGGACTCCTGGGGAATCTTGTCTCTCCTCTTGCTAAAATTTCTGCTGGAAACTTTTCTTCTCAGTAAAGTAATGAAGACCTCACCAACTGCCTTGCAAGCCTACTCCAGTGTTACATCCCTCTTGCCACTCAAAGATTCTTTCCCATGTCCAACTTGCATCACATTTGGTGTGTTTTAAACCCTAGATCAGGAATCTGACATGCTGTGGGCACAGAGAACAAGGGACATCACTTACAGTGAGCTTTTACATCCTTGATGGCGTAGAATGCCTTTTGTCAGCCTACTCCTGGTGAAACAATCCCCTCTCTTAAACTTTCAACTCATTCTCCTCTGTCTTTTCCCCAGTGTCCCATTTTTCCTGTCCTCCCAACCCCTAGAGGAGCACTGGGAGTCGTGCAGACTGCGCTGTCCTGGCTGAGCACCCCTCAGTCCTGGGGCCTGCCTCTCCTGGGAAAGGCTGGCATTGCTGTTTTGGGATTCATTACACCCTCCAAATTCTCTTCTGTGCATTTGTAGCTGGGTGGGTTTCCCCTGGCCTGACTCGGAGCAGATGATTGCTCCTGCCTAGGAGGAGCTTAACTTCACTCCGAATCCTACTCTCATTTAAGGCCAGATGGCTTTTCAAACTCATCAACTTCCTTTTAATCTTGTATTTTCTTCTAAAATCAAGAATTTTAATCTTATATCCTCTTTAAACCAGTATTTTCTGCAACTGCGTAATTTGCTAGCTATCCCAGCACTCAGGAAAATGTCCCAAGACCAGGCTTTGAAGGAATCAGGCTTATGAAGAGGCCTGACACACAGACAGCTGCATCCAGTTTATATTAATTTATCTATGTCCTATTATTCTCCTTATGGGAATGCCAAATGCAACGCTGCCAAAAGCTTCCTCTCTGCTGGAATCTGAGCCTAGGACCCTCTCTTCTTTCCCTCAAAGAAGACTTTTGGTATTAAGCACTGGAAGAAATCTGATTGCTGTGATTTAAACTGAATTTAATTTTGAAAAAACTATGCTGCCTCTTATTGATCACCTATCAGAGGTTAATTATCTTGGAGGTGATCAAAAATAGTTTATTTATGCCAGTAATTTTCCTCCTTTTTTGTCTATCACTAGACTAGCAATGTTTACTGGCTCCCCCTCAGCTTAGTTAAGATCTCAAATACACTTCCTAATGGATCTGGGATTGCTTCACCCCTCAAAGAGATCCTATGTGATTAAAGCCTTGGGTCCAATTAATTTGAGATCATTCAACAGCTGCATGTTTTCTTCCCCAATGACAGTGGCCCCTTTTGCAGGGGAGCCCATGGGTGTTTCTCTCTCTGAAGCAAAGATCTACATGAAACGAAGGACAGACAGTCCTGCCTTTCTCTTTTCCCCCACTGAACAGGCTCCAGAGAACTCTCCAGACTACAGCCCCCATAGATCCCAGTCCAGCAGAAGGCAGGAAAATCAGCACCATCTTTAAACACCCCTCCAGTGTAATCAGAGGGCTACACATGCTTCAGCCAAGACATTACTGAGGATTTTTTCCAGTTGGAACCCAATCTGTTTCTGTATTTGCCTTCAAAACAGGCATGTTTACAGAACCACATTCAGCTGAGATACCAGAACTGGCTATGTAAGAAAACCTGTCCAGCAGATGCTTTGAGAAATGCAAATAATCAAATAATTGAATGTTTCCAGAAAACTCTTATAGCCAGAAAACACCAGAAAACACCAGAAAACACCATATATCCTTACAGGTGTAAGGAAATATTTCCTTATAGTACGGAAAAAAAGAAAGGAAGCAGCAGCAGAGCCTCTGCTCAGGGCTGCAGGCACCTGCAGAAACACACATTCCTGATGCTGCATCCATCAGTGAAGTGATGCTCGATAACAGGAGAGGGAGGAAACAACCTGATCAACCTCCCCAAACTTTGCCTAGATGATAGGCTTGCTGTGAGACTAGCCTTCATGTCCCCCAGGAGTCTGTGTGCTGCTGAAAGGGCCTCCACGAGCTGGCAGGGGAGGATGGAGGATGGAGGCTGCACCCCTCAGTGCTGGGAGCTGCAGTGCAGACACAGCTGCAACCAGGAACCTCTAACAGAGGCCTAACAGATTAGCCTGGCGCTGGAAGTGACACATGGGCTGGGCAGGGGTTTATCTCCTGTCACTTGTGCCTCACAAAACAGTCCTGAAACAAATCACCTCCCTCACACATCCAGCAAGGCAGGGAGTGCCCGGATCAGGGGTGGGAAAGCAGTTCCACTGCATTATCACACAGAGCACGTCACCTTTGGAGAGCACTTAGTATGCAACTACATCACAGCCCATAAAACAAATCAGGAATCCTATCACCAAGAAGAAAGGTATCCCTAATCCAACATTTACCTCAATAAAGGATAACAGTGACTCTACACACCTGCAAAGTCAATGCGCCATAAATCACTACCAGAGCTTTCCCTTTTCAAAGAGAAAGAGTATTTTTTCTGTGAATTAACTTCAGAGAAATGCAGACTTAATGGGTGAATCATAGTCATCTGTTAACTTCAAATAATGTCAGGTATGTCTGGGATCCTTGAATATCTACAGTAAGGTAAAATTGGACATCATATTCTGTACAGAGTCATCTAATATTGACAGAAGGCTTGAAATACTTATGTTTGAGTAAAAAAGGTGAGAAGGTTGGGTGAGTTATCTGGAGTAAGATGTAATGCTTTGTCTCATTGCAGGTTTTGAAGTTCTCTGCATGCAGAGGACACACTTCCCTGCAGCCTCTTGCTCAGCTGAAGTAACTGGAAGAAACTTAAAGCAATTACCCGAGGTGAGCTTGGATCTCTGCTCCAGGAATAACATCCTGCCACTTCTACTGCTTGTACGTCACTGTTCACTTCCAGTGGCACCGGGGCGAGGTGTGCTGGGCTCCCTCTCTGGATGAGAGGCTGGCAGAGCCACAGGGAAACCTGCACTTTTGTAACACTGTGGGCTGGAGTTTAAAGCTTTCCCAAATAGCAGCAGTGGCCTTCTATTCAAGACAGCTTAACAGCAAATTCCACAAAGCGTTCGCATGCAGTCTCCAGCACGGGAAAATTCAGTCTATAAATGACTATAAAATACCCCCTGCTTCTTGCATGGCAGACTAATACAGACGTGTGGTTTGAAAAGAAAATTCACAGGCAAGTTTGCCCCCAGTGCTATGAAACCTTTCATGGCACCAACAGAAACTGCCTGGCCCCAGCTTTTAGCTCAGCACACCGCCTGTACCACCAAACCTGAGCTATGCACACAAGAGGATGGAAATACCAGGACAAACCACCCAAAATCTGCTTTGGAAAGAAAGCACCATCGTGACAAAACGGGTACTAAGGGTAACTTTCTTTCTCCCATAACTTGCAGAGCACAGCACCGAGAGGAAAAAGAAAGAAACATTTCAGCACTGCACAGCTCCAAGTTAATGCCATTTGGAGCATGAAAACAGTTTATTCTTGCAAAAATTATGAAGTATTAAACCTGTATATTAGAGTCAGGCCAGTTTCAGTCCTAAAGCCTTGCATTGGCAGCTTAAGCAAGGAGAGGGAAGAGTCGCTCTCCCCGTTTTTACAGGGAGTGGAATGAAACAAGAAGTAGGGGCTGGAGAAAAAAAACACATTTTCACACTGTTTCAGGATTGCTGTAGGATGGAAAGTGCTGTGTAGAATCGGTCTGTCCCCCGAATGGTCCCCCTCTAGTCACAGGTAAGAACTAGCCATAAAATCGGGCAGAAAATTCCTTAGGAAATCTGGTCTTAAATACAAGAATAAATGTGCCACCTGAAATATGTCAGATTGCACCTGCAATTTCATTATGACAAAGAATAAAATAAAACGCAGCAAAAGACCTTAGAAAAGGCAATTCTGCTGAGGAGCCAAGGGCTGATGGCAATGACTGTCCAGAGACCTCACAATAGCCAGTAAATGTTGAGTACAACCAAAATCCCTTGTGTTTGGGGCATGAACTCTTGGGTACGGCTCCAGGCTCATGATTCAGCCTCCTCCTGGTGGAGGAAAAAGTGCTTTTAGAGGACATAAGATTTCACAAACCAGAATATATTTCTCGACTCAATAGGTTCAGCACCTCGGCACAGGCACCTTGCACTGTCTCAGAGCATCCCAGCTCCCAAGGCCAAGGGTGTGGGGAGAGTCACTGATTGGAGATTTTTCTGTGTGTGGATACCCAGTGCTTGCATAGTGAATGTCTCCTTCCTCCCCCTGGCACAGCAATGATCTCTGCCTTTGCTTTTTGCCATTTGAGTGTCTCTTTGCACATTTCCTCCTTTGCACACAGCCATTTTCAGCAGTCACAGTAACACCAACAGAAGGAGGCATCCACAAAATACAGACATTTAACAGAATTCAGTGTGTGCAGTTCTGCATGGATCTGTTTAGTAATTTATGATAACCACATATTACAAGTGATGATCTCTTGCTTCATTTTGTTGCCGTGTTCTTTCAGAACACAATAACCATACTTGTCCCTGTGTTTTCTTGCTGGAGTATCCATCACAGGCAACATTTTCACCAGGCATTTGTCAAGTTACCTGACCTGAAAGAAAATATTTCTATAAGCTGCCATGATCATAACACCAGAGAACCTCATAGAAAATTAATGAACAGTCTTTGCAGCATAGTCTTCATGTACAGGTAGAGACCTCAGTTATAGGGAGCTTAAGGGTGGATTGAATTCACTGAACGCTACCAGGTAAGGTTTATGATTATCCCAAGACAATCATTAAATCTCCTGCAAAAGCTAATAAAAGGAATGTACTTCTGGAGGTCACTTACATCCCAATATTCCTAACAGAGGCAGGATGCACTACCTGCTGAAGCTCAGTCAGTCTTTCCCTCTCAGGAAATCTAAGAGGACCTAAATGGAAGTTTGGGCTTCATGCCTTATTTCTGCATAGTTGGACTGCAATCCCCCTGCTATTTCAGGATATCCAAGCAGATTTTCCATGTCTGACAAAAAAGATAATTTTTATTCCTCAAGGAAAGGGTTAAGATGTATGGAGGGTACAGCAGAGAGAGGGACCCATCCCAATCCTGTTCATGAAACTTTCCATTAAATCCCTTTTGGTGAAAAATTGTAGACAGGAAAGAAAATTGTAGACAAGAAAGAAAATTGTAGACGAGAAAGAAAATTGTAAGCTGCAGCATGACTTGCAGCTTTAAAGAAGCTTTTTCCTCTGGATAAATGAGTGACTTGGCCAGTGAGCAAATGTGCAGATGTCAGCCTGACCATCACCAGTCATTCCCTGGGGCGTCAGCAGCACGCAGGGGGCCAGGATGCTGAATGCTGACATTCCCTACCTGTGACAACTCCAGCAAGGAGATACCAGCTGGGGAGGGAGACACCACATAAATCTGCTCATCCATGCTGCCCAGCAACGGGAAGCACTGGAAACAGGGATGGAGCTCTTGGAAAACCAGAGAGCACGACAGAAACCTGTTATGGATTACCCAGGTCCCATCAGACCCACCAGATTGGGCACCAGGGCCAGTACAAAAGACCACAAAGCACAGGAAAGCTCCTGAACAGGTATTCAATCAGAAATTAGATCTTTTTCTGACATATTCCATTTCAGCATTAAAGCATTATCCTCAGCTGCACTTTGCTGATGAGTAAAGTGTACTATTAAAAAGTTTAATAGTTATTTTCTCCCTACTAAAAAGATTCCTCCCTGTCCCTCTTTTCTCCCTCAATTATTTTTGTTCATGGTACTTCTTCAGTGTTGGAATACTCCAAATCTACACAATAAATTTTATTTCACTCCTTTTTCTAGAATCTTTCCTGCCCTTATTAAGCCAACACAACAATGAAACAAATACATGCCTCAGCCCTTCAGAAGGGAAAAATTTAACTCACTTGTGTACCTAAAAGTTTGGACTTAAAGGGTCCTCAGTGTGAGGCAAACACAGTTGTTAAATACCATAGAATCCCAGGATGGTTTGGATGAGAAGGGACCTCAAAGCCCATCCAGTGCCACCCCTGCCATGGCAGGGACACCTCCCACTGTCCCAGGCTGCTCCAAGCCCCAATGTCCAACCTGGCCTTGGGCACTGCCAGGGATCCAGGGGCAGCCACAGCTGCTCTGGGCACCCTGTGCCAGGGCCTGCCCACCCTCCCAGGGAACAATTCCTTCCCAATATCCCATCCAGCCCTGCCCTCTGGCACTGGGAAGACATGTTTTCCTAAACTAAAGGCTGAGTCACTACGATACCACATAACTAGAAAAAGTATAGGTTGGACAACATTTCCGGAGTAAGGTATTTCTCTGTTTATTTGTCCATCTAAAGGTAACGTCGGGAATTTGAATCATGTGTCAGCAGCAGCTATTCTGAATAAGGAAATGTTTTCCCCCTATCATCTCTCACTATTTGCACGCCCTCCCACTGCCTTTTCCTCTTGTCCAGGCTGCAGCCTGAATTGGCACAAGTTGCAGATGCATTTTCAGAGGTTCTAACCCAATTTGGCAGCACATATGACAGTCTCATGGTAGTCCCCAAGGAAGGCCCACCTCCTGCTGTCCAGAGGACCTCTCCTGAAAGTTTTGGCTTCATCCCTCCAACATAACTCAGGTGCTGAAGAGGGAGGGAGGAAGAGTGGTCCTGCTTCCCTGTGGAGTTTAGGGGTTACCTGGAATGTGAGGGTTTCACTGCAGGCAGTAACTAATTCCAGTCACGAACCAGCAGGAATTCCAGCAGCTGTTCCAGACTTCTTCCTCTCTCACAGAGATGAGGAGCAGAAAAGTCTGAAAAACAGATGAGGAGGGTTATGCAATGTCCTATGACAACTCTAAAGGAAGACTGTGCTCACACTTTCTGTGCTATGGAGCCGTGTAAAGCGCCACTCAAGTCATTAAATCTGGCCTTTGTAAGAGTCAACAATAAATTGATTGGTAAATAGATGAGGTTGTGTTAAATATATGCACTGGAAAATTAAGATCTTCATTTCCTAAAGTGCAAGTATTTCTTACCTTTCTCAAAATTAAGTCTTCCATTTTTAATGGCAGGGCATTTTCAATGTTCCCTCCTCCCTTGCAGATTGAATTTTTTATCAGCTGACATGTATTTGAGTGGAATTGGTGTGCTGCTCATGAAGAAAATCTAACCTGAAATAGCTTTTCAGAGAGCTTAAGCAGTACCTTGGAATCAATTGATTTGAATACACAATTCACAAACCTTTAGATTGCCTTTTTTTATATCTCCCACCCACACTGCACAAGCTGCAAACATCTCCAGACTCTCTGGAATTTTCTTAAACCCCAATAGCAAGGCACATGCTCCACAAAGAAACAATCCATGCCAGCATTCCAAAATTTACTCCACATACTTTGGAACACCAGGTTAGGAGGGAAAAAAAAAAATCAGGATTCAGAACACTCTTATGAAAAGGTCAGATACGTGCTTTTGCCTGAGCTGTGCTGAAAGATGAATTCTAGAGATGAATCCACAGAAATGGCTCAGACCCTGTGATCAGTATTAAAAGGAAATTTTCAGTGTTATCAGCAAATTTCAGTTGTTTTAACAGAACATTTGGAATGAGCCAATATTTGAAGAATCCACACCAAAGCTGTCCAGGGTGTTACAAACCAAGGACATATTAAAGACAGCCTGAAATTATTAGGGAACTAATATGTTCTGTGGTCTTTACTGTGTGCCAGGATTAAAGCATTAATCTCATTCTGGGGTGGTGGCTGGGACATGAGTCACTTCTGCATTTGCTACTCAGGATAGATTCCCCAGTGATGTCTGCAACACACCTACATTGCACCCCACACAGAAGGTAAACAATTTATTCTTCATAGCTGGCTGTCACTGCTGCAATCACAACAGGATAGAGATCCATTTCCTAAATGAAAGAGTTGAGAGAAGGTATACAATAATGTAAATGGATAATGTACATTTTGAGAGTGATTTTGGAATACTGGTGGCTTCACAAACCTAGAAAATACAAAGTAAAATCCCCCGAAAATACTCAAACCTAATAAATACTGTATGCACAGTATTTACTAAAATCAAGACCTCACACATGCTGGGTTTTGTCTCTGTTTTCTTGTATAAATCTGTAGGAAACAGCTGAGTCAAAATCGCTGCAATACTCAAAGCACCTCAATATAAAAAACAAAGATAAAGCAATAAATAAAGATCAGGACCTTCTGTGAAAAGGTTGTGCACCTAACTGAAGAAGAATAAAATACTGACAGCTGTTAAATCCAGCACTCCAAATGCAGCACCAGCTCCAGAACCTTCACAGTCCTGCTGGCCAGAAATTGGAAGGAAGCACTGGGGAGAGATTACTTCATACTGACCCTACCTCTTACACTGTTTATTTAAGGCTCTTCTGCGGATCCAGAGCTGCAGTTAAAGCAAATATCCCCAGCCCTACATAGCTTGGAAGAAAGGAAAACTCCAATGCTTCTTGTCTCCTTCCTTCTGTGTATTTTACATTCACTTTAAAATTACAAAGGAAAAAAAAAATATCCGAGAGTAGGTGACGTGAATTAAATCCCATCGTGTTACAAGTTAACAGGTCTAATTCTTTTTCAGGCCAATCTGGGCACATTCTGGGACATATTTCAGAGCAGGGCGATGGTTACACCACAGCTGTGAGTTCAATCCCTATATGAGCCATTCACTTAAGACTGCCCTTAAAGATCTTTGTGGGTCCTTCCAACTCAGAATATTCTGTGATTCTATAGCATTCGATTTTCCAGGATTATTTTGTCTGACATGATAATTAAGCTAGTCAGAATACATGGCATACCCTAAACAATAAGAAACCTTAATCCTATACAGCAGCCACAACTTTTCCAAGCAATTGAAAGCTATTTCCACAAGCTCTTTTATATGGTGGCACAGCGCATGAGGGAACTGCATATTCTTCTGTGTCCCATCTGATGAGCAGGTGTCCCCCACAGATAATGGCCATGAAAACTACATTGGCTTTGGGGATTTTCAAGAGCCAAGACAAGCTGTGTCTTTTCACAAGCCCCAGCAGAGCTCCGTCCTGCAGCATGAATAGGCCAACAATGAATCACCTGCAGGAGGACAAGGCAAACCACTGAAGCACACATTCCAGGTAGCTGAACTATAGAACAATTTCTATTCAGTAATTTGGTTATTTCTGGAAGAAATGAGCCACATAAGCAGCAGGTGCATATGCTAATAGAATGACTTCATGATTTAATTAAGCCATATTTCCCTACAGAGTAATTACATATGTTGTTTACTCAACTTTTTTAAAGGCCATTAAAAAAGCCTGCAATCACATTCATTCTCTGCCTAAAAATAAAAGATCTCAAGAACTTGAAGCACACAAAAAAAGTAGTGAACACACTTAGTAGATCCTGCACATACCCAATGAACACTTGCTATGCACAATCCGATATAGGAGCTTCTCTAACAGATGGTGTTATCTGAACTCCTATCAAAATCTGTCTGGTCTGATCCCACCCAGTGTAATGTGTGAGGAGATATTTTACATCGGCTGCCTTGGCTGCAATAAATGAGGAGCTTAGAAGTTCAGATTAGATACTAGGAAAAATCTCTTCATGGAGAGGGTTGTAAAGCAATGGAACAAGATGCCCAGGGCGGTGGTGGGAGTGTTCAACCATCCCTAGAATTGTGCAAAAAACAAGTGGATAAGGCGCCTGAGGACATGGTTTAGTGGTGAACGAGATGGTGCTGGGCTGATGTTTGGACTGGATGATATTAGAGGTCTTTTCCAGCCTTAACACATTTCCTCTATGATTCTGGTCTAACCCAGGAGATATTGCAAAACAACATCTGAAATACAAACTACAGAACCTAAAGAAAAGGATAAATTTAATGGCATGACAATTTTCTGAGCTTTAGACACAAATAAGGAATTTTCCTCAAAGGACAAGTGTTATCTGATCCCAAATGAGTCCTACTGTTGCACGACTCATCCTGCTTCTGGCCTGGATTCCCCACAGCTACAGCTGCTGTTCCCACTATTAAGTGATAGATACATCCAGTATTCTGGAACAGCGAGACCATGGCACAAATTCCCCAGAGCTGCTGTGGCTGCCCCTGGATCCCTGGAAGTGCCCAAGGCCAGGCTGGACATTGGGGCTTGGAGCAGCCTGGGACAGTGGGAGGTGTCCCTGCCATGGCAGGGTGTGGGGTGGGGTGGGATGGGATGGCATAGTATTGCAGATAAGTAAAGCTTTGCCGTTACAAACAAAGTTGATATAAAGGGGCTAGTCACCTTTTTGGAAGGTTAACTAGTTTATTGACGTGAAACAACAACTGAGAACTGGGGCCCGAGATAAGGCCGAGACCCCAAACGACAAAGCAGACAATGGAAACAGCACGTACCACGCTGGGCGCTCCACCAGCCTCACAAAGTGCCTCAGGAAGACCCTGCCCCTCCCCGGGAGAGTCCTTTTATAGCCCCAGAGGGGATCGGGAATGCACCAATCAGGAGGCCTCGTTTGTAGAGGTTCTGATTGGTCCATTTCTACGGCGCATTCCTGACCAATCATTTGGCCAACTCCCAGTGTGATTGGCGGTTGTTGTTGTCCAATCCCATTCGCTTTACTTGAGGTGATGTAATCGGTGGCGTAATCCTTCCTCATCACCACCTTTCTAGATGTTTCCCTTCATTGCCTTTCCTCAGCGCAGCCCCATCCAGTGTTTACCCCAAAACATTACCCCTGTACGATGGAACAGCTTAACTTAATTAGCATTAGTGAACAATTAACAAATTATATTAGATTCAGCCCCAATATAATTAAAGTCACATCTTAAAGACTTATATCACTTACAAAATGAAGGCCTTGTTGCCTTTGTAAAATAATGGCCTACTCCTGTTACTTCGGCTAAGTAGAAAAGGATTCTGGGTAATGACTCAGCTGGACTAGAGGTAGAAAACAAGTTATGTAACCATAGAAAACAAGTTATGTAACCATCATGTGTTCACGTCGTGGTTTATGGTGGTTCTTTGAATTATGGTTGTTGTGCTTTAATGGAATGTTACTGGTAAAGGTCTAATTGCCTAAAAAGGCCTGGGTTTTGGAATAAATGAGCTCCCTTTTGTACCTGCACGGTGAGTCCGTGTCACTTCTTATCGTAACAGGATGGGCTTTAAGATCCCTCCCAACCCAAACCATTCTGTGATCCTCTCTTTTTCTGCTGTGAAAAAAACCACTACTGTGAGGACAATTTCAAGATTACAGCACTGAAGGTGATAGTGCAGCCAAAAGCCACCTGTTGTTTCTCTAGGTACATCCACCGATTTATCTCTGTGCTTTGCCAATTCACTGCAGTAGACAACAAAATTTCAGGGTGAACAAGTCCATTCACAGGCAGTGGAAGCCCTCAGACCTGCAGGCAATTTAGGAATGTTAGGATGTTCCTAACATCTAGGAACAGACACAGAAACAAACAGCCAAATTCAAACCCACTGTGTGTGGATTCAAGTCTGCCAAGGCCTCTCCTCCAAACTGTGCCCAGACAGTGCTTCTGAGCTTCCTCCAAAGGAGACAATTCCCTCTCTGCAGGAGACATTGCTTTAAATTCCACCTTTGAGAAAGAAACGTCTTTCATTTTTAAGGAGAATAATGCACACTAAGTGATGTTTAACAGAAGGAATTTTAGGCAGCTTTTTTTCAAACCTTATTTGTGCAAAATTATACAAATTCAGATTCCATCTCATCTGTCTTAAATGTGACTCCACTGGAGAGACATATTTCCCAGAAAATAAAGATGGGAAGACATTCTATATTACAGGAGAGATGTGTCAAATGTGTGTCACATAGCTATTAAATTGAAAAATGGAACTTGCAGGAAAATCTGAGGATGTTTTCAGAAGCTGAAAACCACATTTTCTCTTGCTTCACTTGTGCAGGAATAAGTTTCTTTAAATATTTCAATAAGGTATTTATTTTTTTCAAGATTCTCTCTGTCCATTGTCCGCGTGAGATTTGTGATTTTCTGTCAGTGTTGCACTTCTGGAAAAGCTACTTCAGCAACTTTCTCAGAAATGAGGAGTTTGTATAAATAAAGGTTTATAAAGAAGAGCTAGCAAGTGCAACTTACAGGCCAGATGCTGGTCTACCTGCAATCTTAAGAATAAAAATCAAATAAATAATATATTCAAAGCACATGATTTGTCTTGAAATAGCCAGAGATCAGGGAAAGAGAGCATGCAGTAGTTTGGGGCTTTCTCCCCCTAAAGCAAAAATTTGATTTTAAAAGCATATATACAACTTAACTCACCCAATGACTTTCCCACTCCCTCAAACTAGCAAAATAGCCAGTAAAAAAAATCTCAAGAGAGAATAATTATTATATTGCCACAATGGGTAATTTTGCTAGAATGAATCAGAGCCATGATGGAGTCTTTCTCTATCTACACAAACATCAATGCATTTGAAGTATTTTCTTTATAGTTTTATTGCACACATTAATATTGTTTTTGGGTTACTTGCTCTGCATGTTTAAATCTTAACCACGAACACTCAAAATGCTGGAGATGTTAATACCAAAACCATTAATACCACATGACCTCCACAGGAGGCTCTCAGTCCAAGGAGTATAGAAATGAACTGCAGGGAGGAAAAATTGCCACTCTGGAAAATACTTCTCTTTAGAAAGGTCTCAATATTGTATTCAAAACTGTAGCTAAACTGAGAATCCACTACCCAGGGAGAATAACCATGACAAAATATCTGTGGACTGTCTGTGTCAGAGATGGAATAGGAGTTTTTGAGAAGAGAATTACTTCTAGGTGTATCACATGTTTTATCAGTAAACTTCAAGCAAAATTGCTTGAGCATTATCTCATGTTCCTCTTTTTGCCTTTTCTTTTTCTGCTTAACACTAGTATATTTTTACAGATAATTCTTCTGTCAGTGCTCCTCAAAATTTCACATTTGGACTCAAAAATTACTCAGTTAGAATTTTATAAATTAAACCATTCTCATGCTCCATGATCAACACTGACTGTCAGAAGGTGTGTTATATTCATAAAAAGGACTCCAGGCACAGTTTACCCTCACTGACCACGCAGAAGTTCTCAGAAAACACACTCAGCAAGTAATGAATTTTGCCTACCATCAATTACTGTCCTGCATTGGCTCTACAGCCCAGTTACAGAGATGATTTAATAGGATAATAATAAGAACCCTTTTTGCCTTTATCGTCTCCAACTGGGGCTAAATCACTCATCCTTGCACAGCCTCATTGTGCTCTGAGAGCAGATAAGTGGAAAGCAAAGCAACAGAGACCTTCAATTCCAGCTGAAATGAGTATATTCTCACCAGAAAAGGTATTTCTCTTGAAATGGGAAACATGCACACAAGGATTCTGCGCTTTGGTTTGCCTCCTTCATATTTAGCCTTCAATTCTCAGGAGGATTTAGCCAGATCACATCTGAGAACTTAATATTACACTGACTTTTTCCTTCCTAAACTGAGAAAAAACTGTGTGAGAAAACTAAGGTTGTAAAAACTGGATTTGGGACAAATTTTGAGAGACTACAGATTTTTTTCCTTGAAAAAACACTATCAGTTTCAAATAACTAAGACACTGAAGAATATGCTATTAAAGGGAAGTGTAACCTTTATGATGGAAGAATTCCCAGCTTATTATGGTCTTAATATGTAAACATGATAAGAAATATGAAATAAATATAAATTTACTTCAGAACAAAAATATACTAAAAAAAGAAACCCAGCATTGCAGAATGTCCCTGAATGTGCACCTGAAGTTGCTCAGAAAATGCTTCTGTGTTACCTAATCTCCTGCCTTCATAAGATTAACAGTTCTGCTCCCAGAACAGAAGAGTAACTTGTAAATCTGATAAAACTCATTGTACATTTGCTGTAGAAAAACACCAAATTCAATCTTTTTTTTTTTCCTCCCTCTCCTGGTATTTACTCAGAATACATTTCTGACAAATTTAGTAGCTAATTCTCTTCCTCTTTATTTCTTACCAAATCATTTAAACATTACAAGCTGATATATTATTACACATACTGGTGAAAATATTCAGAATTCGAATGCTGTTCTGCTGGTTAGAAAATTCACTCAACACAGATCAGGGTTTTATGATCCCCCATGCCCAAATTTACAAAGCCCAGTGATGCCAGTAAGGAATGTATGGGCTTGCTGAGGGTAGATTTTTCCTTCATGAAACACAATTTCTTCCTCTTGCCTTGTGGATGAAATACAATGCACAGGATATTTGTTTTTGCTGGGTAAAAAATGATTTCTTGAAGTACGTAGGGTTTGTCATACAAATCTGCTGGATTTTTCTAGCAATCCTATTTTGAGAGTATTATCTGTGCTAAAATAACAGTCGGAATTTATTGGGGAAAAAAGGCTTGAAAAACCTTTCTAGCAGAAATAGATACATTCAAGATGAAGACCTCGAGTATTACTCAGATTTTTGGAATCAGACAGATGCAATTTCATTTATTGAGTGTTTTCTTTGTGTTTTGCAGCAGGATGACATAAAGAACAAAATAAAACTGATTTATAAGGTGAGGCACGTAGAAACAATGTGCATTTAGAAATCTGATTTTATGGTTTCAGTGCAGGTAAATTTCGATACATCAAGACACACCAGAAGGAGCTGATTGCTGTGGTACCTGGCAATATTTGATGATAAACATCTACCACAGGGAGTATGTAACTTCTTTTGGCTGACTTTTATGTGCATGCCCAGTTTTTAAAACCCAGAGTGAGGAAAAACTCATCTGAGAGTGGAAAACAGATTATCTGAACAGACCTCTGAAGCGGGGTCCAGCAGAAACACAACTGGTGTCACCTTCGGCAGTGTTACTGTGGGTCACTGCATGTGGAGCAGGTCACTGGAAACAATTAACAGTGTTCTGCTGGACAAGCTCCTGTGGACACAAAGAATGCCTTTCCAACAGGGAATCCTGAAATCAAGTCCCTTCACAAATATTCTGGGGCCTGCATCAAAAAGGAGAACAGAAAATATGAGTAAGAGAGAGGGAACAAAAGGCATTTCCACCCCCCTTTGCTGTAGCTCCCCTGGAGCTGACAGTTCCTGAGCACCTGTGGCTGCTCCATCTGGCTGCAGCTTCATTGGCAGGAGCCTGTGGTGTCTCTGTGATTAGGACAGGAGAGGAGAAGGACATTTTCCTCAACCTCTGCTTTGTACTGGGTCTGTCCTTATGAGAGAAGAGGCAAAGGGTTCCATATGGTCCCTTCCCAAAGGATGAACAAAGAGGGCACAACCCTCAACTCCCTGGCCATGTAAGAGCCACAGAATCACAGAGTCACAGAATGGTTTGGGTTGGAAGGGACCTTAAAGACCTTCTCATTCCTGCTATGTGTAGGGACACCTTCCACTAGACCATGTTTCTTCCTAATATCTCATTTAATTCCACCCTCTGGCAGTGGGAAGCCATTCCCCCTTGTCCTGGCACTCCATCCCCTGTAGAGAGTCTCTCCATCTTCCTTGTAGCCTCTTTGGGTGCTGGAAGGTCATGATTAGGTCAGCCTAAAGCTTCTCCTCTCCAGGCTTGCAGACTCTCCTCTCCAGCTTTGCTCTCCTGGTCAGGGCAGAGATCAGACACTGTGATACCTCTGCTGCTGATTTTCAGACTGGTGGATCAGAGCAAGCATCTAACTGTCCAGTGGCTGCAGTAAAGTGGGATAAATTCACCTCCAGAGTCAGGGAAGAGTTAGAGCCAGTTTGATCCAACAGCCAAACAAGTAGCTTGCAAACACTATGGGAACGTTAGAGAGAGGGAATCCAGGAGGAAGAAGAGAGAAGCAAAGCAGATCCCCAGAAGCAGCAGAGGAGCAGCTGGGAGATGATGTGAAGTTCCACCACAATTTATGGAAGCTTGTTTGCCCTGCAAAATAAAGGTCTACTCTATTCTTTGGAACTAATAAAGGAGAAGCAGATGTAACAGTTGAGCTTTGCTTATCTTCTCTCTCCCTCAGTGTCTGGGGAGCAGAGCTGAGATGCTGCACCCTCCTTTGCATCCCTGCTGAAGGGCTGGGGATCACAGCAGTGCCACAGGGCACAGCTCACCAGTGGGAGTACCTGACAGCGAGCTGGGAGTGGGGGAACCACCTGGAGGAGGCTTAGAGGCCGCTCTAACCCATTGCTGAGGCTCAGGAAAGGTGCTTTCCCACAGAGCTGGGAGATCAGACACTGCAGGAATCAGCCCTCTGGTAGTATTATTCAAGATGAGGATTCATCTCCAACCAACCAGTTTAAACCAGTCAGACTCTTGCTGTACTTGTTGCAAGGAGATAAATACCACCAGAGGTGACTCTGCCCAGCACCTTTAGACAATTACCTGAGGATGGTGTGAGCCATCCTGAGGAGGTGCCTGTTCTTTCCTATCAATTATTAAACGAGGCCAGAGCACTTGCCAAGACCAGCTGGGGCACCTTGAGTTAGGGGAGACTGAACCAGCAATTACAGAAAACAAAACAGACTTGTTTAGTTAAGGAGTTGGTCCCAGAGGCTTTTCAGAGATGTAGGAGGTATCAACAAAAATATCCCAAATGGACATTTCTTCCTGCTGAAATCACCTCCATGTTTTATTTTTGCTTTCAGAAAAGCAGAAGCAGGGATCAGAAAGGCTGGCCTGCTTCATTCTTCAAGAGATCCAGAGAGTGAGACTGAGAGGCAAGGAAACACGGATATGTGTGTGCAGTAATACATGGCTCCAGGGTGTCTTTAAAACACTTTTGAAGGGCCCTCCACATTGCTCTGCCTTTTTTCACAATGTGCACTTACAGTCTGCTTTTTTTTATTTTTTCATTCAGTAAGGATAAAAAGAAAAACAAATAATACTGGGTTCAGGGTTGAATAAAAAGCAATTCATGACACTTTTCTGTCATGGACATATGCAACTAATCATCAAATATTCATGCATCAGCATTTCTAAAGCTTCAGGTGTCCAGCAGGTTGAGGGAGGTGATTCTCCCCTTTTTCCCTGCCCTGGTGAGATCTCAACGTGAGTGCTGCCTGCAGCTCTGGGGTTCCTGCACAAGACAGAGAGGGACCTGTCTTGTCACACAGGAGATGCTCCAAGGGCTGGAGCCCTTCTGCTCTGGAGGCAGGCCAGGAGAGAGCCTGGAGAAGAGAAGGTTCCCAGGGGATCTCAGAGCCCCTTCAGTGTCTGAAGGAGGAGATGAAAAGGAGGCAGAAGAACTTTTTACATGGGCAGAGAGTAACAGGACAAAAGTCAATGGTTTTAAACTGCCAGAGGGCAGGTTTAGATCAGATGTTAGGAAGGAATTGTTCCCTGGGAGGGTGGGCAGGCCCTGGCACAGGGTGCCCAGAGCAGCTGTGGCTGCCCCTGGATCCCTGGCAGTGCCCAAGGCCAGGCTGGACATTGGGGCTGGGAGCAGCCTGGGACAGTGGAAGGTGTCCCTGGCCATGGCAGGGGTGGAATGGGATGGGCTTTATGACACAAACCAGTGTGGGACTCCATGTTTCTATGATTCTATAATTATATACTGTAGGAACTTTTCATTCTCCTGGGGAAGAAGGATGGACCTGTCTCTTTGCAGTAACCACAAGCATGAGAGAAGAGTAGGAATATAAAATTGCCATGGGCTTAACACAATGAAACCAATCAGTATAACTTCATTTCCAAACCCCAGCTCTGTTCCATCTGTGTTTTCATTCACACTCATGTGCACACACACTTGCTCATTCTCTGCATAGGTCCTACAGCAGTGACAATCCAAACCCCTCAGTCACAGAATTGCCGCTAAAAGCCAGAAAGGTGATTTTATGAAGTGACCTAGCCACATCCCTGCCTGAAGGTGTTCTCCCTGCTTTCTGCCTTCGCTAACCAGGTGCCTCCTGCAGGTCACATCCCATTCTCATTAGTGTCCCTAATGCCAGGGACATTCTGCTGCAATCCATCCAAACACTGTGTCCTGTCCACAAACTGCATGCAGAACATTTTCTTCCCTCTCCTCTGCAGTGCTTCACTTACTGTCTCCCCTCTCAGGATTCTTTCTGGGGGAGAGGGAAGTGCCTCATCAGAGAACTTCTTTCTCCTCATTAATAAAAGAGCAATATCAGATCTTGGGTGCCTAATTAATATTTAAGAAGTTGATTAAGAAGAAGATAATTTCTATCAGTAGAAATTATTATAGTATTGATTAAACCTGATTTGTCTATGTAATTGATAAGTGTTAACAACATAAATGAAGGCCTGTGTAGCTTTTTTAGGTTGTTTCATTTTTTAATGCAGAATATAGATAACTGTGTTTTGAGTCTCCCTAGGAGCTGATGCCACCTGAGAGCTGGTCAGTTTTGGGTTCAGGGGGAAGTGATTCCTCATTACAAGCAGCTGCCCAAGCACATCAGTGACATGTCAGACTCACCAAACCCAGCCAAGGCTTGTGTCAGAACTATGGATACATCTGTACCTCTGTGTGTTGGCCTTGATTAATTAACCCATGACTCCAGTTTTGAAGGTCAGCTTGAGCAGTCACTTTTCCCAAAGTGTAACCCAGAAATGCCACATGGAACCATTCCAAACAATCTGTTTTGCTCTCTCACCCAGGGCTCGCTTTATTTCACAGGTAATCACTTTCTGCTTCTGTCAGACAGCTGTGTCCTGAAATCCTAACCCTTACCTGCTGCTGTAAATTCATCTTCCACATGTCTCTATCCAAAACATAACCAATGAAAAGTGGGTTTAGCTTTTTTGAACCCTGCTACGAACATAAGGGTTCAGGTATTGCACCCAGGAAACCAAGACAACTAAAATGGGAAGAGTTGTTGTTGAAGAGAGGAAAGAAAAGCAAGGAAAAAGGCAAACCGAAGGAACTGGTCATTGTTAAAGATCTATTCAACCAGATACAGCAGCAACACACAGAACTTTAAATATTTGAGTTGTCAAACTGAAGTTGAGACCTTAAGTGATTTGCTGGACAGGGAATTAAATAAAACAGATCAATTATTTCATTTAAAAACAGATTTGTTCTCTAAGGCCTTCCTGTGAAATACTCTAGATCAGGAGTCCATAAAAGAAGCACTGTTTTTCCTATCAATGAAAACAAAGTGGGAAAACATGCAGTGAGATGAAAGGGATCATCCAAATGATTCATGAGTTATGCCGTGATTTTGGTTACTTATAAACTGCTTCACAGTTTTTTTTCTGGAATGACTTTGTTCCAAGTCCTTCCTGCAGGCCACCCAACTGGTGTGAACATCATGAAAAACAATTCCAGCCTAAATCACTGCTAAACTGGCAGCAGTCATGCCTGAGAACAGAAACCATTACTGTGTCATCAACAAACTTCCTCCCCCACATTAATATCCCCCTTTAATTTTCTACTCTGCTTGAACAGAGCAGACACTTCCCATTCAGCAGATGAGGGCTGATGGTGCTCACCCTCTGCAAACTCCATTAAAAAAGCATTAAGGCTGTGACACAGAACAATAAAAGCAGAGGAGAGCTCAGTTCCTGCAGAAATGGGCCACATGGACTCCTGCACTTACCCAGCAAAACAGATTCGGGGTGCTGGGTTATCCTGAGGTGCTGGAAAGTGTGGATAGGTGAGGATGGATTGAGGAGCACAAGGGTTAAAGCACAGATCATTCATGTGTTTGAACATGCTGTTATGTGTCAGATGGATGAATACAGCAGGATAATCAGGGAACTATTTAAAATAAAAAATATAAACCTCGTCTTTAGACATATTTAAATTATGTGTATGGTGAGACAATGCTTAGCCCTACTATTTCACTGAGGATTTGTCTTTTTGGTTCTGATTTTCCCCTTTCCCCCACTGCCCTGCCCACTGTTTATTCATTTCCTTCAGAAGAGTGTATCTACAACAAAACACACATCTGCCAGCACAGGTTTTGGGGAAGCCGAGAGGAACTTTACTGGGCATTGACTCTTCAGGTGCTGACTGACCTGTTTGAAAAACTGCATTGCTCTGGGAAACACAAAAGCCAACATCTTTCATCAAAATTCTGCCTTCCCTGTGCTGCTTGCTGAGACAAGCAGCCTGTGGCTGTGTTTGCAGCAAACTTTGGAGAACAACTCCTCAGTAACCTGGGCTCTAGTCAGAATCTCTCCTCCTTTCAGGATAATAGCTAGCAAAGTTGGAAAAATACATTTTGTAAATAAACCCTGCAAAGAAGATAGTCTTCCCTTTGGTCACTGAATTGGTTTTAATCTACTTTTAATCTTAAGAAATTGCTGAAGACATCAGAAAGGGATTGTCAAGGCTACTCATTTGTTCCTGCTGTGTGCAAGGATTGTTCAGTTCCAAATGAAACAAATGGCCCGAAGCTTACTCACGGAAGGAGTGAAAGATGGGGCACAAAGCACCACTGGAACTCATCACCACTGACCTCACGGGGCTCCCAGCAGAACACTGGAAAACCTCAGCTCAGGAAACAGGGAAAGATCTTAACATAAGAACTCAGGAGGAACAGGCACCAACACAACCTGTGCTACAAACCCAAGTGGCCTCTCTGTATCAGGGTTCTACTGAAACAATTGTGACCCATCCCTGCTTTTCATGTGCATGAGAAAAACTGCAGTTGGCATTTTCTAACGGCCAATATTTTGTCCTAAATAATGCTTTTAAAATATGCCCCAACTTTATAAAATAATAAACCAGGAACACTTTAAAAATACAGAGTATGTGGATTGATTTGTACTTGTCACATTAACTGATGGAAATGACAAACCCATGGTTTTCTAAGGGAAAATTACCACCCCTCTCAGGGTACGTTTCCTCCTTAGGCTGCAGAGTGGCTTGGGGAAGGGGGTGGGTGGGCTAAAAGACTTGACCCATAAGAAAAGACTGAAGGTTCTGGGATTTTTTTAAATTTAAAATGCTGTGAAATCTCCATAACAACAATTTTCCATTATGGGAAATTTGTTGTCAAAGCAAGGGGACAAAACTATTCATCACAGGACAGGACAAGAAGGGTTAAACCACAGTAAGGAAAATTTGTTTCAGACATTAGGGAAATCTTTCTATCTGTCGGGGTGGCTCAGCACAGAAATCAATTGCCAAGGGAGAGCAGAATCTCTGTCACAGGAGGGTTTGAAGAACAGGCAATCTAATTAACTGCCAGGCATGGCTGATGTCTAATTGCTTCTGCTAGGGCAGGGGGCTGAACTACCTGACCCCCTGAGGCACCATCAGTCTTACCTGCATTGATCAGAGCATCTCCAGAGTAACAGAAACACCTACATCCCACACAAATTATAGAAAGGTAGAACATCAGAAACACAAACCAACCTAAAAGTTAATTACAGATGTTTAGGGCACCTAATGCTATGTTGCTGCTACCTTAATAAGAATAGAATTAAATCCATAACACCACCTCAGTAACCATATTGTGCTGCCAACATTATGGGACCATGGATCATTCAGTCTCACACTGAAACACATGGCACACACTTATTTTTTATTCCACACAATTGCTGTATTCGAGCCTTTTGTACACAATGCCTCACAAGCATATTTTGTTGGGACCTCGGGCAGGACCCAGGGGTGACACCTGCACCTTGGCCAGGTGTGCACAGAGCACTGCAGCAAAAGGCAGAGGGGAAGAGAGGTGTCAGGAGACAGCTCTTCCTAATTCTGCTCCTGTCAGTCACACGCAGAACCCATCCAGGGGGGTCTCAGGGAGGAAAGCCCTGACCCAGGACTCCTGGAGGGCTCCAGCTTTGTTTCCCAGTGCCAGGTTGAAGGGAATATTGTTGCAGGATACTTCTTCCACTATCGCACTCTTTTACATAAACGACAAAATCAAATTCATACAATTGAGACTAATTTGACACATTTCCTCTCCCTCCTGCCTCTGTAATTAGCATTATTGTCATGCTGCTACATTCCACTGGTCTTTTTTTTTTCCTTACAGACAACCCTTCAGATTTGTATTTCTTTCATTCCTCATAGCTAAATGGTTAAAAGGCAAAAAGAAATTAGCTTTTTTACTTTAGGAATCCCCATTCTCTTTTTTAATTGGAACTGCAAAGGGAAAACAATTAAATGACACCGGGTTTAAAAAACTGTTTAAATTAAAATATGCAAAACATGTCAATCTTTCAATCAGAACCTGGAAAATATTTCTAAGAATTCTCACAGAATTCTGTGGTTAATTCAATGGCCAGAGGGGGCTATGTAAGTTTTACACAAAGCAGAGAAAGTGGATATTTCTGGAAGCATTGCCTAAACACCATCTATAATTACAGAACATTTATTATAAGCAATAAAGTTGCATAAAAGCCAGTTATACAGCTGGAAATAATGGAACTAACTACAACACTATGCCATGACTCAGACCATAGTGCAGCACGCAAAGTATTTTCAATGAAAAAAAGCACTTTAGTACTCTCTAGAAAGCTACATCCAGAAATGAAGGGAACTGACTTCCTGGAGAGATTATGGAGCCAGCTCTGCAGGAAAACCAGGGCACTTTGCCAAAACCACGTGTGACAAATCCAGTCAAACATCCATAGCATTTTCTGCAAACCCACCATTCACTGTCGTCCCCCAGCACAGTCCCAGCCTGTGCTCTGCCCCCATGGACCTCCATCAGCTCATCCCAGGGAAAGGCAGGGTAAAAGGCAGCACAGAGCCAACTCAACAGGATTTATGGGGGTTTTGCACACAGTAAAGTTACTCTGACAGTGCCCAGTTTTGTTATTCCAGGTATCTGTGCTGAGGGAGTTCATCTCCAGCAGCACTTCAGGCAACGGCAACACTGTTGGACTCAAAAAAAGGGCGTAAAGAAGTTATCCAGATTTTCACTCTGCCAGAGGGCAGGGCTGGATGGGATATTGGGAAGGAATTGTTCCCTGGGAGGGTGGGCAGGCCCTGGCACAGGGTGCCCAGAGCAGCTGTGACTGCCCCTGGATCCCTGGCAGTGCCCAAGGCCAGGTTGGACATTGGGGCTGGGAGCAGCCTGGGACAGTGGAAGGTGTGGCAGGGGGGGCACTGGATGGGCTTTAAGATCCCTTCCAAATCAAACCATTCCATGATTTCGTAATTCTGTATTTTTTTATGACTGAAATTCCATACCTCTCATAATAGCAATTACTTCTTGGCAGTTATGTTTTCATTTCTCACGGAATGTACCCTGCTGGGTAGAAACTGTTCATCTTTGTGTTTATAGTTTCCACTTAGTCCTCTAATACTATAGTCACACTGCTGGTTCCAAAATTTTGTTGTGCTTTTTTTCCCCAAGAAAAGTTTTTAATTAGAAAAAAAACAACTCATTATAGGACAAATTAGTAATTTGAGCTTTTCCTTTGCTTTGTTTTGTTTTGTTTTGTTTTTGAAATAAGCGTAGAGCAATGCATCAACACATACACCCTCTGAAGTATATGAACTGGCAATGTAGAAAAAAAGACTATAATGGCTATAATGTCAAGTTAAAGCCAAGCTTGGGAATTCAAAACAAGGGAAATCTGGAATCAAATGTTTCCCAAATCACCAATTTTTGCCAAGTGCACTGCTAACCAGTGGTGGGTCTTTCATGTGCTCTCTTTTCCCTTTGAGACTCTGGCCCCAAACCAGGATATCTGAGACACTCTGGGTGCTGCTGTCCTTTTTATTGTACCACTCTGCTCTATATTTTTGATTTGTTGAAACTATCTCTTTTTTTCTTGCATTACAACAGCCATTCCTCTGCAGGCTCCTGATCCCTCAGTGCACCCCTCATGGAACAGTGCAGTGCCCCATTGGTCACCAAAATCCCCACAGCCTTTCCTTTATCCAACAAAGCTTTTCGGTAAACATTGCAAAGAACAACAGATGAAGACATCTGGAACATGGACTCCTCATGCTGTAAACAAAGCATTTTTTATTTCAAAGCACATTTTTTTTGTGGATTAAATAAAGTACCTTCAAACTTGTTTTTCTTCCTAAGCTGTTAAAAGAAAAGAGTAATTAGTTACTAATCTATAGCATTTCATGTCAAAGTAGATGCCAAAGAAGCAGTAAAACTTAAATATGTAGCAGGCAGCTCCATGCCCACACCAAGAGGCACAGGAAGTGCCCCTTAATTCATAACCATTTTGGAGCTCTGGATTACAAACAAGGGAGATGGAAACTCATTTCTTGGGAGCTGCACGAACATGACTGAAACAGCTCACACTGTCCAGCACTACCACAAATGGACTTGATAACAGGAAAATGACCATTTACCAGATCCTTAAGGAAGGGAAAAATACCCAGCCAGTTTCCAACCCCACAGCAGCATTTCCTGGGTTGTTGTTGCTGTGTGCTTCTGTGGGAGACACTGCAGCATCACTGCTGGGCAGCACCAACACAGGGATTTATCTAAGGCCACACTCTATCACCTCATGCAGCCTGTCTAAGGTCAGCTTCAGGGTGAGAGACCATCAAAACTCATCTCTTACTCTGTTTTGTAAGCTTCAGGTGTATTTCTCTAAGTGCTACAATGGCAAGACACTAAAAAAAGAGAATTTCAGACAGAGAAACAGCATTTATTCTGGTCCTTTAGTGACCATGAGCATGGGTACTGTGACCTGCATTAAATAAGATCACTGCCTGTACAGAGGTGTTGTACAGAGCTGTCTGGACTTTGTTTCCTTGGCTCTCTTAGACGTGGCTGGGTTAAACATGACAGAGAAAAAAACACCCTGCAAAGGACCACTGCAACAGCTTCCCTTAACCAGCAGCTCCTGGTCAAGACTCATCCAGTCAAAATCACAGAGCCACTTCTAAAACTTGGGAAATGCAGGCTTTCAGTTTCACTGGTTATACACAATATATGTGGGCATGTTAATGGAAGCTTTCTAGATTAATAGAATGGTTTGTCTCTAAGTGCTATAGTTTTTGACCTTTTAAACAATTGTAACAATTTATATCAACTGTCAATCCCTTGCTTTTCTGCAAAGACACACTAATAAATTTACTAAAATTAAATTTCTTTTACGTAAAGTATGTTTCAGAAAAACAAACAGAAATTATTTCTCACTCACTTTTAATGAGTGCTTTCTAGAATACAACTTCTGACACAAATTAATTCAACTCTGAGAGTTAAATAAAAACAAATTAATTCAACTCTGAGAGCTTGAGCATCCTGAACTCACCACAGCCTCTTTATAAACCTAGAATTCAAATTATTTCTGGCAATAATTTTAATAATTAGCAAGAGAGATGCATCACCATAATAAATTACCAAATTACTGCTCTGAAACCTGTGAGACAAAATGGAATGTGAAGGATCTCTTGTCCCATCAATCTTGTTTCTCTGAAGCCTACCCTTTTTTATTACAAAGGTGTCTTGCTTACAAGAGGTTTTTTTTATTATTATCTGGTTTTGTCTCTACCTGATCTTTGTTGGATGTCATCAGGCTGTGCTTGCCATCACCAGTCTGTGTCTCCCTACTGTGTCTTCCTCAGCAGGAATCCTACTCTCCTGCTGAGCTCCTGCCTTAAACCCAGCTTTGGGCAGCGATGCTTCTTACCAAGTTCACAGCCACTCTACTCAACACAAGCTCTTTCCCTCAGAAAGGTGTATTTTGTCATTCCCTGTGCTCCAGGTTACTGACAAGACCTTCAGCTTCTCCTGGGTTTGTAACCTTTGAAGCCTTGTCTTGTGGTTTTGGGGTTCTAAGTGCTGGCCTGTGTACACACCTCCTCCCACCTCCATTTAGCCCCACAAATATTTTTTCCCCTTCTTGTTGTGCCACCAGGGCCATGCACAGCCTGTTACTGTTCCCATTAAGGGAGAAGATGAAGCTCAGTGCCTGGTTTGTTAATACAAATTAAGAACTAAACACACATACAGATTAAGAACTAAACAGACACCGCAGAACAATACTTGACCAGTGCCTAAAGAGTGACCCTCCCTGAGGGAAGAGGACAGCAGAAAGACACTGCAGGACTTTCACTGCCTCTGAGGACTTGCATCAACATGAAAACAGCATTTTACAAAGGTCTAAGTGAAGGAAATATCAACAGATTTAATAAACACATCAACACACATCAACACGATGACAGTCTTTGCTTTCTGCAGCCATTGCTGGAGTTGCAGGATGTTATTAAAAAGCACAGATTAATTATATGAGATCAGCAGAGTTAGGAAAGAGTTTGCTGAAATATTTATAAAGTTAGCAGTTAAGATAACTTTTTGTTAGCTTCTGTTACAGAATCAGAACCAAAAAAAGTGTTTTGATTCCATAAATCTGGTTTATGAAGTCCCTGACTTCCCCACTCATTCCAGCTCTTAATCTGCAGTTCAGTGCACTCCAACTGTGCTGAGATAATTTATTACAGGCCTGTGTTATAAATCAGACAAAGAATAACTAAATTCAAGGGAGCAGATGCCATAGCCTGCACAGACTGGTAGATGGATAAGTCTAAACTAAATGTGTTAGGGCAGCTATCTGAGAGTCAGTCAACACAAACCACTGTATCTTGCATTGTGAAACACTGTGCATCAGCCATGCAATATAGAAACTGTGAGTATCAGACAAGCCAGGAACTTCTCTAGACCCCAAACCATGAATCATCCTGGTGAGTTGTGCAAAGAAAATAGTACAGGGGTGGGTAGTAGAGACTCACATTGCTCCGAGCCAACCATAAAGCTGAGACAATAAACAATCTGCAATTCATAAAGCCAAATTATCAGCCTTAGAACATATTAACAGCATAATGACTTTTCCATACAAGGGACAAGCCTGAAAATTTAATAAATCGATATTTACTTGATTTATATACATTAAATCATGGTGAATATTAGCACAGCTCGTGATAAACTGAATGGTTATGACTGCAAATAGTTGCAAGACCCATTAAAACCATGTAACAGGCATTCAGTGCAGAAAGGTTTGCAGAATGTGCCTGGAACATCCATCCCTACAATGGGTAAAAAAATGCTCTCCAAATCTGCTTTGGGAGACCAGAAAAGATCACGAGCATTGTCAGGTCCCAAGGCCCTTACATAACAAAAGCTTTCCAGATGAAATTTCCAGACGGTCCTAGGAAACATTCCCCAGGCCGCATGGCAAGGGAAACCCCACGTGGTCCTTGCCAAAGAGATGTGAGAGAAACTCAACAGCGAGTGCAAGATCTGGTTCCTTTGTGGGGAACTGTGCACCAGCAAGGCACAGGAGAATATTGGTGTAGATGCAGTTAAGATCAGAAAAGCCTCAGAGTTCCTGCTGACTACTGTCTTCAGCTGTGGATAGTCACTAACTGCACCCCATTTACTATGGAATAATGATCTATATCCTGTGGATGGAGGAAGAGCTATCAAACCACAGCTTCAAAATCACATCAAAAAGATTTTAAAATTACATCAGGCTTTTTAAACATGCCTTTTTTTAATGTTTTACATCTGATCAAGCACAGGAAAATCACCCTCATTTCTATACATCTTGTGGGATGTCTTGCCTGTATTTGGCAAATGAGTTGTATTTTTCCCTCTTCCTCTAGTGTCACATCTGCCTTGGCTGCATCATCCACTCCCACTGTAATTGAAGAAATATTTTTGTTAGTCACTAATCGATTGTCATGCATATTTGCTTTCAGATTTAATTCCTGAGCCACACTGGTTGAGTCTCTGAGAACATCTGAGATATTTTCTCAATTAGCCCAGCCCATAATGTGTCAAATCTTGTGATTCCCAACCCGTAGAGTACCACAGCACAGGAACATGGCACTGTGGATGTTTATTTCACACATTTTCTCTCTACGAACTAATACTCTTCATGTGACAGGATTCTCCCTGACCATCTCAGGTTTCAGTATGCACAACCAAGATGAAAATCCACATTCAAGCATTTTCATTCATCTCTCATCACTGAAATTTGTGCTCCCAGCTCTGGCTCTGCTCGCTGTCTGGGACCAGGGCATTAGCTCTGCTGGAAGGGAAATAAATCCCATAATATCAGACCCATGAAGTCCTGGAAGAGGTTATAAGGGAGGTTCTGGAGTTCCCTTCCATGTAATGAACAGATCACTAAAGCCAAACATCTCTCTCTGATTTTGGCTCACTGCAGAGAGCAGCAGATCTTTTCTTGAGGTGCCTCTTTCTCCAATTCTGTATGCATGTAAGTTTTATTTAAATGTGTTACCAAGCTAACCAAATATCAACTTCTAAAATGTGAATCTTATCTTCATTTGAATGTGTTTTCATCTAGCATTTTTCTCTACCTTTTCATTTCTCAATTCAAGGAAAAAACAGTCAGCAGAGTTAAAGTAAGAAAGCTTCTTCTTGCTTCACTGATTTTTCTCCTCGGCAGTGTTTCCTCAAGGATACAGTGTATGCAATTATTAAATAATTAACCATTCTAAGACAATTTTCTGCTTAAATGACCATGCATTATATGTAACAGTCTTCTGTGTCTGCTTAGAGATGAAATATAAATCTAGAGAGAAAAAACATCTGAAGGTTTTTACAGAAAAGAGTAGTGGAATGTTAGTCTGGGATTCCTTTTTAAAGGATTGATTCAACCAGGCAGCATCACCAGCTTTTATAGACCAGTGCTGCTCTGCAGACATCAATGGAAACACAGCTCCTCTGTTCCTAAAATGAAGGAAGTGATAACTCCGAGAACCTACAGCACCTTTTATTTGAAGTGAAATGTCAACTCTTCTATTAACTTCACAAAATCCCTTCAAAAGTTAATTCAAATTTAGCAGGATTTTAATACTTATTTCAGGGCTTGTCAGGAAAATTCCACCAACAGTATTAGTGATATTGATAGTTGATACTCAGATTAATATTTTGTTAACTCAAATAAAATAAGGGTTTGTGGTCAGTTCTGGGGAGGTCTCGTATATTTTCCAAACAGATTCTTCCAGATGAATTTTATAAATACATAAAGCCACTGGGATTAAAACCCACCAGAAAAAAAGAAATAATGAGTTTGGGTTTAATCGCCTTTAAATACAGTTCACTTCCTCTAAAGGCCTCAGATAGAAAGAGTCAGGAAAAATTTCATTTAATGACCTTTGATCCAGTATATGACAAATTAGGTGTATCCCTTCCTGTTCTTTAATCCAATTAAAACAATCATTCCGTAGTTATTATATTTTTAGGTATTATATTTTTTTATATTTCTTTCAGAGAAAGAAATCAACGAGCACACTTCTTTGTCCCTAACAACAACAAAGCCACCACAAAACCCCCAAAGTGCCACAATCTCCCAAATTATCACAAGTAAAATTGCAAGTAACAACTTCCTCAATGTGCTTTTCACCAATTATTCTCTATCCTTTGCATATTCAATTTGCAGCCATTTCTTAATCTCATAGGCTCTTATGATCTACTTTCCATTCTGTATCACCATGGATATCTTATGATCACAAATTATCCTTCCACATCATTAACACCACATGTTCCAATAGAGTAAAATTACCTTGTCTTTAATCTCTACCTTTCAATCAGCAAACGAGGCCAGCTTGACCTTCTGGGGGGCCCAAAGCCCTTCTGTATTCACTTGCATCAAGCAATAAGTCTAATTTTTTGCTTCTGCAAATCTAAAATTCCTCCATGGGGTCACTGAGTTGATCCCTGTGCTCAGTCCAACTCTTAGAACAGGCTGCAGCTTCAGAGTTCATTTTGTTTTCAGTACCATTATTCTCTATTAAATGAAAGGTTGTTCACCAGAGGAAATGAGACAATTCTGTTGGTGACATCTGAATTTTTGGTCTGTTTTGTCTTTCTGACTGTGGGGGTGCAGGGTGAGATAATTTTGCTGCTTCAAGTACCATGAAGCACTTTCCATCATCAAGCAACAAGTCTTGTCTAGGGAAAAAAAAAGGATATTTTTGAAACATGCTGAGCATAATTATTTCACTGCCAGATATAAGGACTAAATGTTTCTGTAATTATTTATTTATTTTAGTTGTGGAGTGCTGATATTTGTCACCCACAAGCAAATGGAGGTGATACAATTGAAAAGGCACATCTGCTATCAGTAAGTGTAGCAAGAAAGAGCAACACTCATTAGGTCTGTTTTTTGTAAGTTAGTATTTGTAAAACCAAGGTTAGGACAAATTTTTTTCAATATAGGAGCTCTCAAGTGTTGAAGTTCTTTAAAAAATCCCTCAGGAGGCTGTTCTGGGATCCCAGTGCCCCAAGGCAGAGAAATGGTCACAAAGTTTACTAGGACATCCAGGATTAATGGAGTCAACACCAGATGGCAAACTTTGGTATTTTTATTCTCTTTCTGTTTAAAAGGCTCTTTTCTCATCCTACAATCACATCACTAATTATGCTGATGAGGTCTGACCACATATCTTCACATCTTTGGTCCTGTTTGACAGAGCTCCTGGGATTCATTTACATTTTTTAGGTTTGGATATTGTGAGTGATTCACAGTCACTGTGCAATACAACTCTTTCATTTGAATCCTGCTCCTCCTCCCCCTACACTCATGATTCCATCTGAAATTGTTTTTATTCCCTAAATTAACAGCCTTGAATTGTGTACTACTGAACTACATCCTATTTAAATTATTCCAGTCATTCCATTTCAACAATTTTCTTCTCAGAAAAGCATAGAAATTCAGGAAGGGAAGCCCCTGACTCTCCATTACAGTCATTCAAGACATTGTGACTCAAGGTTGGTCAGCCAGAAATTAAATCTGTGCTGAATTTTAGAAACATTGAATCATGGAATGGTTTGGGTGGGAAGGGACCTCAAAGCCCACCCAGTGCCACCCCTGCCGTGGCAGGGACAGCTCCCACTGTCCCAGGCTGCTCCCAGCCCCAATGTCCAACCTGGCCTTGGGCACTGCCAGGGATCCAGGGGCAGCCACAGCTGCTCTGGGCACCCTGTGCCAGGGCCTGCCCACCCTCACAGGGAACAATTCCTTCCCAATATCCCACCCAGCCCTGCCCTCTGGCACTGGGAACCCATTCCCTGTGTCCTGGCACTCCAGTTCCTGCTGCAGGGTCCCTCTCCAGTTTCCCTGTAGCCCCTTCAGGTCTACAGAGAAGGTCCTGTGAGGTGTCCACACATCCTCCTCTTCTCCAGGCTGAATTCTGTCTCAGTTTTTGTTCATCTCAGGTTTTTAAGCCTCTTCCCTGGCAGGGCTTGGATGATGATTGAGGTCACAATCAAATACAATTAAAAATTCCTGATGGGCCAGAAATTGTTTCTTTATTCATGCTGAGAAATGGCAGAACGTGGAAAATTTGCAACCGGAAAGGAGTTTTTGGAAGAATGATATCGTTAATCAAAAAAATATGTCCAAAGTGGAAGTTCCACCTCTGCCTTAATTACAGTATCATAACTTCAATGCCACACTTGGCTGGGTTGTGTCACCAAGCCGTGTTTCAAGCCCTGGGAACAGCAGATTCAGGGTGAGTACAGAATGCTATGACTTTCATTTAGAATTCTGTACTTGAACAAAAATTAAAAGGTCATCTCTTCGGCTTCTCTGGGAAAAGACTGATCACAGCACGACTCAGGGCATCCTGGAACAAATAGGAGCAACTTAATGTTGACAAGTTCATTTATCATTTGGCAAATTCTACCAATAAAAATGTACCAACAAAGGGGATTGTTCATTGAAAGAAAGGCTACATATTTTCTTTTTCAGCCAGGATGAGTTTTGTTCATAACCAGTGACAGCAAAGAATTTAAATGCCACCTTAGATGTCCAATTATAGCTGTGAAAAATAAAGTTACATCACTTTGGAATCTGAAAACAGCATTTCTTGTTTGGCTGCTGGGTTTGGAGAGAAAACAATGAAGCCTTGCCAAGTTCATAGCAAACCCCAAGTCCTACCAGGGCTAGGACCGAGATAGATTCCATCATGAAGCCGAATGATTTTGTGATTTGAAATTCCTTGAGTAACTCCTGTTCACTTTTTTCTTGGATTTGTTCTGGAGCATGAAGTGTCATTATCCCAGAGTCAGGTAAAAAGAATGACATTTCTTAAAACTAGAGATAAAAGCATTTTCTTAGTAATTGTAACAAAAATAGCTGCATGTGTTCCCAGCAAGATTCATGACCATGATTTGTATCTGTTGATCACTGATAAAGAAAAGAACTCACAAACAATAAATTAAAATAATACAAATTAACACTGTCTGTTCCCAGGTTACAGTACTTGCTTTTTAGCTGTAAGCTGCCTGTAAAATATCTGCAAATCTTAAAAAGAAATTCTTTAGTAATCCTTAAAACTCTTTAAAATGCCCCTTTTTGGAGTTTGGCATATTTCTTTTCTCATTTCTGATGCACATATGAGTTTGTTCCAAAAATGAATGCCTGTCACAAAGAACACAAATGCTAAGCAGGCTTGGAACTATTCAAAAAGAGCCTGTATTGCTGAAGAAAAAGAAATATCCATTCCACTGGCAAGTTAGACTTTGTGAAGGAACTGGAATATCGAGCTGTCTGACTAACAGAAAGGAAGATGGATGACTCTTCCTGAATTAGATGCTTGAAACCTACTTCTGCTCAAAAGGGAATATAATCAATTTGGGAAAGAGTTGCCTCCAACACTGGGAACGCTTTATCATAAATAGTAGATTGCATTTGAACTTTACTTGAGTGTTTTAAAGGTATTATTAGAGCTTCACCTTCAAAATGAATAACAGTTTATTTGAGCAGTTACTCAGAGAAATAGCTTGAGATACCCACTTTAAATAATATTCCAGCTTGTCCTTTACACCCCACTTTTTCTATTTATTATTAGCTCAGTTCATTACTCATTTAATTTGTCCCTCTTTATGTCCAGAGGCAGCAGGGTGGCACCTGAAGGGCATGGAGCAAACCTGAGCTCAGACCCTTCCTCTCCAGCTGAGGAGCTCCAGAGGGACCATCAGGGAAGCACTTCTTGAGCTTCCAACCTTCCCCTGCTCATCCAGAGCCTTCGGGAGGGAACCCAGGTGCTCCAGGGAGTGCCCTTGAAGGTCAAACCCTGACAGAAGAAGCTCTGTCCTGGAATGGGATCAGTCATTCCAACCCTCCAGTTGCTGACTCCTGAGGGCTCAGAACTTCTTCTCTGTAAATTCAATTAAGATCTGGCACTAAGCCTTTTCAGAAGGAAACTTATCCAGGATATTGGATCCAGAGGGCAAACCCAGTCATGAGGTTACAAGCAGCTCAGAACACTCTGTAACTATTTGTAATTTTTTTCCTGTATTTCAGCTGAAATTTTCTGATTTTTTTTTCTGTTTTTCCAACGTAACACTGGCCAGAAGGTGAGGTGCAGGAATCACAGGTTGTTAGTCTGTCCTAGGCTACAATGTAAGATGTGCCCAAAAGCATGTGTTCTATCAGCATCTTCAGGAGCTGTTGAAACCAGGTGGGGCAGTGCTCCCTGCCTCCTCCCTCTGGATTATCTCCTGTCCATGGCCCAGCAGTGCCTTGCCCATGGCTCACAGATAACTCACCCCTGGACTACCTCCTGTTCATGGCCCAGCAGTGACTTCTCTCAGAACTCACCATCCCATTGTGAGAAACTCCACCCAGAGGGAGGAACCAGGCATTCCATGCTGGATATAAGCTGAGATCTTGAAGACCACAGGTAGCTTTTTCCCACTGGATTTCCCAGAGGACAAGAGCTACATACCCACCACTGGACCTTCTGAGGAAGACCAGACCTTTCTCCAGGATCACCTCTTCAACAGAACTACATCCATCACTTCAGGAGGACTGCAGCCACCATCTTATCTGACTGCTACTGCTCCCCTGACTGTCAGGGTGTCAGGTCATATCTGACTCTGTCAGTTTAAACCAGTGTTGTTCCTGCCTTGTTTTATATATATGTGTGTATATATATATATATTAGTAAAGAACTGTTATTCCTATTCCCCATATCTTTGCCTGAAAGCCCCTTAATTTCAATATTATAATAAATTGGAGGGAAAGAGGGTTGCATTTTCCATTCCAAGGGAGGCTCCTGCCTTCCTTAGCAGACACCTGGCTTTCAAACCAGGACATACTCCTACAGAGTGTTCTGGAAGAATTTACACTGCTTTAGAAACATCCTAAAAAATTCCGTGTAATTTACTACCAGCATTCACACACATGAGTTTTTCATAGTGTTGATGGGGTTTCTAATAGAATAAAAGTTATCTAATAATTTAACTGCTAAAAATCAAAATCCATCTGTATTTTGATGCCATTGAAATGGCTCTGCGAATAACCCAGCCCTGGATTTAACTCCTATAAGGTCTAAATCTCATTTGCTAACAACATTAAGTATAGGAAGTGAATCTGGATGCTCAGTTCCTTTTTAAACTTGGCATGTGTGCATGTATCAGCTTCCAAAATCTGTGCCTTAGTTCTTTTTTTTCAGAAACAGAGATCTAGATCAGACACATCAGCTTCTTAACAGAGCAACAAATATTACATTAATAAAAAGTGCTATTTTTTTTAATATTTTCCCATTGTGCTTAAATACCTTTGTGCTCAGTACAAGTCATATTTAAATTACTTTAAGCACAGTTATGTTTAATACCTATGTATGTAGCATTGGTGTAAAATTATATCAATGACAGGAAGAAGTCATGCAGGAAAAAAATGAAGAGCAAAGTTAAAACAGACAAATTTCAAGAACTGTTTTTGTTATCTAAATGCTCTAAAATACTTTATTAAATATGCAGCAGAAAACAAACAATTTCTGTAATCATAAAATATGGTGGAATTTCTAGGGCTGCTAAAATCAGAACATTATTTTTTATTTAAAATATAATCGATTTGCACCAAAGCAATACATTTGTAAAATCCATTGTTTTCATCCTGTAGCCTTTCAGTTTCATGCAAAGCTCTCCCTGGCTTCAGGATAAGAGCATTTGCATATTTTGCTGATTTTTCACATCCACAAATTCCGTCTTCAAGCACTTAATTGGTTTCTGAAAAAAAAAAGAAAGCAATACAGTGTGAGGAAGAGTAGACTAGAGGGAGGGGCAGCATCCATTGAAAAGGGGAATTTCTTGGGGTTTTTTCCCCTCACTTCACTGCAGACCTTTCAAGGGTCCTTGGGAATATTTCATGTGTCTCTTCCTTTGAGCATATTCTCCTAACTTCCATTTCAGTGTGCAGCCACCAAGTAAGAGCTGCTCAGGCAGTGATGCAGAAGGATGCAGCAGGGACTGCTTTCCCAGTATTTCCCTGCATGAACAGGTGGGCAAGAGGAGAATGGAAAATATCAGGAACTGCACGAACAACCCTCGTTGGCTTGCTCCCAGCTTGCCTGACAGGCTGACAGCTCCTCCCTCTGCAGGACACTGGGATCTCTGGCCACTGCACAGAATTGCCAAAGGATCACCTCTCTCCATAGTTTTGAAAAAAACCTTTTTGAAATTTTTTTATTATTACTTTGTTTAAATTGTCAAGCATTAGCAATAGCTGAGCACAATAAAAACCAGGAACATGAGGATAAGCGCAGAGGCTTTGTGAATAAAAATTGGGCTACAGCATCCCTAATTTGATAAGCTTTTTCCTACACACTTGCAAGGCTGGCTGGACTAACCCAGTCTTCCTAGAGAACTCCCAGGAGAGGAATGGAAGGCCAGGAGAATGAAAACAGCACACCCAGAACCAAAAACCTCTTTAAAAATGGAAACCTGCACAAAAACCTGCAGGCAGAGGTTCATTATCAACAGATCTGTACCAAACTGGAGAGGACTCTGGCAGAGTTCTGCAGGATCCAGCCCATGGCCAGGACTGTTCCATACTTGGGTGTTAATCCCTCGCAGGACAGCTTTTAGCAAGCAGGGTGCAAGAAAGCAGAGCTCTAAAGCTCTGTGGGCAGGCAGACTCCTGACTCCACCTGAGGAATAACCAGTCAGGGTGCAGGCTCTGGGGGATTCCTGTGGCACACAAAATGAGCCAGACTCTGCAGTGCCACACTGGAGAAGAAAATCCCAGAAAATGCAGATGAGACCTGGGACAAGAGCACAGGCTGCTGCATGTATCCAGTCTGTTCTGGGCCACTCACCTTGGAGACTTCTGCACCATCCTTAGAGAAGGAGATGAACCAAAGCACAGAAAGCGTGGCAGATCAAAAACGTGTGAAGGAATGGGAGCCTAAGCCTACAGAGCAGCAACAAGATTTCCAAATACATGGGAGGTCACCATAAAAAAGACAGAAGTAATCTGTTCTCCCTATTTATAGCTGGATTGAAATTAGGTTCAGGCTGGGCTTCAGCATATGGTCCATAGGGAGAGCTTTAATGACAGGCTGGAGAAACAGCTGTCAAGGCTGTTCTGAGAAGTTGTCTACTTTGTCCTTCCCCATCCTACAGCTCTGAACTATGGAGAAAGGTGAAGCTATGATAAATGATATCACTACCTCAGTGCTGTTAATGTGAATTTGATGGGTGTGTCTGTGAAAAATTATGTTATCTGGTTGCAGTGTAGTACTCTAACATAGAATGTGTGTGTTCTAACACTTATTTTAGAAACAATACTGAAAACTAACGCAATAAGAAGTTAAAATGTGAAAAATCGGGAGGCTGGAAAATTATAAGAATGTTCCCAATATGAAAAAAAAAATCCTGTTACCCAAGTATTTGGATCCAGATGAACAATGTCTTAATTATGTTCTCTATTGTGTAAGACAGACCTTGATTTTTAAAACATTTTCTTATGGTATGCTATCGTTCTTCTTTTTCAAATCTTGACAGTGTCTTGAGAGCAGCTTTTACCTCACTGCTAAAGTGCTAAACTTTATGGAGATGTGTCCTTAAGAACAGTGCTTTCCTTGGGGTGCAAATGAATCCTGCTGTGCTGCTGAGCAGGCTGGAGCATCACCCCATTGTCAGGGACTGCTGGGGCTGTTCTGCACACAGTGTGTGCTTAACTCTGACCTGGAAGGGGTCAGGGCCAGAACAAACTGGCTGAAGAGAATCCTCTCTGAAAGTTTCAGAGGCAAAAAAGACTTTCTCTCACCTTTTTGAAAAGCGCCAGGGATAATCCAAGGGATAATTACGGAGTACCTGCAGTCCATTCTCTCAGGATGACAGCCTGAAGCTAGGAACTGCAGAGCCCATTCACACCACTGCTCTCAGACACAAAGTCTGGCCCCTGACAAATTTCATAGGAATATTTCAAGTGAGAGTGCAGCTGGAGGTGGGAACATTCATCATCACCCAGTTAGGGTGTGGTGGTGGGGAAAGAAAAAGGGGAAGGTGGAACCAGACATCCCTGAAAATCCTGCTGTGGCTGTAGAATTGTGTGACACTATTAGAAAGATGCCTAAAATGAGTTATGGAACTAATTAAGGAAATATAAAAGCCATGGATAAAAAGTTCCTGGTTAAGTATAATTGATAGTACAAATCTAATTTGAAAGGTTAACAAGCTCTTGAAAATTGTTGAATCAAGTGCAGACTGATGTTTTTAATATAATTATATACAGCTAACAGATTATATAGTCCTTTTTATTATTAGATTTTCACTTCTAAGGCAAATACTAAAGATATGTGTGGTTATTTTAAAAGATTTTTTGGGTTTCTAATATCTGTATGTACTGTATGTAAATTCATAATATTTACCATTTATAAAAATATAAAAGACAAGGTTTAAATAAGAATTCAGAATACTCATTCCCCCATCTAAAAGAATCTTATTTTAGATCTTAATTAAAAGCTTGATTGCCTTTATGAATTACATAATTTTAAGTATGTAAATATATTTTCAGACCGACTGAGAATTAGAAGAAGATTAAGAAAACAAAGCAGCAGAGAAAAAAACTACTCTTAATTCAATAATTCTAGTTCCAAAAAGCACTGAAAAATTAAATTTAATATACCAGATAATATATCAGAACCACCAGTTCAGAAAGATGAGGAGAGAGGTGATTACCTCATTCCTAAACCCTGCAGTCTGTATCTGATAGCTACTTCTTCTGGGTTCTGAAAATCCCTGAATTGAAAGTCATTCCTTACTTTGGTATTTCTAAAACAAAACTTAGTATAAGATTCAGAGTTCTGGCTCCTGTTGTGCTGCTTCCACTACTGAATAACAAATTCTACAGACTTCTTATATATCATCCCAAAATTTTAGAGAGTTCAGGATTCGCAGATAAAGCCTTACAATAACAAGGTCTTTTTCTCATTGTAGTCAAGGAGATTTCAGTGTCTGAGGGCACCTCCAGGGAAGCCAGAGAGGGACTTTTCGTCAGGAACTGCAGTGATGGGATAAGGGGAAATGGCTTCCCAGTGCCAGAGGGCAGGGCTGGGTGGAATATTGGGAAGGAATTGTTCCCTGGGAGGGTGGGCAGGCCCTGGCACAGGGTGCCCAGAGCAGCTGTGGCTGCCCCTGGATCCCTGGCAGTGCTCAAGGCCAGGCTGGACATTGGGGCTTGGAGCAGCCTGGGGCAGTGGGAGGGGTCCCTGCCATGGCAGGGGTGGCACTGGGTGGGCTTTGATGTGATTCTATGCTTTACTAAAAAGGAGAGTCCTCGAATTTATTCTTATAAGTATCAGACAAATTTGATTTAGTCCAAACTGAATTTGGAATTTACAGCAAGCAGGACCCCTCTCAGAACCCCAGACTGGTTTGGTTTGGAAGGGACCTTAATGCCCATCTCACTCCACCCCTGCCATAGGAAGGGACACCTCCCACTAGACCAGGTTGCTCAAGTCCTTACAAAGATGAGAAGTAGGACATGAACCACCCTCTTTGTATCAGTGTTCATCTCATCTAAATTTAGCAATTGAAAAGATAAGCACCTCCTTGTTAAGGTTCCTGTGTAATCACAGGGACTGATTGCCAGACACCTGCCATGGCCCTTCCGAGGTGCCTGTTTGCATTCCTCAGAAACAGCAGAAAGCCAAACAGCTCCTGAAGAGAGCACATTTAAAATGGTTCAGTCAGATGGAGAAAGGAGGACATTATCCACACTTAGGAGCAGCCTCACTAAGAGCAAATGTGCCCATATTCCCCACACTCATCAATATCAGTTTCTTTGGGCAGGGAACAGAAAACAACACTTCCACAAACACCCTCCCAGCTGTGCTTTCATTTCAAATTCTGCAGGCTAATGCTCATCCCTGACAATAACCAAAGACTCTGCTGGCATGGCCTGTGTAGAATCCAGGGATGGCTGTTGGCAAGGCCATGAAAATAGATAGCCTAAGCTTGATGGTTCTTGAAATAATCACACTGCTTCAGCTGGTGTAGGAAATGAGGGACGGGAAATTCTCCTTCTGTGAGCTAAGAGTAAATAACTGACCTGGACAAGTTCAGGTGTCCTGCAGTCTCAACTTAATGAATTTGTTGGACCCTCGACTACAGTGAAATAAACAAAACCTTGCACTTTCTCCCTTGTGGCTTGCCTCATAACAGTCACAAAACAACTGTTTGGTCACTTGAAGGAAACTAAAAGTCATCTAAAAGTTCATGGGGGTTAACAACTGACTACAATCAAAGAGCTGGTGTAACAGTGGATTCAATTGTACTGTTTCCCACTCTTGTAGTCCTTGTCAAAATACTTCATTTATGCCAGCCTTTCTGTCCTTCTTACAGTCTTTGTCACAACAAAGAGGCATTGCAGTTTTATAGCCCTGTATTTTCTCTCAAAGATAACAGTAAACAATATTCCTTTGACGTTTTCAGTGTTCTATAATTTTACTGAATGATCCTTCTTATTCTTCCTTTTATATTCTCAGAACTGATGAAAAAGTGATGAAACGGCCAACAAAATAAAATACAGAATTGTTAAGTGGTTAAAGTAGTGAACCTGGCTATTGTGTCTTGTAGCAGGCAGAGCATAAAGACTTCTGTTTCACTTTTGATCATTTTCCTCATAACTTTCTGACGAAGTAACACCACACTGCACAGCAAGCTCACACACAAACTGCAGATCACACCAAGCATCACCAGTTCCCAACCTAAATTGTAGGTGAGTTAGGGGTGATTCCATGTCCTTTAGCAAATGCTTAGCAAGCCACACATGCCCCTGTCTCTCTCTGGGTAGACACGTGTAGCTGTGGCTCCAGAAAAATCCCAAATTAACTGCTCCCTTGCAGACACCCCTCCTCACGGAGAGAAGATGAAAGAGACAACATGTGAAGCATCTGTCACGCTGTATAAAACACCCCTGGGAGGAATGAGAGCCTGCAGTAATGGGGCAAGTGTAGAAAACCACCCTGCAGAGCACTGGTGGTGCCCTAAAACAAACAAGATGAAATAACACAGTAAGGTCTCAGTGGGAAAAGCAAGATGTGGCACAGTTATCGATCCTTATGTGCCAAATCCTTGCACAGGCTCGCCAGCTGAGCTGTGGGGCTCCTGTGTGCTCTCAAACTGGAGGCAGCATGATCACAGTGAGAGGGTCAGTGTGGCATGGGCACAGTGCAGACAGAGGATGGGACAGAACAGAGAGAACAGCACCACTGCCAGCAGACTCATCCCCTGCACTGTGAGCACTTCACCTGCAGTTGCATTTCTGCCTGGTGCCAGGTGCCTGCAGGCACAGGGGGGTCAAGGAGGAAAGCACCTTAGCTATTGCCATCAGAGGAAATTACATCACTGAAGCTTTCCTGGTACACAAATTAGTTATTTAAGTCAATCTTCATTTGAATTTTCTCCCATAAATGTAAATGTTTTGGGTCTTCTCTGTTTGCTGGATCTCCAGAGACTCAAAGTCTACACTTTGAAAACCTGAAGATGGAAACCTGGGAAGGAGTGGAGAAGATATGAACAAGAAGAGTCATCTTCCAACACTTCAGAGTCCTGCTTTGGCTGGGTCCTTGTCTGGAAGCTGCCCCGATCTCTGATCCCCTTCAGCTCCCTCCTCAAACCTTCTGGGTGCACAGCAATCCCAGAGCAATCTCTTACAAAGTGGCAGAGACATTTCTATTCTGCTTCAGGTCCTTGAAGATTCCATGTGTGCCGAGATGTCAGGTTTCTGGTACTTGATGCTGAGCCTGAGGTAAAAGGGAACCCCAAAGGAGTTTTGCACAGTGGCCTGTATCTCCCAACCTCATTCCTGCTCCTCGTTGGGAAGCCACAATGTCCTCCAGAGTGAAATTATTCTCCACAGGAATAAGCTTTGGGCCTGGACTAAGAGTAGAAACTTCCTCAGGGACTCAATCCCACAAAGAATTTGAGCACATGCAGAACATTTAAGGGTAGAATATTAAATATTTCACTGAATCATATCTAAAGTGGCACAACCTAATAACAAGCAAACTAAGTCAGAGTAGACAGAAACACCTCTCTTGTGAAACCCTGCTTTAGGACTCAGCTGTAAAAAACCTCAACACTTAGGAACAGTTGTTACCAGAGGGGGTTGTTACTTTTCTGAGTATTTGATGCCTTTTCATTCCTTTGATGGTCTCACATCTTACTGGGCTGTACAAAGAAACGTAGATAAAACTCCTTCACACAAATACACGGATTAATATAAAGCAGCTTTTTGAATGCTGTCCCATCAAGCTGTGTTTTTCTGAGAGTGAAGGCAGGTACACACATATTCCTGTGTGAGATGCTGCCTGACAGGGCTCTCAGAAGAAAGGATCAGAGGAGTTCACGTGCAGCTCAAGGCAAAACACACCAGCTATAAAAGACCGTGGAAGAACAGCAGGTACTTCAAGAATTAGAAACACCTTTTGACCAAGGAAAACTGAAGGGCAAACATGATCTCATGGACTGAAAACAGATTCAGGTGGTTTTCCGTGAAACTCCCTTGAGAGGGACAAACTGGTTTCAAGCTGTCTCAGATCAACAGAGAGCTCTGAGATGTTCCTGCAAGGACCCTTCCCAGATGTCCAGGAAGGGAAGAGGACCCTGGCTAGCAGGCTCTGCACAACAGCCAGTCTCTCATCCTTCTGGAATCCAAGCAGGCAGAGTGGAAAAGCAGGGAATCAATCTATAAATTATGTGGGGGATTTTTAAAAAATTCTTTTTAAAGGAAGAAAAAACTCACATAATGCAAGGCTATGCAAAATACGAACGACAAAGGACAAGGGAAAAGAAACAGAAAACATTAATAAACACCAAAGTAAAAGGGGGATGGACAATGAGATTACTCTGGGGTCTAGATTTGCTTTATTTATTGCATTAGAAAAAATCGGAGAAATATATAATTTTTGTAAAGCAACACAGTGCACTGCAAGAACAGAACAGAGAACTAGAAACTGTGAACAGGCTGTGAAAAGAGGTAACAGAAACATAATGGCTATCATGGTGGGGATACAAGGACAGGGGGAAAGAGTAGGAATACAGGTGGTGGTGAGATGTAACATTTCAGAATCCCAGGATCCCTGAGGCTGGAAAATCCCTCCCAGCCCAAGCAGTCCCAGCTGTGCCCAATGCCCACCTTGTCCCCAGCCCAGAGCACTCAGTGCCACCTCCAGGCCTCCCTGGGACACCTCCAGGCATGGCCACTCCAAACCTCCCTGGGCAGCCCCTGCCAAGGCCTGAGCAGCCTTTCCATGGAGAAATTCCTGCTGCTGGCCAAGCTGAGCCTCCCCTGGCCCAGCCTGAGGCCGTTTCCCCTTGTCCTGTCCCTGTTCCCTGCCAGCAGAGCCCGACCCCCCCCGGCTGCCCCCTCCTGTCAGGAGTTGTGCAGAGCCACAAGGTCCCCCCTGAGCCTCCTTTTCTCCAGGCTGAGCTCCTTTCCCAGCTCCCTCAGCCTCTCCTGGGGCTCCGGCCCTTCCCCAGCTCCATTCCCTGCCCTGGCCCTTCTCTCTCGTTAGGTAATTCCTGTGAAGGCACAAACATTTAAACAGACAGAACCACACTGGCACCAGGCTCTGGCACTGCTGCACAAGGCAGGAACTTTCCTGGTTTACAATGGAAAAGCAGGCCCTGGTTATTTCCTGGGTCAGTGGTTGGGCCCTGACCAAGGTTTTGACACAACCAAATAGGCATTTCACAATATATATACATATATATATCCACCAAAACACTACACCCAGTACATACACACAGTGAAATATATATTAAGCCAATAGTAATCAGTTAAATGTTTAATTATTATCACCTAACATGGAGAATAACTAACAAGATCAAGAGGTGGTTCCACCTCCAAGTAAAAATATAAATAGAGGCAGACTATAAACAAATATTTTCAATTTAAAACAAAGAAACAAACAAAACTCTCTCAAAACAAACAAACCTCAAAACACATCAACACCCCTGAAAAATTAAGAACACTAACATCCAAAATGAATTTAAAACCTCAGGATATAAACGAACTCAGAAATTGAAAATCCTCTAAAACCTTCCCATAAAGAAGAGGAAAAAACTTCTTCAGGAGGCTTCCAACCCTAAGTGGGTGATCATCAGCCCTACAGAGATATTGGCTACACTCTAGAAGGAAAATAAGAAGCATGAGAAAGTTAACATTTTAGAGATAAAACTGTAAGAATAATTTGAGAATTGTCCTAAATCAAATGTTTTCTACATAGTGACAAGTGCCTTCAGTTCTATAAATAGAATATTAAAAAGTGCCTTCAGTCCTATAAATAGAATATTAAAAAGGACAAGACATTAAGATATTATATGAGTGGATTTAATTTTTTTAAAATTTATTTTAGAAGTAATATTTTTCTTTGGCTTTCCATAGTGGGAAAAGTGAATAGTCTAAAGCAAAACCACACTGTGTAATGGGAACAAAGTACTGAAAATGAGGCTGCCACTGTCAAAACACCCCCACAGATCAAAGGATTTCATGTGCTTATACTGCAAGGACCTGAGAGTGTCCATCCTGGAATATATGAAAACACTGAGGGATGAAGTGCAAGTGAAATAGGAGAGGCCTCTCTCAAATGGAGGTTAGGCACTGCATGACCAAAGAGGAGCTGAAATTATACCTGGGTTTCAGATGGATGGCAAAAGGGGAGCCAAAATAACAGCAGCTCTGTTGGTTTTATCTCAATGACACTCCAAGCTCTTGAACATGTTCTGTGGGAAAAGCGCAGTGGAAACCCCGGAGGTAACGGAGCAGGGAGATGGGGCTGTGCTGGCATGGCAAAGGAAACCTGGCACACCCAGCCAGAACAGGCATTGGCCAAGAGAAAAGAGGGAGAAAGCAAGAGAATGATGTAAAATGCAAAGTCAAGCATTTATTGCCTAATTACTGGTGTGAAATGCTTGGGAGGTGGCACCTGGAAATGGCACAGCTGCAAAACTGCACCCCAGATCTCAGTGAGGACCAGGACCAGAACCAGAGCAGGCAGGAGGGTGATAAGACGCTCTCCCCTAGGGAGAGATTAAAAAAAAAAAGGCTAAAAGAGTTTCTTGTTTAGCCCAGCAAAAATGCCAGCTGCAAACAAATGCAGCTGTGTTCAATGCACACCGAGGGAAGGTGAAAGAAGTCCAAGCACAGTGCTGGTGAAGGATGGTGGGGTAAACTGGCATGGGATGAGCCTTGTAGGGACAGGTGAACCCCTCCAGCCCAGTGCTTTCTGTTCACAAACACTTCAGAGCAATAATTGAATCCTAAATGCCTCTCTGGATGTGGAGCACACTGAAATGTGTGTTGCACTGCAGACACTGCGTGTTGGTTGGGTAACCAGAGCATACACGACTGCAATAAATAATACATAATACAAATAAAAATAATACATTTTGACAAACCTGGGGGTGGGGGGAGTATGAGGGTTGTGTATTTTATCTCTGTATAATCAGAGGGAGGAGAAAAACCCTGTCAGTGGATAAGCTCAATAGGAGTCATAGGAGCACAGGATTATTCAGCTCAGAAAGGACTTCAGAAGGTTTCAGCTCCAGCCTCCTGCTCATGGCAGGGTTAGCTTCACGAGGTTCAGTTCACACTGCCTTCCTTACCAACCTCTCCCACTGATTAAAGATTTGATTGGGATAAAGCTTTCCCTTACATCCAGATGGAAAAAACTCAGTGCACTCCCAGACCCTGCAAAACACAACCAATCTGTGCGAGTGAATTTAGCAGAAAAAGACTGTAAGTAATAATTTACCAGTTGCCTCAGCTCAGACTTCTCTCTTTTATGAAGTATTGATTTCAATACAGAATAGCACTAAGCCTGCCGAGTAGAAGAGTTCAGGTAAAACATATTTGCTGCACTGAGAAGGCTCCTCACACATTATTGAATCTTTGACACATGTTTGGGACCCGGTCAAACCCAAACCCTTTAATTCCTGTGTACACACTCTGTCCCACTTTCCTTCCAGAAGCCTCAAGGACAGCCCCCACTTCGAGATGCTCAAAAATCTGAAGGCAGTAGAGAATGAGATAAGGGTGAAGGGAAGGAGAGCAGAAGCAGGCTGTGAGTTAATGCAGCTCACTGTAGGCAGCATGACAGAAGTGGGTCTTTAAGATGGACATCGGTGCTCACAGTCCTTGCAGGGACGTTCCAGGAGGTTATATCCTGCTCAAGAGCCAGCAGAGAGGTGCAGAGAATGAGCTGACACTACCTGCCCCTCGTGGGGTTTCTGAACACCAATTTAATCTGATCCAGCAAGGGATATTTTTAAAAAAATAAAGATTTATGCAAACAGAGGACAGCAAAGATCTTTTTAATCTTGGCCTGGAAATGTATATTGAAAGAGAAACCATCCAGTGCCCACTTTGTACAGGCTGTAAGGCTCAGCACAGCAGGCAATGAGTGTGGGTGCAGGAGAGTGTTCAGCAGCTCATTTAAATGTTCAGGAGTGAGTTAACAGGATTATACCTCCAAGAGAAAAAATACTCTATCAGGATCAACTCAATATTTGCTGGTAGTTCAAATAACTTTCTTGATTTTCATGAACTAATCACTGATAAAAAGTTGTAAAACATGTTTGTAATCTTTCCAAATATTAGTCCTTTAAAAAATACTAATGAGCTGTTGAATTTCCCAGACACTTTTAATTTTGGCAGATTGATGCCATGAGGAAATATAAATTTCACTGAAGATCTTTTTTCCTTTCCAGGAACAAACATCCTAAACTATTTCACAATGTTTCAAGTATCTCCTGAAAAAAACACGGAATCACTGCAAATCCAAGAAAGGATGTAGACCTCACCCCATTTGAAGGTAATAACTTCTATTTGGGGTGTGTATATTACCACTGTGGCAAGAAATACTTCAAGGTGATGAGATCAAGTTTACATGATAACTCGTGAACACTGCTGTACAGTGATCCCAGAGAAACAGGTCAACATCCTTTAGCTTTAATGGAGCACCCTTTAGATATTTGTTGAACCTAAAAACACTTCTCTGATGAGTACTTTAGTTAATTATAATAATACTCTTTAATTTTCCTGTTCATCCTACTGGTACCTTAAAGGAGCCACTTCTTTTGTTTACCCTTATTTCAGCTTTTTGTTTCTTTAATTACCACATCTGAAACTCTGTTTTGTAAATCAATCCCTCCTTTCAAGTGCTGATTAAGAGCAAACACTCAAACAAACAGAGACACAAACAAGAGGAGTTTCCCATCCTGATGCCCAGAAGCTTCACACACTTTTACTGTGGGACATTTTGGATATTTTCAGGTACTGAACACAACCACTTTGAACAGATGTCGATTTTGTCTTGGGTTGATCCTCTGGAGGAATGTTATCTTCAAAGACTGGACAATACCTTCCAGGGATGGCTACTGTTTACTGAGGGTCTTGGTGCTTTTCAAAGGTACAACCTGAAAGCACAACACTTGCAAGAGCACTTTTTCTTTATCAAAAAAATTGTCTATGAAACCTTGATTGCTGGTGACTTGGGCAAAGCTGACCTAAAGTGTCCACCACAACCCTAAATGAATGTGCCCTGTTGGAGGGCACCAGCAATTCCCTCCCTTTTATAATTCAGAAGGGATTTCCTCCGTGTTTTTGGCATATTCTCTGACCAAATTACTAATTTATACTAAGTGGATCTAACAGAGTTGTAAATATTGGGCAATATTTGTTTCCAGCCAATAACACTTGAAGATCTTAAAATTCTCCATCTCTCTAACCCTTAAGAATCTATAATTATTTCCTCTTTCCATCCCATCCCTCAAGAGGGGTTACATTTCTGAAACTTGTAAAACACAGTAAACAAAGGCTGAAGAATTGGCTCTTTGGGACCAGAATCCCATTTGGGGAATTTACGACCATTTCCAAACGTCAAGAGAGGCTTTTAGGCATGGAAGGCAAAAATCCAGGAGAGTTAACCCTTAGAATGAACCTGTGCTATTTATGTAGCTTATATCTCATTGTTTTGGGTAGGTGACAGTGTGTCACAGCAACGCAGTTCACAGTTTATATCTGAGACCCTTTAAAATGCAGCAGAAATCTCACTGTCTGCTCCAGTGATCTTGATCATCCATTGCTTCCAGACCTCTCTTCTTCCACTGCCAGACCCCCACTTTTTATCCCTTTTTGGGCAACCTCAGGCTCTCCATTCCCTGTGCTGGGCTGTGTGCAGGAGAAATGACTCTGTCCGATATTTTACCTTGAGGACAAGATTGTTTACCTTGACCTTGTTTGCCTTTGGGCTCACAAACAATTTCTGCTGAGATTTAGGTGACAATCACACATCTAAGTCTAACTGTTTGGTTTATAGCCCCAAATATCTCCATTTTAAATAAGCCTGTCCCAGGACACAATGTGCAGAACCAGGGCAGACCTACCCCCATAAATCAGTATGGGGATTTCTAGGTCTGGAGGAGTACAGAAAAGAAAGGCCAGCAAAGGAAGCACTTGGAATAACATTGTGTTGGCTTGGGTTTTTAAAAAAATTTCTGGCTCAGAGCAAGATCTGTGATTCTTTACAGCTGTCATATGCTATTGTGGCACAGCATGATTCATTTTAAAGCAGTGTAAAGGAGACAGCAAGAAAGACATGCCTTTAACTCTGTTTCCAATGTCATGAATCCATGGAATAGTCTCAGATTTCTGTCACTAACATTAAAAGAAAATTAGGACGTTGGGCATATTTGATGTGTTATAAATAATGTGTTTTAAAAAGTAATGAGAACTTAATTCCCAAAGAAACAATGGACAGGACATGCAGAAGTCCTATCCAGAATCTCTGGAATCCTGCACAGGAGTCCTCCATGAATAAGTAGAGACAGGTGAAACTGAGTGGGAACCAAAACTTTCAGTTTTGGTGGACACTGAAAGCATCATCACGTTCTGCAACAGCTTCTGTGCAAACAATGGCTAAAAAATCAGAAAGGTGAGAGAGGGATCAGAAAGATGAGTGAGATGTTTGAGGGGGAGACAACAAAGCCCTATCCAGTTTTGAAATGAATGGTAAGGGAAAGGGGTTTTTTTTTCATTTTGCATTAGGATTTTACTGCACCTTCCAGTGCTAGAAGCAGGTGGCATCCAGAAAAGTTCAGAAAAATCAGATCCAGGTGGGCTCTTCACAATGTGTGGGTGAGCCACAGAAGTGGGCAGTAAAAGGGAGATTGGACAAATTAAATGGACAAGTGGAGGGTAATGTCCCAAAAAAATCCCAGAGGCACAAACAGTTGCAGGGAGACTGTTGCAGGGAAATGCCCTAAATATTTCATCTCCTCTTACCCTCCATGCTGCTGGACATTGCTGAAGGCAGGACTGCGTTGTGCCACACAGGAGTCCTGGCACTCCCCAGGACAGCTGGCACACTCCAGCATGCCAAGGAAATACGACCTTGTGACACTCTGTACTGGGCTCTATGTGCCCTGTGTCCCTGCTCCA